>RCWM02000186.1:1152500-1752500 GCA_003667255.2 Euschistus heros | reverse complement strand
CACTTTCACTAAACAGAAATATGTACTTTCATCAAGCTTTATTTTGTCATTCAATAATATTGATACTAATTAGTATCTAGGATAGACAAGATTGGTCACAGGTTCTAATAGTTTTTTAAATTGTATGTGTATGAGAAAAACATGCTCTCTGTGATACCCATCCAGATCACTATGGAGCTAGTACAATCCTCACAATAAAATAATACATATAGATCTGTATCCTCCATGAATGGGATAGTGATAATAGCCCAATTTTTTTTTTTTCCAAGAAAGAACTGCTTTTGTTGAATGAATATTTCATCTTGCCTAATTTGATGATTATGGATGAAAATGAATACCTTTTGAATAGAACAATAAATGTAACTTAAACCCTAACTATATAAAATATAAAAAAAATAAAATGAATTTAAATATAATATAATTAAATGTACTTTTAAGAATAACAAATTATAAATACAATCATATAATATGTACAAGTAGACGATAGAACCCTGAACCAAGCTAGTTCCACATTTGTGGGAGGGTAAGCTAGGGCTAAAGAGATTCCAGCATTCCTCTCTTGGCTGCCTAACTAGTGTCAAAATCCAGTGGAGGCTGAGTGAGAGTGTTATTGCATAGTTGATCTCAGGAGTTGAGTTGCAAAGCCATTGTCAGAACTTCAACATAGATACATATTTACAATAGGTCTTGAGACCACTGACATTTTAATCTGAAATGGGTTACAAGGATGAGAGGTATTGGATAATGAATGAGCTAGAGGGTAAGGGTGGTTGGAAAGGCTTTGGAGATATTGAATACATTTAATTTTCTATAATTTTGCTGCGCAACAGTTCAAGTCTATAGGTACAAATTAGTTTAATCATGGTCTTGTACAAAAGAAGTTTGCTATATGTTGAGATGTCCAATTTTGTAGTCTATATAATTGGCTAAAGCTTCTGTTAAGTTCTGGCCTTTTGAGTCTTGTGTGAAAATTAATATATTTGAAAAATAAAAGTGAAAAATAAAATATTTTGTTTAGATAGAAGCTAAGATATAGTTCTGTGCCAGCAATGGGTTGTGGAATATGAATAAAATAAACAGGAAGAGAGGATTTCTGACAGAGGGTAAAAGTTACGTGCATGCAGAAACACAAATGTTGATTTGTTTCTTGGTATTTTGCATTCATTACAGCTATTCTTCTTGGATAGTGGACATTTCACTAATTGTTGCTTTGGAACTTCCCATATTCAACAGACTAAATGACATCAAAAACAAAAATTAAAGATTTTTAATTCTTCAATAAAACAATTATGTTAATCCAAAACAGTGACTAGTTTCAATATCTATTTTCTATGAACATAATCAATATGGATTCAGATGAAGAAATTTCAGACAATTTTACGATTATTTGGAAGGATGGTGAGGAACATATTAGTGGCACTTATGAGTGTAGTGATGAAACTATTATTCAATATATACTTATTTTTTTAAATAAATTAGAATTTTTACTTATTGTTAAATCGATACCAATCGTAGATGAATGGTCATAACAATATGAAGCGCCAGTTATCTAAAAATTCCTTGGTCCATATTAAAGGAATATTGATAATTCTAAACACTTTTCCAAAGAAGTCTTCTATTTAGTGAAAATATGAAAGTATGACTGGCTAGTTAATTTATGAAAAACCTATTTATGGCTGTATACTAAAGATAATCATAATGACAGATGTTTAAGTAAAAGTGGTCTGTAATGGAATTAATTTGGACATAAAGGAATATTTAGTCTTATCTTTAATTTATGCAAAACAATATCTGCAGAAAAGTGAGAAAAGAGATAAAGAAAGGGGTCAAGAATATTGAGAAGGAAGGAAAATGAAGAATAGAATTATCTTTAGCCCAGACTTATTTCCTGAGAGACATTTCCTTCATTGCTCTTAACCTTCCGTTATTCGCGGTACCTGTATGTACATGACTAGTCGTGGCTCACCTGTGAGGTGATTCATCAGTAAAAAAATGTAAACGATGATTTTTTTTTTTAAACTTTATATATTTATATTTTAAGGGGATAAATGGAAAAGCCATAATTTGAGTAGTAACCAATTTTTTTTTTTTTAATATTTTATGAAACATTATTATTTATGAAGTACTTAAGAACTTATATTAAAAAAAAAATTTCAAGCTGGAAAAATATGCACATACCTATTAAATAAACTATAACTATTCATAGTTGAAATTAACTTGGACCAATAAAAAATTATAAAGTATAATAAATGTAAAAAAAATAAAATAAATAATAATTGGAGATAACTACGCGGTGCCAAAAATATGACCTGAGAATAAAGCAAAAATTACATATTCTGTTAATTAGTTTTTCTAATTATGTGAATTATCAATTTAATCATCCTCAACATTTAATTTAGGGATGTTCCCACTATAGCAATTACTGCACTGTGGTGTACCTAATATATCCCAAACCTAATTTTTTTCGACATTTATATAGATTAAAAAAAAAAACTAATTCATATTTATCGATATAAAGGAATGAAACAGGAGACAGATATTAGTGGTCGCGGTGGACTGAGATGTGATTTTCACTTCTAATTATCTCAAATTCGCTCATTGAAACTTACCCTGGTACTGAGTGGAAGGAGAGGATGATTTAGGAGGACTGCTGGAAGGAGAAGCTTACACATGATATTTTCTGTAAATTACAGAAACTTTACTTCGCTGGATCACCTCACAGATGACTGCGAGTAATGGAAGTTTAAAGGGAATTGTTTGGCAGTTATACAATCGCCACAAAATACTGTCGTACAAGAAAAACCTATCAAACTTAAAATATTTAGTGATAAACTATTAGTTTGTGTAATTGTTGGCAGATATTGTTCTCTCTCTCTTTCCCCACCTTTTTATCGCTTGACTTACTAAACATTATTTTTTAGAATAATTTATTGTTTCGGAAAAAAAAAAAAAATGTTATTACTAACTTGACAAATTCTTTACATGATAATATAGTTTTGATAAAATTTTCAATTGTCATGAAAATTTTAATTTTTTTTTTTGTATATTGTATTTACCTTAATTAATCTGAATTATATTTTATTCCTTTTCAGAGCTTGAACATATTTTCTTCACTAAGTGCTGAAAACTACTCATATGTTATGAAGATTTTGAAGCACAGCATACTTGCTACTGATCTCTCCACTTATTTTCAGTAAGTATCCAGTAATATTTAATGTCTTAAACAGCTCAACACAGTCCTTTTAATAAGATTTTTATGTCTTTGGAAATATTTGTTTCAATTTTCTTAAGGACATGAGGACCTCAACTAACCAAACATCGAAATCAATGCAGTGAAAAAGAATTTCATGATAAACCACAAGACTCTTAGTCTCATTTGTCATAATAATGAAAAATTAATGGATATCTTGAAATGAAGGCTTTTATTACTTGAAAGTTATTTAAATTAATAGATCAAAATCCATTTGTAAATCTTAGAGAGGTTTCTGGTCTTCAAGCATATTTTTTTTTTTTTTATATTCATAAGATTTTTCAGCTTCACACATCAGAGGTGAGTTATGAAACTAAGAAAGTTATCCAAAATATCTAAGTACTTGTTTGAGAAAATTATGGACCATACCAAGAAAACACCTAAGTTAATTTTTATAGAGAAGAACGTGACAAAAATAGATAAAACACCATGGTACAACTTCCACAGTCAGACAACTCTTCTAGACCTTTTATAAGGAATCAATGATTATTTGCAGGGTTGGGTATCAAGTGAAAGGTGAATAGAGTCTATAATGATGTAGACTCTTTCAATTAATATTGAAATAGTAACATTAAATGGAAAGGGGGACGTTGGCCTAGCATATATGTGTGGATTATGCAAGCTAAATTCAGAATGCAACTGTCAGTAGAAAAGATGAAGAATCAGAACTAGGTTGAATAATAAATAATAATTATTGCAATAAATAGTTTATTTATCTAGGAGTAGTATATTTTGGCTGTTGATTAATGCATTCATCAAATTAATTACTTACCAATAGTAAAAATTAATTTTTATTGCGTTCTCTAATTCTTTTTATTTTTATAGGAACCGGCCCAAATTTTTTTCACTGGTTGAGAAACGTGAGTATTCATGGGGAAATGAAAATCATAGAGAACTTTTAAGATCAGTTCTTATGACTGCATCTGATATTGCATCCTCATGTAAGCCTTGGCATGTACAAAAAAAGGTTGCTTATCTTGTTGCGGATGAGTTTTTGAAGCAAGGAGACAAAGAGAAGACTGAGCTAAAAATCCAGCCAATAGCCTTGATGGACCGAGAAAGAGCCCATGAGCTTCCTCAGCTGCAGCTCAAGTGGATATCTGATATTTGTCTTCCCTTATATGAGGTATTATTTAATTATTATTTTAATGGTTTCGGGAAAAAAATATTTATATCCATTCTTATATATTTTCTGAAAACAGCAAAATAAAGTTTACCATTCCATGCTATACCGAGGACATGAAAACTTCAATCACCATTACTTGGGTGATCTAGCATTTCTTTGCCTGAAAAAAATGCAATATGAAGATTAGTTGGAAGTGAGTTGAATGCCGCCATTAACTTAAATCTGACTTAAAATGGACATTTACGTTTTTTTTCATGGCCCCCTCGTGTTTGATATGAAATTGAAAAATTACTTATGATATGAATTTGAAAAATGATGAGACATTTCCTTCATTGTTCTTAAATTTCCATTACTCACAGTACCTATGTATACATGACTAGTCGCGGCTCACCTGTGAGGTGATCCATCAGTAAAAAATGTGAACGATGATTTTTTTTTACTTTATATATTTGTATGTGAAGGGGATAAAGAGAAAAGCCATAATTTGAGTATTAATCAATTTTAAAAATATATATTTTATGAGACATTATTATTTATAAATTACTTAAGAACTTGTATTAAAAAATATTGTAAAGTAATAAATATAAAAAAAAAAAAAAAAAAAAATAATTGGTGACAACTACAATGCAGTGCCAAACATTTAAGCTAAGAAAAAAGTCAAAATTATACATTCTGTTAATTATATTTTCTAATTATATAAATTAAAAGAAAAAAATCAAATTAATCATCCTTAACAATGTGATTTAGGGATATTCCCACTGTAGCAATCTCTGCACAGTGATGTACCAAATATATCCCAAACATAAATTTGCTCGACATGTACATAGATTTAAAAAAAACAACTAATTCATATTTATCTATGTAATAGAATGAAATAGGAGACAGATATTAGTTCATGAAAGTATATTGAATTTGAATATCTGACATTAATGGTCACTGAGCACCTGAGAGGTGATTTTCACTTCTACGTCTATCAAATTCACTTATTGAAATTTACTCTGGTACTGAGTAGAAGAGGAGGGAGAAGTAGGAGGACTGCTGGAAGGAGAAGCTTAAACGTTCTCTTTTCTGTGAATTACAGAAACTTTACTTCGCTGGATCACCTCACAGTTGACGCAAGTAACGGAACGGTTAATAACCCTGATGAAACTTTTTTTGAATTTACATTTATAAATTAAGCATGATATAGATGTATCAAGGCTTGATCTATAAAGTTATCACAATTCATTGACATAATTAATTAAAAAGGATTTTTTTTTTTTCTATTTTTCAGTCTACTTTTAAGCTAAAAATAAAAAATACTTGTTCATTAGTATTATAACTCTTTCTAGGACCAATTAGTACACTTGAATGGGTTTCTAGTTTATTAACATAAATCCTAAGCCAACAAGTTCAGTAAGCATGACAAGCTGTTGATTATCCTCAAAATTGATATAATTTACAATACAATTCAAGATTTAAAACACATCTTTCTTTGAATGACTTTTTATACACATCAATTAAATTAATGTTTATCAATATTTTAAAAAATGATAAGATCTATTTAACCTTCTGGCAGTCAATTTAGAGCATTTTATGCTCCAAGCTTAAATATTGCCATGTACCAGGCCCAGCAGATGTAATTGTGTCAGGAAAGTGCCTTGTATTCCCTGTAAAACAATTAGGAACTTCTTTACAATAGAGCTCTAATAGTTTTGAGCAATGATTAAGTCACTTGTCATATTATATCCTGGCAACATGCTTATTGGAGCATTCCATTTAGTTATAAGTAGAGACCGGATCTCTGTGTTATTGCACAGCTAGTTCGCTTTGATTTAGCGCTCTCTAAACCAAGTAGTTATCTCATTTATAACATAAGGATTCTTATTCTTAAATTTTATTTTGCACAAATTTGACGTTTTGAGCTTAATTGCACGAATTCAGGTTTTACTGCACGAAATTGCACAATTGAACCAAATTCATCTAATTTTATTCACTTTACCATTTATTTTTTGAAAATTGTACTTACGATTATTAGGCAACATTTATTTATATTAAATAGGTTAATTAGTTTTAAATTGAAAGTAAAAATTTACTTAAATCAAATGTATTTGTGACCTACTACTTTTAAATGATCTATTGAATTAGGAGCTTTGGGGATTTAGGTTAACAGGATCGATGTACTTCCTAGAGCTAAGACGTTGCCTCAGAAAATTTTACTCCCTGTTTCACATTGTATTCCCCACTTCTGGTATAGCACAAAGGGTCATTTGTTGACAAGATTTTAAACTATCAACTTTGAAAATGCCAAAAACGGCCACGAGTGTTTCTACAAAACTGAAACAATGGACAAATGGATATCCAGAGCTGATATTTGATGGGAAGGTGGTGGTTAGTTTTTGCTGTATTAAAACAATAGGCCACGATAGGAAATCGCAAATAGACGCACATTGCAAATAATGTAACTTTTTTTTATTAATTTAAAAGAAATGATTTTGGCCTGTGTCAAGCATTATATTCCTTTATTCAAACTTCAGTCACCATTTTTCCGAACATTTTTAACAACTTACACTCAGAAAATAATAACAGACGAAAGTACTCTTAGAAAAACTAGGAGAAGTTTTTTTTGAAATATACCAAACACCATACCAGAATTAAGTTCTGCTATTAGTGACAGATGCAGCTCCTTACATGATGGCAAATATACCAAATACCAGGTTCATGCTCTCAAACATGATAACCGGTTTCTCGAATATTTTATGAAAATATGATTCACGTCACATGTGTAGCTCATGGGTTCAATCGGGTGTTTAAAAAAGTGTGAGAAATTTTTCCAGGAGTCAATAAGCTGGTAAACAACAGAAAAAAAGAATTCCTCAAATCCCCATCTCGTGTGGTAAAGTATCCCAATGAAATGCAATGTGAACTTCCTCTAGAACCTGTTTTAACGCGATGGAGTACATGGTTACTATTTTAGGCTGATAATTTCCATGGTTTTAAAAATTTAAGAATAAATAAGAAGAAGACGAGATAAAATCAATTTTGAAAAATAAAAACAAAACAAAAAAAAAAAAATTTAAATCCACTGACTATCATATACGATTTAACGTTTATTAAATTGCACCTGTCAACCGCTCTGATGCGATTGGAATCCCAAAATGAATCCTTGAATTCCCAAATCGAAATTATTGAAAATCTCGACGAAAGCTTAAAACGAATTGAAAATGAAAAGGGAAGATGTTTGTTTTCAAAATTCGAGTCAATCCTTGAGAAAAACTACGGCTACATTCGTTAAAAAAAAAATTATATTATTATATCAACGGAAAAGAAATAGAAGCTGATAATCTGGATTCATCTACAATCGCATGCTACAAAAATTGTCCTATTACGTTTATAGGTGTTGAACGTTCCTTTTCTTTGCTAAAGAACATTTTAAGTTACAGGCGGCATAATTTTACTGAGAAATATTTTGAAATTTATAATGTCATTATAAATAATGTCATTTTCACGAAACTTTTAAAAACTAATTTATTTTTCAAAAACATTTAATTATATTTTGTTTCCACGTAAAAGGAAATTTTATTGGAGATATTTATATTTCTTTTAATAAGCAATTTTTTTCATCTCCTTTTTTCCCCAAATTTTAAAGTATTTTAGATTGAATGAACACTAAAACGAAACGTTTGTCGAAATGTTCTTAAGTTTATTCAAGGCTGGTCAAGTTTTGCATATTTGTGGAAATAAATGGATTGCTGCATGTATTAAGTTTTTAAATTCACGTTTTGGGTTTTTTACTGCACGATTTTGCATATTTTGAGTTTTTTACTGCATATTTTTTGATTTTTTACAGCACAAAAATCCGGTCTCTAGTTATAAGTAAAGATTTGTTTGTAATCAGCATTCAGATTTAAATATATAAAATGCTGTATGTGTCAATCGGAAAACAGATGAGTTAAACTTTTTTAATCCATTATATTTATATTAATGAATAAACTATAAATATTTTTTATAGTTTAAACAACAATTAAAATTTATTTTGTAGTTGTATTATAGGTACTTTAAATGTTTTCATTAAGTTATTAAAAATCTATTTTTATTATCATTTGTAATAAACATAATTAAAACAACAAACCTTGAGTGACAATATTTTTTCACTCATAATAAATATTTTTATTAAAATAAATAAAAAAGTTTCATTTTATATTAGGAGCATAAAATGCTTCTGTGTGACTGCAAAATTCAGCAATTCCTTCCCTCTCTTTAAGCTAAAAGGTTAAAAGTCCTTTAAGAGACATTTATTTTGAAACAGAGGTCTGATCGAACTGATTAAATAAAATTATTTGAGTAATATGAATAATTGTTAGTCTCTGATTGCAAGTAAACATATAGATTATAGATTTCCCATTTTTATCTATAACTAGTTATAATACAGTTAAAACTGTCAATTATCATTATTTAATTCTTTTTTGTTTTAGTCATTGGGCAAAATGAATCCAAAATTAAATGTAATGACAGAAGGTGCCAAGGAAAACATTAAACATTGGTCACGGCTGGCTTCGGATACCGGCTCACAAAATTGTGAAATAATGACCAATGATAATGAAACAAGCTAACAAAAGAATCAGGAGATGACTTTCTAAACATTTTGACAATTTTAGTCAGCGAAAAGAAATGAAAAAATGGATATACCTTAAAGGAGGGCGATCAAAAATAATTTTATTTATTTTTGTAACATTCAAATATAATCCTATTTATTGTTTATTTAAGATGTTTTGTTGAAGGGTTGAAAATTATGTATTATAAAGATTTTTATATTTATGAAAAATTAAGTGAAGTAAAACATAACAATTTACTTTTATCCTAGATCCGTCCATTACTTTTATTATTAATAGTTTTGGTTTTAATAGTTTTATTTGTATTTGATCAAGTACTTAAATTATAATAACTTACCAGCCAAGTTTTTTTATTAATTTTTATTTATATTAACTATGATGATTCCAAGTATTGGGAACAATATCTAAGCTTCATTAATTATTCCTAAAGCAGTACCAGAAATAGACTGAAATGTATTAATAATTCATAAGAAAAGCCAGTAATGTAAATACCAAGTTGGATAGCTTGTAATTGGATACAGAATAATTACACACAGATAATAACTGAAATTATATAAATTGTTCATCATAAAAATAAATAATTTTATAAAATTCTTAGCTATCTTAGATGTTATACGATATTTTCTGTAGATTTAAATAATACTTAATGGACTCATTGCATGGTATAAAAGACAATTTTTTTTTTTTTAAATTAACTTCTCATTCGCTAATATGAACATAACTTGCACTCTATATGACTGTTGAATGAGCTTTAAATAAATGAAAAATAGTTTTTAATGGCCAAGAATAAACTAAGGACTGTTAGGAGACAAGATATTTAATTATTTAATTTTTAATAATTAAAAATTATCTATTGGTAACTACATTTAAACTGCTTAGCTGTGTATTTTACTTCTTACTTAGTGAGCACATCTTGCTTCTAATAGAAAGTATCTGTCAGTCTATTATCTGCTCTCATCTTACTGTTAGTGGTAATAGAAGTGTTCTAAGTAGATAGACTTATTTGCTTCTATAAATTAACAATAAACTATTTTACAATAGGCCATAATAAAATTTTTGTAGATAATGTGACTTGATTTTTCTAAACTTAAATATTTCTGTGATTTTTCTGTATTATCATATTTTGGAAATATTCATGTATATGTAAATACTTTTTGTGAAAAGCAATTCATTCATATTTACCTTCATCTAAAAAAAAATACTTACAGAAGGAAAAGTGCAATAATTATCTGTAAATTATGTTATAAATCAATAAAATGTTTTAATATTTTGTTGTTTTTAACAATCTTTGGTTTAAAATTTAAGATAATTATAATAAACAATTACATATAAACGATTGGATTGATTCAGAAATTTGTCAATCCAATAGTTTTATGCTGTGTGAGGAGGAAGTCAATACAGTCTTTTCCTCCTTAACCAATCTTCCACCAGCTGGATACTTTTGTTCCATTTATTTTTCTTTTTTTCACTTATTCCTGATCCTTTCACTTATTCCTAGAAATACTTAAAATTCTTGTAATAGGTATAGGTTTGAGATTACCATTTAAATAATTTAAATTTATAGAACCATTTATATAATCTACTGAAAGAGATTATTTTGTAACAACCACCTTTATATTACTATTAACCTGTTGCGTCACATGTGTGTCTACCAGTTGCATACAGGATATTAATTTTTGTTTTGTTGGCACTACTTGACGTCCCTTGGCTGTCTGGTATTGTTGTATTCGCCCGTCAGTTACTAACTAAGGTCAGCCAAGGGTTAACAGAGCCTTCCCTACCCCTATTCAGGTAAGATTATTCTTTTTCTACAATTAGTCGAGTAGGCTTGAGTCTGTGAGTCGCAGGATGTGATCCCTACTATCTTTTCAGTGCGTCTGACAGGCTTAGGTGTGATTGTGACATATCTTTTTTACAAATCTCTTTTAAATTGTTTTCCTTTATTAATTAGTCATTTTTAAATTCTAAAAGGGGTTTTATTTTTGTCGAAGGATGAGTGGTGAAAGATTGTACCAAACTGATGACCCCAACTTTCCAGAACGAATACGTCAATTATTTGAAGAAGAGGATGTGACTTCTGAAGTTGGCAACGATTTTGAAGGGGACGACACAGAAGTAGATGAATCGAATGAGGGAGGAGATGAAATGGAAGAGGAATCAGATGAAACAGGAACCGAACTTTATGTAGAACCAATAATTCTTGACACTGACGCTGAAAACGAGGAATCGGATGATCAACAGGTCACTACACAGGAAATAGCTGAAGATGAGCCACCAATTTACAGAGAGAAAAACGGCTATGAATGGAAATCAAAGGAGCCACCAAACAAAGGTAAAGTTCCAGCTTGCTATACTTTTAAAAGCAAAGGATTGTCCCGCTATGCAAAGCCAATCTTAGGTGTCTCACTAACCGAATGTGATGTATGGAGCAAGCTCATCGATTCAGAAATGATTCATGAAATACTGAAATGGACTAATCAGCATTTATCTACTAAAAGGATTCGTCTAAAAAATCAAAATCAAAAGCTGTACCAAGCTCACATAACCAAGAATGAGTTGCTAGCATTGCTACTAATGCTGTATGCAGTTTTTAAATCCAACAGAGATAAACAGAGGTGTTTATATTGCAGGTCATGAAAATTAATGATTTTATTTTGTTTGAAAAAGTTAATATTTTTTAAATGTATATATGTATATATATATATATATATATATATATAAACGTTATTTTTCTCACACAAAAATTTATAATTATACATCGATATTATTCGAATGATTGTTAAAAAGCATAAGCAATATTTATAATTTCATAATATTTAAAAATGTAAGTACTAAAAACGTTTTAAGGCATTGAAACAGAAAAAAGGGACTATGCGTCTGATAGACGCAGGTGTGATAGAGACCACAAAACGTAGGGTGTGACGCAATGGGTTAATAATATTATTATAAAAAATAATAATATTACAGCCCCCTATATATATCTGGGTCATATCACCAGAAACTTCAATTTTTTTATTCTTTTATTTTTTTTTTGGTCCCTAGCCTTCCATTGAAGTCCTATACTGGCCTGGGTGGGAAGGTTTTGTGGGTCTGCCACGTAATAAATTTTAACCCACCCTGGTGGGATTCGAACCCATAAACTTCTGGTTATGAGTCTAATGGGTAATGAATAACTTCAATTTTTGACTCTTTTCTCTCATAACCTGGTTTAGGTTCTAAAAACTCAAAATTTGATTCCACTCAGATCTTCATTCCAACTTTCTGACTCAAGATTCATGAGCAGGTGATAAAATGTCATTATTTTTTTTCATTATCCTATCATAAGCACTATCAGTTACTGATATAACAAACTATTCTCAAATATTTTAAAAAATGGCAAAATTTAAATACTTTTTCAAGTAACATTACATTATAATATTAAAACATCAAATAAAAAAAAAATTATTTTTTTCATTATCCTATCATAAGCACTATCAGTTACTGATATAACAAACTATTCTCAAATATTTTAAAAATTGCAAGATTTAAATACTTTTTCAAGTAACATTACATTATAATATTAAAACATCAAATAAAAAAAAAATAAAAAAATCAGGTTTTATATAGACAGTTTTGAAATAGAAAAGTCATTAATCATCTAAGAGCAATGTTTCATTCTTATGTATGAAATTGTTTTAATTACTCATTACTGCTTTATCTCGGAGATTATAACTATAACACATATTATAAAAATCATCTTGAACCTTGGGTTTCAAAAATATCTGATGATTTCTGTTTAAACGATTCTTATTTTTTACATTACCATTAAACATATTTTACATATTTTATAATTCTGTTTTCTATGTGATTATATTCTGATTCTCCTCTTTGTTTGTTATTTATTTTTTTATTGCTGATGATACACTACAAATTAGGGCAAAAAATGGTATAAAACTAAAATAATGTAATATTTATATGTTTCGTTTTTACAGACCTTGAACATTTATTACTTTAAAAAAATTATAATAAATTTTAATAAATTATATTATAATAAATATTTGATTAGCAATTTTCTGCCTATTTTTAAGTATTATTTATTATTTACTAATTACAATAATTGGCAGAACTTCATTTTTTACTATTGTTACTACTTAATTATTTAATTTTTTACTAATTACAATAATTGGCAGAACTTCATTTTTTACTATTGTTACTACTTAATTATTTAATTTTTTACTAATTACAATAATTGGCAGAACTTCATTTTTTACTATTGTTACTACTTAATTATTTAATTTTTTAGCAAAATTTATTATACAAACATAAAAGTTGCTAAAATCTAAAACATAACATGTTTTCTTTTTATAAACACATTATTTCTTGCAATGTGGGACCTACCTCCTAGTAAATGATGGATTATATTTATATTGTTAAATACACCCAGCCCCATGATAAACATTAACATTTCTTTTTTATGACACTATACTGATCATATTTCCTTTTCAAAATTGATCAAGTCTCTGTTAAGAAAACACTGGTAGCAAAATATAAAAGATTTGATCAGTTCAAATCATTTTATGAACAACACCTATATATATTATTTTCATTGGCAATATCAAAATTGGTAATATGTGTGATGAAATTATATGAGGATGGAGACAAGTTTTCGAATTTGAACTGTTTCACCAGAAGTTATTCATTCCATTTATGAGGACCAAACCAAAATTGAGCGAATTACTCAACCCTTATCCTAGCATGGGGAAATACAGTTTCCCCCAACTATGGTAAAAATACATATCACTGATGACCTCACAAACAGCTATAATCCCATTTTTTCTGTTTTTACAAGGAAAAGGGTAATCATGCAAAAGTGATTTGACAAAAGTGTTTTACAAGCCACTCTGAAGGTTAGATATAATAAACAAGATGAATAACTAAAATAAATATATATTTATTAATGAAGCAACAAACTAAAATAACTTAAAATTCTCAACTTCAATATGTATAAATTTTATAAATTAATTATGATTTACATTATTTACATGAATACTGATTCATTATAGTTCTTAGAACTACAAACTGGACTAATCATGGCTGTAAAATACAACTAGGATGAGTGAAAGTAAGCCCATTAATAAAACTAGATAAAATTACAGTTTCAAATAGAGCACACATCCAAGGCCTCATATTTTTTCTGATGTAAAAGCAGTTCTCGGAGGGATTGAGCTTCTTCTCTCAATGTTATAACTTGTGCTCGAAGTATAGCATTTTCATGTTCTAGCATGCTGGCACGTAAAGCGATCTGTAAAAGTTAAAATTGATAACTGTTTTCTGGATAAATTAAAAAATTATCGTCAAGTGACGAGTGAAACTTACAAAACAAAAAATAAATTTTCAGTTTTCCTAATAGGCTTCATAGCTTGACATGATTACTAAACTTCAAAAATATGTAAATAAATGGATGAATTATGGATTATTAATTATGTAAAAACACTGTAGCAAGGTATTGTGCTTCTCACAGGCAGAAAAATCTTTTTGAGGTCAAGAAAAGCAGAACATCTGAGCATAGATGATTTTGACTTGCCAGGAGATCTCTTGCAGACTTCGAAACTGGTTTAGATAAAAATTTGTAGGTGATTTTATATATATAAAAAAAAAAAATAAAATAAAAATTATACGTTGTCTTATGGGTCGTATGAGCAAAGAAAAAAATAAAATAAAATGTAGTGAAACTCTTATCTTATATTTTATATCTTGAATTTATATCAAACACTTGATCTAAAATCTATACTATTATTTCCAAGGAAAAAATATTTTTCGTTTGTAATCACAAATGAAAACTACTTATACAATTTGGACCAAATTTTAACCACATCATCTCTATAGTTCCAGTAAGTTTTACCAATAATAAAATCTGCTGATTTTCAATTAATTTGTCATTAAAAAAGCGATGATATGTGGATGATAGTGAAGTTTGAAAATTGATGGATAAATTAAAATATCATGTAGGTGGTGAGCACCATCCTATATGAGATATAACAAAGATACGGTGTTATATATATAGAGCTTGAAATTGATAATAAAATTTGCTTATATTCAATTCAAATTTTTAAAAAAGATTTAAATATGTGATTCAACATTTGAAAATCGACCAATATGTGGTTTTCACCATTCCGCAATAGAGTTCACTATGGTAACTACTGAACCCATTTGTACCATACTTTAACTACAACATTTTCAAAGTTCAAGGAAGATTTAGCAATAATAAAATTTACAATAATAAAAATTTAAATATTAAATATACAGAGGCAGAAACAAAGGTTGCCATATTGTCATATTCTTTTATGGTTAGAAATTGAAATACAACAAACAGATGGAATCAGACAAATTATTTCTACTTAATAAAAGTCATTACCAAATCAAAATTTTGATGCTTTACTTTTTAATATTGTGTATAAAAAGATGATTCTTGGGCTTTTAGTTGTAAGCACTGACAACACAGTCCATTATCCTCAAGACTTTCTTAATAGCCTCTGTCCATCAGGATTACCAGCCCATAAATTAAAATTAAAAACTAGATTTCTGGTTATGTTTTTACATTATTGAAACACCTAATCAGTGCAATTTAAACAAGATTGAAAATTGCTGCAACGACCGAATATATCATTAAATAAATAATGCTCAATTGCATACTTCAGTACAAGATTTTTATCAATTAACAAATAAAACAAAGGTATTAGTTAAAGTAGTATAAGTTCTGCACTTATGAGAGCGAGCAAGTTACAGTTTCACCACTTTTATATGTTTGCTCAGCTCTTAGGGACCGTTGGATGAAACAAATATCATTCCAATTATTTTTTTTACTATTTTTTTAAATTTTTTTTATTACATTTAACAAAAAAGTGTCAATCAAAATCACCATTAATATTATAGAAAATGATTAGTGTGTTTTATTGAAGCTCGCTGATATTAAGGTATATACTACTTTAGATCCAGCATTCTACGGCTTAACCCTTTAACAGGCAATGTATCCTGGAAGATACACATATGTCATGCCTTTTGCTTAATATATCACATAATGTCCGACACATTATCCTACTCATTATTGTCTAATATCCTTTATTTAACCTTAAATTTCATGATACAAGAGTGGGGGTCAGCATTGCTATAGCCATTCAAAGAGAAAAAAAAGAATAAATGTATTCAAAAATCCCAGGCTTGCCCGTTAAAGGGTTAAATAATCTTGATGAGAAATGTCTAACATAAGTAAGTTACATAAGCAGTATGTGAGTAACATAAGTAGAAAGAGGATTGTGTTTTCAACATAAAGTGGTCTATTATGATAATGTGAATCTAAATAGATTCATAAAAATTTATGTATTGGCTATTGAAATATTTAAATAAAAACATAAGAAATAAAAAAAACATTCGCATGGAATAATGATTTTGGAGCAATATCTATTCTGTAAGACTAGAAATTCTAGAAATTATGGAATATTTACAAAACAAAAGCTTTACTGATAATAATTTGTCAATACCTCTTTTACCAATGACTTCAGTTTTACATTAAACAGAACATAGTGTTATAAAAATAGTATTGTAATCTTTTGTAAGAATTATTTCTCGTAATAATATACATAATGAAAAACTAAAACAACATTTTGACAAATAAATTCAACTACTCAAACAGGGTAACTCAATGGCCGAGTGAGTTGGGGGTGAAGGTCTCAGCATTCTCAGTTCTGAAGGTCGTGGGTTCGAATCCCACCTGGGCGTGTTAAAATTTATTTCATGGTGGATCCACGAAATGAATCATGGCCCTCCTACTCTGGTTAGAATAGGGTGGTAACCTATAGGATAACTCATCCTTCCTGCCCTAGTTGGAGTACATAGGGACATTAAGCCCAAATTAACAAACAACTACTCAAACTATAATAAAATATTTACATGTTGTTTTTATTGAGTTATACAAATTTGACCCTAAACCTACCATAAAAGCCTTAAACCCTGCATATATGTAAACATCTATTCATCAACATCTTTAAATATTGGAAAATTTATTATAAATCTACCTTTATACCTGATCTTCCCTTAATCTTCTAGCATCCCTGGACTTTTTAGCTGCTTGATTGTTCCGTTTCCTCCTCTCATAATATCTTTCATCTTTCTGTTCTTCTGGAATCGGTTTCTTTTCACTTCTTGGTCTTCTTGGAGATCCAATGCTTCTAAAAGCTGAAATATATTAAATATTTCTTAAATTTAACTTAACCTTCTACAGATATCATGAAATTACACCAATGTGGAATGTGAATTATTTAAATTAAATGTAATCTCCAAAAACTACATTTGTCTTAATTAATGTACATAGATAACCATTTCAGCATATCCAATTAAATAAGAAATAGCTAATTACTAAGACTAGTAATTACAACATGATTAAGAAGCTCTCAGAACCTATATCCAACTTCGTTTTTATTTTTAAGTAATGATTTGATTAACTAGTTAATACCTCATTTGTTTATTGTAGATTCGGAATGGCATTTTAAATTATTTTATGTAATTCATTGAGCTTTAGGAAGGTTTTAAGTGCACAATTTTTAAATCACATTGCTGTGGACTATTTTCAAGTCAAGTACTGTACAAGTTCTCAAAGTTTGGCAAACTAAATTTCATAATTTATGTCACCTAAAGTTTTAATGTATTGTATAACAATAATTGCTGTGAATAAAGCTGTGGCCTACTGTTGCTTAGCATGGTATGATGAATTGAGAAAAAAAAAATTGAAGAACAAATTTTTGGGAAAATTGATTAGAAAATGCCAAGCTGTTTCTTTCATATCTATACCATTCAAAATATAGAGTAATTTTAGCATCTGATCCAATATACCTTTAAACTAGTTAATGGATCAAATTTTGGGTTATTTCCTTAACAAGACATCAAGCTTTTCTTCCTTCAATAGCAATGTTATCATGTAACTTCATTTCCTACAATTGTCTATGAAGGAGTTATTTGGGATGAAAATATTTTCAAGACACATTAGACACTGTCCTCTTGTTAGGAAGGAATTTATTTCTATCACCTCACTCTAGCTGGAATACATTGGTAATATGAAGGATAAATGTTTGGTTACTGCTCTTACTAATATAGTTTAATTACAGTAGGGTGTTCAATGTCAATATCAACCTATGCTTTTTCATATAAACTGTATATGTATACAGAAAACTGTATTTATTTCTGGTATCTGCATCATCAATTCAAAACACTAAACCCTCGTCCTTTTAAAAATATCATTATCCTATTCAATCCTCTTCAAACAACTTTGGTAATGTTCCTTCTCTAACCCTCTCATCTGTTGTTCCAATTGACTCCTTGGTCTGGAAGTCATTCTTTGATTTATCTTCCTACTCATTCCCAGGTACCACTGCTATATGTATGCACTACTTATGATATATCTGATTTGAAATGCGAAGATTATCTTTAATAATGATTTGCTGTAATAACTTAATAAACAAAGACGTGATTCTAATCTTTTTCAGAATAAATGGATTCTAAACTTTTTTTTTGTTTTTATATTTTATTGATACTTAAAACTGTATGCAATATATACCATGAGTAAATATGCGGTAACATTACAATGACATGTTTATAACTTGGAAAAGAATTATCCAATAGGAGCACTTTCAACATGGTACGAAAATTGCCAATATGAAATCGAAGTGTGAAATTGTTATAATATTTGATGCACATAGTATTCTAAAATTAGAGTAAAAAATAGGCAGAAAAGAAATTAATAAAAGTGTTAAAATTTATTATTTATATGTACAGTTTATAAATTAAACGAACATAAATTTATAATAAAATAACAATAGTAAAAAGCTGAGAAGTCATAAATAAGTAGCAATGTGTGAGGATGATAAAACTGAAAACAAATAAATTATATTGTTAATATTAGGATAATATTATGATGTTAATACAGTGGAACCTTGATAACGCGAATTCCTTGATAAATCGAAGTTTTTCTATTCCCCTTGAATCTGCCTACTATTCCTGTGTTATTTTTACGTCTACGTATCAAAGGATTGGTTAAGAATACCTTGATATATCGAATTTTCGGAAATTCCTTAGCTTACACCTCACCTCTACAAAACAAGTTTTTATCAGAAAACCTCTATATATCGAAGTCGATTTGTTAAATAATTAGAGTTTAGACTGATCAAAGATTCTAGGTAGGATTAATTGTAACTCCCATCCTGACATTTGTTTCAGTTTCTGATCAAACAGATGTGCGATACGTTTCATTTTCTGTTGTTCTTTAATATTTTTTTTTTTATTCTCTAAAATGATAAAGCGTAAAACCATTTCGTATGAAGAAAAATTGAAAATTATTCAAGCCGTGAATGCCGGGATTGGTAGAAAGTGTGATATTGCAAAAAAGTTTGGAATACCAGCGAACACCTTATCCGCAATTTTGAAAAAAAAAAAGAAAAAGACGTAAGTATGAAAATCAAGCTTTTTCATTATCAAAGAGGTTAAAAAGCAACCTTACAGGAAAAAGCAACAGAATTCGCTAAAGAACTATATCAAATTTCTGTGCTATTAATGGCTGGCTTCAGAACTTCAAGAAAAGGAATGAAATTGTTTTTAAAAAAATTACCGGAGAAAGTGCATGTGTAGACGATAATGTATGTACACAATGGAGTGAACAACTTTTTGAACTAACAAAAAGGTACAATCCTGAGAATGTATTTACTGCTGACGAGACTGGACTTTATTTCCAGTGCTTACCGGACAAAAACTTAACATTCAAAGGGGACTTGTGTTATGGTTGATAAAATAGCAAGCAGAGAGTTACAGTACTTCTTGCAGCAAACCAAACAAGCACTGTGATATGTACATATGTTCTATAGTTACATTGAGTATTTTATTATAAACCTCTAACTTCTATACATCGGAGAAGAGAGAAGAGTTAACAAGAAAAACATTGCTGCTAAGTTAGTACCAGCTGATACATGTATTAGGGGGCAAGCCAGCTTGAGTTGGAAATGCCAAGTGGTATGTTTTTGGGCCAAATCTGCTACATATGGGACATTTAGATCATCATGGATAAATTTCTTTGTGACATAAATGAGGAGTATTGAGAATTTTACGAAGGGTTGTTAAGGTTCGATAAGAGAAGAAATGGATGGTTTAGTGGAGTCCCAAAGCTCTTATAAGTCTTTTTTAATTAATTAGGAGCTTTAAACGGTTATTTAGTAAATATGGAAGTAGTAGGAAACGATGGGCAGTTTCTGGTCTTTAAAGTCTGGTAGATTCTTAACTTAAAAAAAAACAAACTTATTTCATGATTCCCTATATGTAAAGTTTTATAGTACTTCAGACGTAATTTCCTCAAGAACATACATTTTTTTATTATTTTAGTTTCAATCCTGTGTTAACAAACAAATACATTTAGGTCTTCTAAAGGTCATTTATTATGAGCTTATATTACAGTATTCAGTAGTTTCTATCAATCATTCACTGACTACGGCGACGTATTTCGGTTATGATTCTTTAAGCTGCTAATGACCTCTTCTTACTAGTTGGATTGATCTTTCGCCTATCCATGAAACTATCGACATAAATGTTCAATGACTGAACTACGATGAAGGTAACAAAAAAAATGGCTACACATCTGCTTTAATATTAAGGATAGCTGTTTGCCTGATAATGGTTGCTCGGAAAGAGGTCCATCATAACTGCCTTCCCATTTACAGGTAGTTTGAAGTCGAAAAGAGATCAAACTCCCTCTCATTAGGTGTAATTGACTCGGTATTATATGGAACTTCTGTAATGGCGAAGGATACAAAACGTTTAGCCCTAGAACTACAGCAATTAAAAGTTGGTCGTTTTGGTGTACCATCTATAATAAATAACGATAATCGTTTAGCTCTTCCTCGCGGCGCAAATGTTGCCCATTTCGTGCTGTGAGATAATTTTATTTTCTATTTTTAAGGCATTTTCCATTTTTATTTCAAGATAAAGATAAATAATAATAAAAATAAATTCACACTAATAACAATTAATATAAACAATTAAATAAATTACAAATAAACTAAGGCCAATCTAGAATCTTTCAAGACAAGCAATAAAGAATACAATGAAATGGTGAGATATAATATGTAATTATAGATTATGATTCCTGATAAACAATATTATGTCCTACATACTGGATTGGAATAGAATATGGATGGTGTATTAACTAGATCCATCGTAGTAAAATTGTTGGATTCAATCTACAATATAGCCCTTCCAACTTAGATATGATGATGCCGATTTCTTGGTTTAAATATAAATTTCTATTTAAGAAAATAATCCATATGAGAGTTGAAAAGGCAAACAAAATATATTTAAAAAATATCAAGAGATATATTAATCAACAGCAAATAGCATTTATAATACATAAGTAAGTTATGATTACAAAAATGAGCAAAAAAAACAAAAAAAAAATTATATCATCTTCCTAATAAAAAATTTTATTTATTACTTAAAGGATGGCAAATGTTTCCAAAAACACTTTTAAATATATTAGATTCCTCTGAAGTTTCGTCCGCATGGAGGTTAAAGTCACTAAACAACAAAATCAATTTTTTTCAGTTTCAATATTCAAACTGGAATATGCTCATAAAAATTTTTTCATATAGTTATATAGTGAATTTTCTCATTCTCTAATGTGCATATATAGCAGTTATATTCACTTGGTAACATTTTATACTGATAGGAAACGGTAATATAATAACATACAATGACTTTTTGTCGAATTTGGAAAAAATTGCACTTAGTGACTTATATCTCCAAGCAGACGATTTATTTTGATAATGTTCACAAAACAGCATGAACATTTACTGGAATGAAAAATAATCTTTATTTTGGGAAAAATCCCTTTTTTAAAAATAAGAGAAATATAAAATAAGAAAATGTATAATAAAATAATGACACTGTCTGGCTGCATTTGTTTCGTTTGTGCTTTAGCTTTGGCAGTTTGAAATAGTGATCTTGTGGCTTCATTCTCCTAAAATAAACCTATCACAGCAGTTTGAAATTTGGCTTGCTGTAGTATTTAGTAAAATTTTGAAGAAATCGTTTAAAATTTTCCAACAGAAATCGTGCCTGTTTGAAAGATTAAATTGTAGGTATATGTAGCGATCCCTTTAAAGATATAATTACCTTGATCAGTAACATGCTTACAAATTGTAAATTATTCTTGGTTTAAGGAATCTTATTCTCTTATATTTTGGGTATTAATTAATTTATAATGGCAAGCAAAATTAATTAATTACCTTGATGAGATTTGTCATTACCATGGCTTTTTTTTATAATAGATTGTAATAATTAATAATCCGTTGGTGACAAGTGATAACGACATATTAGGAATTTTGTTAAAACTATTTTTCATTTAAAACTCATACCAATATTTAAAGTTGACCTGGAGTTAACCATGGACAAGAAAAAAATATCATGAAACGTTTGTGTTTATTTTATTTTTTTCGAACCACCCACTTTGAGGTATGTTGAATCAATTATTCTTTCGTGGATATTTCTTTCTGCTTCTACCAGCACTCCTTCATTCTCTCCGATGTTGCCTTTCTTCTTTCCTCTGGTACCAGAGTACCTATTTTAGCATTTGGTTGTTCTTAAAATCTTTTATTTTCATCTTTCAACAATTTTCTTAAGTGTACAGTGTTCTTTTTTTTATTGTATTCTCTGTAATATTAAATTCATTAAAATGAAGTTGAACTTGTTTGAACCAGTTACATTTCGTCTTTCTGGTTTTGAAAAAGTAGAATACTTGTTTAGTGAGTCGATTTTCATCTATCTGTATTTCATTTATTCTAAATACTTAGAGGTGAAAGTCACTAAGTGCAATTTCTTCCAAAGTCGGTCATAAGGTCATTGTGTGTTGATTTTATCATTTCCCATAAGAATAAAAAGTCACCAAGTAGATATAACTGCTATATATTTACATTAGAGAATGAGTAAATTCACTATGTATTTTAAAATCCATAAACCTGCATTAATTTCCGGATCCAATATTTTAGCCAAAACATCTGACTTTGGGAGTTTTGAAAAAAAAAAGTGTGTTGATCCAATGAACTCTCAACCCTAAATATATATTTTTTTTTGTCCATAACTTTTTGGCAATGGGTAATACGATATAAGATGGACATAGTAAGACTTACCTTTGAGATCAGACTGAGGTAGCGGAAGGATCGGGGCAGGGAAGTGATGGTGCGGGGGAGGGAGGTAGAGGGGTGGCGCTCCTCCCAGCTGCTGGAACGCCTCCAGCCCACCATTCCTCTCCAGGTTGCATTCTCCTGCAAGTTTTCAAATTTCCATTATTAATATTCACTTTATTGTGGCTTATTTCAAAATAAAATGAATTTTATTTCTTCCTCATGGATAAAAAATGACTTAAGTAGAAAAAAATAATTCCAAAGTCATTAAGAAAAAAAACAATCGTTTATAAAAAAAAAACTTAATTTCTCCGATTAGGAAAAACTGTAGATCATGGATATGTCAATCTGTAATCTACTACCTTTCTGCACCATTTTGTAGTAAATTAAATACAACTTAAGTTAATAACGCGCTACATAAAGCTTCCAT
Source organism: Euschistus heros (assembly GCA_003667255.2). Lineage (NCBI taxonomy): Eukaryota > Metazoa > Arthropoda > Insecta > Hemiptera > Pentatomidae > Euschistus > Euschistus heros. The sequence continues at coordinate 1,728,913 of RCWM02000186.1, read as the reverse complement.
TAATTTTAAATACGGTTTCTCTTTTTTTTATTTACTTCCTTTAATTATTATTATTTTTTTTTTCTTTTAGTTTTGCTTTGAACTCAAATTTTTAAAACACTTATTAATCAAGCTAAACAAGTATCCAAAGTACTTAATGAATGAAATATCTCCCTGACTAGGAAAAACAATAGAACATGGATATGTCTATCTGTAAACAATTGCTTTTCCCAGTTTGTATTTTAGAATTAAAAGTATCAAATTGCTTAAATTAAATTAACAGCCAATGATTATTCGAAATAAGTTTATAGAATGAAAGATGAAAAAAAATGTTACATATTTGAGTGGGAAAAAAACATTACTGCGTGACTTTTTTCATTCAAACCAATATAAGTCTTAAATGGTAGGTCCTGGCGACAAATGTTAAATAACAAATCATTTTCATTAAATTTCTGATAAGAAAACTACCGGCACATTTTCGATCTGTACAACACCAATAGAGCTAGAGCTTGTTAAAATATTACATTTTTTTGTGTGTAAAAAAACGTTACATCGAGACTTTTTTCATTCAAACCAATATAGCTCCTTATAGAACCAAGAATGTTCTCCATTGAATTTATGATAAAAAGTCTGTCTATATAACTATTATAACTATTTGATAGAATACGTGATATTTCCCCCCCTGGTTTTGCCGATTACTGTGGCCTTCACCTATTTAAAAAAAAAACAACTAACTTCTTCTTTCGAAAAATATGTGAAGGCTACAATAATCGGCAATTTTTTTTTTTTTTTTTTTTTTAATCTCAAAATAAGGTTGGACTAATGTGGTGTTTTAACTTGGACCTTCCTACGTTTGTGACAGGGCAATATTTGTCTACGGACAACATTACCAGGGAAAACAAATATCACGTATTCCATCAAATAGTTATAAACAAATAAAAAATAATAAATAGTAATGTAACGAGCCGCATTTTTGAAAGTGGAGAACGTTTTATTGTCTTATTTATAATATTTATTCATAATACATTTTTTTTATTTTATGAAAGGTGAAATATTAATTCAAATAAACAGATAATGTAGTTGAGATTTCTTCAAAATACATCTTTGAGCGTATTTAATTGTAATTTTTAATTTTATGTAATTATATAACAGTATTTAAAGCTATTAAAATCGTTAACATTTTAAGTGACCAATGTTCTGTAAAAAGTCCAGCCCGCTATAAATCCGGTGTTTTTCAAACGATTTCACCCTTTCTGTTATTCAACTTGAAGATAAAAATCCTAAGGTTTCATAAGATGCCTTGAATAGTTAGCATGAAATTAAAATCATGAGAAGTGTAATGGAACTCATCATACCCTGATCTAAATGTGGTTTTAAGATTAAAATTTTAAGTATAAAATAATTAAAGCTATTTTTAAAACTGCTTATAAAATACGTTTCATATACATTAATATATTTTTATGATATGTATAACTTGTTTATGTTGGCAGGATTATAAGTCATCGGGCGTACTAGTATATTAAGAGCAATAACTTAGCATTAAAAACAGATAAGAAATGAATTTTTTTTCTGAACTCAAGGCATTTAAATAATAAACATTATTGGTAAGAGAATCAAATATAGGAACAATTATTGAAAAAGCTACAACTACATAACAAAATAATGCAATTAAAATTTTTCTTATATTTATCTATCGAAATGTTTTTTGTTTTTTTTACAATTTATTGAAATTTACAACTGTACAAATATACATTAAGTAAATGTGTTAAAAACGCTTACAATAACATGGTAAAACTTGAAAAGAACTACTCAAAGATTTGAGTGGTTATGGAGCTTACTATAAAAGGATTGGTATCTGGATTGGGCTAAATCAGCAATATATGGAACATTAAAATCTTTATGGATAAGTTTATTGGTTACAAAGTAATGAGCATTGAGGATTTTTCGAAGGATTTTGGATTGTAAGGATTGGATGGTTTAGTAGAGCCCCAAAGCTCAACTCCGTAAGTCCATATTGGTCTAATCACTGTCATGTAAATGAGTCTTTTGTAATTAATTGGGAGCTTTGAACGTTTGTCCAGTTTAAAAAATTAAAATTTTAATCTGAAATTTTCTACTTTTTGGGCAACTCTCTATTTTAAATTTTCAAGAATAAAAAAGTTCAAGATATGTAATTTTAAAAAATATATTGTAACAATTAATTAATATAATATTAAAGTAATAGCTAATCTATCTAACTGCTATTAACGTATCTTTGGCATATACTTTACAAATCAACCTATTATAGTTTTCACCAAATATTATAGTTTCAATTGTTTTTTTTTTTTTTTTTTTTTGTTAATAATTTTCTCCATTAAAGAAGAAATCGCAAAATTCTTTAATAAAAACCAGACCTCTTAATGTTTTATAAGCATAATGATAAATATTACCATGAAAGAACAAATGAGAAATAGAACTTTCTACATAAGAAGTAAAGCTCAGTGGAAAATTCAAAATGTCAAGAACTATAAGGTTGTGATCCGGGATAAAATTAAACAATTCATATGAAAAAAATTGCATATTTGGTGACAGATACTTCACAACAATAAAAGATAATTGTATTAAATAGTTTTGTCCAAATCGGGGGTGGATTTAAGAGAATAGCATGAATTAGAATTAAGTAAGATCGTTTTTATTTAATTATTGCTGTGAGGATAAAAACAGAAACAGACGAATCTGCATAAGAGGCAGATAAAAAAAAAAAAGATTTTTTAAGTATACCGGATGAGAGTTTGGCCCCTGTTAAAATCTAACCAATTTAATAACTTTTCATATGAACAATTGAATGGCTCCGCCGAAAAACGCTCTAAGCGACAAAATTTCAGAAGTGGCGATTTTAAAGTTTTTAAAATGTATTATAGATAATAGATAACGTCTTAGTATGATATAGTACTCCATTATGTTATGTAAGTAAATATAACAAATTAATATGTGAATATAAAATCTAACCTACAACACTAACAAAAACTTTAGATTATGATTTTCATTCACTTATTACTCAAAATGTTATGTTTGTCGCTCATAACGTTTTTCGGCGGGCCCATTCAATTAGTTTGTCGGTTACAGGAAGTGAGGTTGAAATGTTTGAATATTCGTCACTGAAAAACATTTCATTATATGGAATAGATTTGTAAAGGATTCTCCGTCAGAGGCTATCCAGTCCTTTATTCGTAGCCTTAGAGGGAAGTGTACTGACATTTTTTACGAGTTTGCATAATAATAACGAGAGCTAGGAAAAACAATTATTGATTTGTAATATTTTTGTATATGGATATAATGTGTATAAATCCTAAATAACTAAAATTGTAACCTAAATAAATCAAATTAATTTATTTCATAATTGAAATGTTGATACCTAATTACAATTGCATAAATCTACCTTCAACCATATCTAGAAAACCTATTTCTGTAATTTAGCTGATAACTGTGAATATTAATGCTGAACCTTAAGTACTGTTATTGGATAGAAATTTATTTGGTTACAGTTTCAAGTGCCATGTAAATCTCACGTTAGAGGCACCGTGAACTATTTTATACAAAATTAAAACATATCAGTTACATTAAAATAAATAATTTTATCGGCTATTGGTATTGTGTAGAACGAAATACCACTTTATAAATAAGTTAGGATAAAGAGCATTTCGTATCACTCCAATGAAAACGTTTTATTTAAGATTCTACCTGTTCCTATGTATTGGTTGTAGCTAGTCGTGAGGAGATGAAGGGCGGAGAACATCGTCGAAGGGCTGAAGAGACAGAGAGCAGTCCCTTAAAGGTCCTAAGGGCCACTGTAGGTCCTTCATCGAAAGACCGCCCACTGATAACCAGCCAATCCCGCACCTCCTTCCGCCACCATAGCGACCCAAACACAAACCCTAATTAGTACCTCATTGGTGCTCTTCCACAGGTAAAATATATATCAAAGGGGTATGTGTCTCCAATGTATCATCCTATCTTATGAATATGTCTGTTTAACTTAAAAAAATATTCCTCTGCTTTTCTAGGATTGCCTAGACCGCTTTTGTAATTTAGAGAAATGAATATCCTGAGTTGATGTATCAAAGAAAATAACAGCCGAAAGTTAGGATATTTAATAATAATAATAACATTAAAATATTTATAAGAACTTTAAACTCTAATAATATGAATCATTGAAAAATAAATCATGCTTACAGGCAGAAGAAATGTTTTTTTCAAATTTTAACATTATAAGGATATTACCAAAGAGGAAAGAAGCAAGAAATACAGCTGTATATAAGGGTAGAGCGAAAACGGCCAAAATCAGTCATGAGATTTCACAAATCGTTTGAAGTTTTAGGTTTGAACAAAAATCCTAAAATACAAAAATTTCAAGTTTTATTATTTACAAAGCAATATATTTCAGTCAGAGGGATCGAAAAAAAATTCATGGAATTTTTGCTTATTTGGATCATTTTTTTGAGGTCACGTAACATCAATATTGAGAAATTCCTTATTTGCCTCGTCTATGGAAGTTGCTGCCTGGAGTTTATTCGAGTTTTTATGAACCCGTTCCATTAACATGTATCACTGTCACGCTTCTTTGATTTACAGGTATCACAATTTCTTTTGCGTTTGTATCTCTACTAAAACTAGAAAATAAGTTTTTAATATATGTTAAATAATATGGAATGAAGGATGTCTAATGATTAGAATACAACTATTTTTTTTTTTTCAATTTCGATAGAAAATTAAAACGATTTGTGTGACATCAAGATGATATAATATCACAATGATATTTATTCACAATTTTATTTTAAGCCGTCTTCGCCATTTTTCCCGTATCAGGAATTCTCAGATTCTCTAACTTTTTTTATCGCTTTACCCTGCTGTATATCATGCCAATCAGAAATTAGATATATCATGTAAAACAAAAAAAAAAAATTAATGATATGCGATCAGTTTTATGCAAAACTAGTGTGTTTAAGTGAAGAGCATGAATTAGAATTGAATAAGATCATTATATACATATTTAATTATTGCATTAAGTAGAAGAATAATCAAGAAGTAAATTACAGAATTATTGTTTTTTTTTTAAATATTATATACCAATAAGTACCTTCCTTTTGTTTTACAGTTTAAAGTGATAAATATTTAAATTATAACACTTGATATATTATTTTTATTTAGTATTTGCTATACCCTGCTCACTTATCAACGATAAAAAAAATATATAATTTTAATAAAACTCGTTATAGTCATGAGCTTTAACAGCAGATTTTTAATAGTACTAGTTTAATTAATTAAGTGAAAAGTACAGCAGGCCAAATGCGATTGAATATCTCACCAATGGGAAGAAATTTTCGTTGCAACCAGGAGGTATTTTTTTCTCATCCTTGGCAAATCATCTAGAATTTCCCCTCTATGTTTTCCGTTTCGAAGTTTTAATTTTCGTTTCTATATTGCTCTTCTATAGAAAAATCATGTGATGCGTCTGTTCTAAATGCCAGTTTCCTATAGTTGGTTTTCTCCAATTTAGGGGAAAACCATTTGAAACTTTTATCATCAACTAATTACCCATTGAGTGATTATGAGGTTCTGAATCGGAAAAAAATTAAAGATTGTCCAAGTAACTGTAAATATCGTTAAAAAAAAATAAAAGAAAAAGAAAAAATACCCGTGACTGGTAATTGAGTCAACTGCTAAATCAGGAGAAGAGGGTCTATTTTTTGAGGGGAATAATGAGAAAATTCCTAAAAATAACCACAATGTCACGATTTAAAACATCTAAGTTATACGAGGAGTTAAAAGTTAAACAAAATTAAAGTGTTTTTAGGCGAATGAATACTAAAATTTTCCGTACCATATAACATATATTTAACCCTCTGTGTAACTGTATACTCTTATATATATACTCTGTAGTAACTGTATATATCTTCTTCCTTCTTAGTGCCTTTCAGCGTGGAGGTGCCTTGGTTCAAGTCCGCCATGCATCCCGGTCTCTAGCTGGTGCTTTCATGGCATTTAAACTATTTCCTCTTCATCATGTTCCAAACCGGGTGTCCTTTCGAGCTCCACGTCGTAACCGTTTTGGCTGTCCTATTTCGAGGCAACTTAATGAACTTTGAATCGAATGGTATAAACTCCTATGAGTGATTAGCCCAGTTGGAAAGGCCCCGCAACCTCAAGACAAATGGTCTCCCGAATATTTATGTTTCCTAAGGAGAATGTGGGCGGGCTATAATCCCCCAGCACTAGGTATCTGTTGGTCCTTATTCAATATATCTACGAAGGATCTCTAATCCACCATCCAGAGGACGCGCTCCCTAGCGGACAGGTTCCGCCGACAATGACATGTCAATAATTTGTGAGAAATTTCCCATTAGTAGTTCTTCAATAAATGTTCTACATTAGAAAGTCTCTAGGCCATCTTCTTTTCATAAGCCTAGAAGGGTTATCGGGAATCGAGTGAGAAGCAAGCTGGCAGTCTGGCAAACTAGTGTACTCGAGTGGGTTAGTAGATTGCCATGGAAGGATAGGTATCTTGTTTGGCCCAAATCCGTAAAGTATAGAACAAATGTCGTTATGGATAAGTTTATTGGTGGCATAATAAATAAAGGATTAAGGATTTGGGATTACGTTGAGAACACCGTACTATGGTGAAATCCTTACTTTTTTCGGCACATTTCTCGTTTTAACATAATTGTCCGATTCCGAGTTTCTTTTTTTCATCTCAAAGCTGGTTAAATTTACTATCAGATCCTTTATATCAAATTTTAATTAAATTTCGTGTAATTCCCATTGCCAGCACGCTACAAACTGCGAACGTTTATAAAATCCAAGTTTTGTCTGGCTCATTTTCTATATAACTCCTACACAGTGCGTCCGATCCTAAACTTCTTTTTTCCATCTCAAAGCATTTTAAATTATCAGGTACTGTATATGAAAATATAAAATTCCGTGCAATATCCATACTAACACGCTAAATGTGTATGCTTTGAAATAAACATGACAGTCCTGATATGTTCAGTGGGCTAGGATTTTAATCAAAGTTTGATATATAGGATCTTACAGCAATGTTAATCAGCTTATTAATTATTTTCGATTTATAACGAGAAAAGTGCAAAAAAAAAAAAATTCATTTCACAACAGCACGCGGAATTTAGTGTAGTGGAATGGATATTTCACGGAATTTAATTAAAACTTGATATATGGGATCTAATAGTAAATTTAACCAGCTTTGAGATGGAAAAAAGAAAATCGGGATCAGACAATTAGTTTGGGAGTTATAGCCATAAGAGTATCGACAAAGATGTTTTCTCGGAAAACTGCGACAGCCAATTTTTTGTCCTTCACAGTTCTAAAAATATTTATCGAAGTAAAAAAAAAGAATAGAACCAAATTTATTTGAAATTTCCTTAGTTTTAATAATGTACAGAACAAAAAATGTGCTGAAAGTAACGGTTCCCGAGCTATTGTATCTAACTACTACAAAAAAACAAAACAATTTTCAACACTTTCCCCCCTCTCTTGCCCAACTCGGATGCTAGTTCGAGGAAACCTTTTTACCGCATTCAGAGCTAAGGTTGGGAAACAATTTAGAGTAGTCACACCTTTTTATTTTTGGTTCCATTTCGAGGTTCAAATGCTAATTATTCTATATTATTGTAAACATATTAGCTTTACCAACCAATATTTTATTTTTAGAAACAACCATTTAATCAATAATAATAAACTATTCATTTGTAACAATAAACATTTCAATTTTAACAATAATCATATAATTTTTACAATAAAAACTTTTGTTTTTTTAATTTTCCATATCCCCCACTGTATCTCCTTTAGCATTGATCCCTGCAAACAAAATGTATAGAATCTTTTTTGTAAAGAATTAATTTTAATTAATTTAGTAAATAAACACATTTTCTCTAGAGCCAAGAGTCTTCGAGTTATCAACGAAAAACTAAAAAAAAAAAAAATACCTTTAGAGCGCCCCCCACTCTTAGCTTCACCTCCACCCCCCTACTTTTGGTATGTTGTTAAGGACACCTTCCCCTACAACTGTGCCAAAATTGGCTTCAACATGAATTAATTTCTCAAAATTTCGTTCGTTGCTTGGACTAGATTAGAATAATGGCCTGACACACAGGACACGGTGTGTCGCGGCGGCAGCGATACATTTCACAGCGGTAATACCGCTGAGTTGTATTACACTGCATTACATTACAGTATCTAAGTCATACAAAAGGCGCTCTGCCGCGGTGACAAGCAGTACGGTTGCACAAATTACAGAATTGCCAGCAAGTTACAGAGCTATAATTCATAAATATTTAATCTTTGACTATTTTCTACGAGATGTATTTTTTAAATATTTTATACTCCTAATATTTGTCGAAAGATATATTTATTGTTATATAAATATACCTGACAGATCTCAAAATAGTTTAATTTTGTGTTCTGGTAAACAAATTAAACGTTAAGAGAGTGCCTTTTAAAAATAGAAAATAATTAATCAATTTCAAAAGGAAAATTAATTTGTCGGAAAGGAGAGGTCAAAGATGTCCTTCGACCGTGGAAAAGCGATAAACTACTAATTCTCCTAGGTCGCCTCTACAAACCGCGTTCTGTTTGCCCAGGCCTTAAGAGGAGAATGAAGAAACAAAAATAAACAATTTTCAAAGAATACTGGATGATAGTGAGGGCTCTTCAAAAAACTAGCCTATAAGATTATAATCACATTTCAAACAAACAATTAGTTTGCTTTGGGAAAAAAAATCAATTTGGAAGATAAAAGAATAATGTATTTTGTAATTGATAATTAATAATCAAATCCTGGCAGGCTTAGAAATAATATTTATGACAATTTATTATTTGCTTCGTAGAAGAGGATATAAGTGTTTTCTTCAAGTGATTCACATATCAGACTTCTCCTCCCAGTATAACTGCACTTTACCATGGAGAAGTTTACTTGGTCCCCTGATATTGAACAATAAATGATTTGATAATGATTGTGTCCTTCACCAATAGGTTAATGGGACAACTATTAGCTCCTAGGTAAGGGAGCCTGAGAACTGAGGGCTGCCAGTGACTCAGAGGCTAATGCTCGAGCAGGCTGTTAATATTCCGGGCAGGGCAGTTAGTGCGCACAGGCAAGGGCTACGTATACTCTAAATGATAACGTTTACAAGAGTACAATTATCTCCTCAAGAGCGCGGATATTGTGGTTTCGGAATCGGCGCCGTTGTGGAAAAGGTAATTATAATTTATTTTCAACTCCTTTTTCTGCTTAAAACATTTCCAAGAACGGCGATGTGTTATTCATGATGAGCTTACCCTGTTGGATTCGTTCGCCGCAAGCAGGTGCCCCTCCGCTACTCAAGTATTCTAGTCGAGTTCGTTAGCCAATTTTACAATTATAAAGTTGTGTAGTTGATGTGTTGGGAGAGAACTTTTTCTCTTAAACATTTAATGATATAGGAAAACTGTTTTAGCCTTCCAGGTTTCATAACTATTCCGAATGAGGACTCCAACATGTATGTTCGGTCATCCATAATGAAGAAATTGCTAGCTAGCCCTAATCGAATTAGTGAAGTTCTGAATAATTACTTCTTTTTCGTTCTGAAATAATTCAGTGAAGGTGGTTTCGAAATAAGCCATTATCAGCGATTATATACTGATCAATAGTTCGGCAATCATTTGGAGGAATAGTTACGACACTTATAAATATTTTAATACACCAACATAATTTAGTTCTAACTACTGGATGGAGATGTGAAGGAAATGTGGTCTTTCATATAAAGAGGAAAAAAACACGGATGAAAATTAACAGTAAGAAACCTGTTTCATAATAGATGTTGATTCAATATCTAAATAGATGTTGATTCAATATCTAAATAGATGTTGAAAGTTGATTCTCATTTCAGGGGTTGTCCTGATTTAAACATAATTATTTTGAAAGGTTTTTTGTATTGTTTGTTTCTTCTATTATTTATTAAGAATCTGCATATATTTAAAGTGATAAATATTGTATTGTTTTTACGTTTGAGAATGGCCTTTTTGTTTTTTAATTATGAAAATGAGATTTAAACAAAAATTATTACGATTCTTTATTGTCACTGTTTTGTTAATTTTAAGATCAGGTTAATTTTTTATTTCATTTTTATATTTTTTATAAAGGCTATCCTAAAATTAAATCTGAATTATAAAGCACATATATGGTTACTAATGGAATAACGCTAATCGCCTCCATGGTGAAGCTGGAACATACGCACTCTTTTGTCAAAATTTTCTAAACCATTTTGCTTAATTTCTTTGATCATTGGTGCCTTTTGAAACATAGACCTTTGACTTTTAATGACCCCATAAAAATAAATCTAATAGAGTTAAATCTCACTATTTAGGGGGACAATTCTGATCCCCGAAACGAGAGAGTGCATGACCAGGAAATGTTCAATACAGCTATTGAATTGTTTATGGGCTGTATGGTAAGTGGCACCGTCTTGTTGATACCACATATTGGCCACATCAGTGTCATCCAATTTCATCAGAAAGAACTCAGTCATCATGTCGCCATATCGAGCACCAATAATAGTCACTGCTTGATTGAGTGACCAGCCCGAAATCTGCACCAAACAGGACAAGTTGAGAATTCATACGTTTTTGACAATCACATGTGGGTTCTCCAAACCCCAAAAGCGGCAATTTAGGCGATAAACAAAGTAAAAATGCATTTCATTGTTTAATTTTCGAACTGCGTCTGCCAAAATTTTATTATTCTTTAGATATTGTTGAACCCAAAAGGAAAACACGTTGTTTCATCGTTTAACGTACCGTTTTCATTAACCCTAAACTGACACACTATCTTTATTCATTTTTTTATTTATTTTATTTTATTTTTTTTAGGGTTGGAGACACTTTTAAGACTAAACGGGAAAATTCAAATCTGGCTTTAATTATGGGACTCCCTATAAGAAATTATTCAGAAGAATTTATGTTAACGGTAAAATTGTAAGAACAAGCCTGAACCAACACTATTTCAAACATTCCTGTGCAGCTCAGTTACCTCCAAATGGGTTAAATATTATTTTAATATGGATCAAGATGTATTTAGTCTGGACCTATCATAAGAAAAATAATAACAATAAATTTTTGGTTTTACCTTCAGATGTTGAGAGTTAGATATTCTATGAGAAACCTTTGTGCAGCAGTTAACTAATACTAAAGCTACCATGACGGGTTAAATGACCTTTTTCGGAATTTTTTGAAACATTTCTTGAAAACAACATTCATTACTTAGCATTTTTACTTTAATAATTTAATTAAAAATTTATCTAAAGTGTTTTCATTTCGGTAGGTTTAGTGCTAAAGGACATGATAAGGGACAGTGCTTTGTAGTACAATATCGCGTTTTGCTTTTTCCTCAGTAATTAGACTAGGTGGCAAACTTTGCAATTTATTTAGTGTATGTTTTTCCTTATAAACAGTTACCCCAACCACTTACTAATAATCGAAATGTTTGCTAGAACAAACAAGTGGATTATATTGAAACTTATTACTAGCAGATTTCGTTTGTTACTTTGACAAGATATAAGAATCATAGAGACTATGAATAATCACTGTTCGATATTAATTTCAAAGCGGCTTTAAAAAGGTATCCTGTTCGTGTTAAGAGGTGGCAATTCCTAAAACATTTTTACCGCCTATTATAGAAGGGCTTCGTGCCTGGCTGCTAACAATATCCATTGTACCTGGCACACCTGAAATAAGAGCTCCTAGATCTGGTAATTATCTGTCACCTTGCTACACAGTATCTTCTGATTTATCGTTTTTGTTGTACCTATTGTCTCCTCTCATGTCTGTCCTATTTAATATTGGGGGAATTTCTAAAGAGAAGAAGGAAAGCTGTGATTAGTTTATGTTGATAGCTCTGCTAACAGATGCTCCGATTAGAGATAGACAGAGAAATATTTCTTTAGAGATATAATTGCACAAATAATTTAGGAGTGTTTAGAATATATAATCTAGGGATCGATAAAAGTAAAAGATTAACTTTTATATAAAAGTGCTGACTAATACTTTTTTTTTTTTTTTTTTTTTTTTTTTGGAACATTTACTTAACTATTATTTCAGAACTTTTATGATCAACCACTTTTGAATAGCACTTTTTTTTTTCAAACAGTTACTTTAGAACTCTTTTGTAGAAAGGAATAACTGTTTCGATACCTGAAATAAACTTCCATGATTAATCTGTTGATTAGCCTTGTTCAGTAATTATGTACCTGTTGCTCTTGCCAAACTAATACCTCATCACCGATGGAGTTGTTATTAGACTCTCAGTCGGTTTATTCGGTATACTGGCCATGCTATAAAAGTTTGTTTAATCTGAAGCTGACATGTAGTACCAAGGGTACAATGTTATGGCTAACATAGCGGTTTCGTTGGCATATTCACCAAATTTAATTGAATAAATGGCATAATTACTCGGGCTCACCTCCAAAATTATTTTAAATCTTTTAATAAGGGTTGCATAAACTTTGGTTATTTCCGAAATCATTGAATAGGTTTCTAAAAACCGTCTTTATACATTTCCGGTTTAATCGTTCCTGCCCCTTGTTTGACGATATCATCAAGTATCCCAAGTTTTTCTCGAAACGTATTTTGAATAGCAATTTTAGTTCAGTTATGTACATCTGATAAAATTACAATCGAAAAACAAAATAAGTTAATTAGATATACCATAAAAAAAAATTAATTAAATTTGAAAAACTCTTGGAGACAGTGATAGAAGGTGAACATTTTAAATGTAAATTGTAGATCTTAATATGAATTTTCAATCCACATAAACAACATCGCGGAGGTAGACGGAGGTAACTGAAAATAACAGTAACTGTGATATTTAAAACACAGTATTCTTTTAAATTACGTTATATTTTGACAAAAGTTTTAATTCTACCTCCTTTCGTTCTATTCTTTGTCGAAATGTGTATAAAACTCTTCTGAGAAAAAATAAGTGCATATAGTGACATGGCTTTTGCTTTCGGTTTCAAAAGCAAAACAATGGTGAATGAACAGACCATATCAGATATACATCACAAACCAAAAAAAAGTACAAAATTAACCATGATTTTTTGAGGTTTTTCCCGTCCTTGAACAACTGTTCGCCGTCGCTAAATCAGTCTTAGCGTATTCAATTACACAGAAAGTTTTATGCTATCTAGAGACAAACTAAAACAAAGGCCACTAAGTGGCGAAGGACTACACTACCGACATATAATGGCAATTGGATGGACTTCAGAACTTCCGTAACAAAGTTACAGGAGTAGCGCTCTAATATGTGCGATTGGCATGAAATAAACTATCAAAGTTGTGATATTCATTTTGACTCACCCTGTAAAATAATCATATAGGTTATACTAGGTTGTTACAAAAGTCTTTGCGCAGAATGTAATTTTTTTCAGATTATATATATTAAACATAAATGAATACTGCTTCCAAATCCAATGTTTATAACTACTTTCACCTGTCGTTCTGCCAGTAATTGGATCTGATACAGATACCACTCCTTTGGTTTGAGGCAATGAACGCTTTAAGACATAGAAGAATCAATACAATTAGAAGCGATGAATCATTTGCCCATTCTATTCTAATCAGGATTGATAAAACCGTTCAAAACCAATCCAGATTTTTGTCCACATGACCAGATAAATACTTGCATTAGTCCCATCTTATTTTTTATTTTAATTTTTTTTTTAGCAGAAATAGAAAAGTCAGCCAATCATAGGTAAAACCGAAGGGACTGCCCATTTAGGTTAATAATAAATGTAAGGATTAAAAAGTCTCTTTCTACTTAGTCAACTCCTTTTAGAAGCCTTTTCATTTTGCCTCCTGAGGTAATTATCACCTTGTTTGATTTCTTATCTTGGATTTTTTTAATTTGATATTTATAATCTTTGTAACAAATTAATGATTTTTGGTATGTTTTTAAAACTGATTATGTTGATTAAACATTCGAAAATAGTCTCCGAATAAAAATTCAAAAAAAAGTTTCAAACAGTTCTTTAATCGTAATCAACATTGTTAAAGTATTAAATATACTAAATAAAAAAATAATTTTTTTGACATAATAGCCAACAAGAGAATACTTCTAAAACTGCCTTGTTGATCGCCGTTGGAATGCCAAGGGACTGTGCGGTGGAGCTAATGACAGGGAGGATAATCTCTGGGAAATATCGAACCCAGGCAGCTGCAGTCATCATAACCAGCCGCAACCCGATCCTAACTTAGCCATCATCTTATTTGTTTTATTGCCTCGGTAATAACATTAGTATAATTTTTATCATTCATTTCTCTACTTATTTTCTACACAACCTTTCTTGTTTGGATCTACTTTTTTGGAAAATAATAAGGATTCCTTACAAAAGAGCCTCAACAGTTTTCACAAATTAATAGAACTCTTTACAATGTCAATTAATTAATATTACAGTGGAACCTCACTAATCCACCTCTCGCTAGTCCAACTCTCCGGGTAATCCGACCCTCCTATTTATATATTGTTAGTGCTTGTTTGCTGAAATCCAAAATTTTGTCCTTGACGAGCCGCCGCTGGCTAATTGGTAGCGTCAAAGAGTCAAAATTTCCGACCTTTTTTTCATTTCACCAAAGTATCAGCTGCACTGTTGGATCTAAAGCAAACCTTTTTATGTAAAAAAATAAACAAATAAATTTTCTGCACTTGAACAGAAACAAGTTTTGTAGCTTTAACGGATACTGGGATCCAAGCTTTCAAATTTTCGGATTTTTTTCAAAAAGTGGTTGACGTTTTTTTCCGGTTTTGCTCTATGCGTCCTTAAAAACGACGTTGAGAGCATACTTCCTTATGAACGATTTTAAAGATAAGTTAGTTTGCCACACGTCTATCAAAATATAGTGTTACTACGGATAATGTTTCTATAAATAAATAGCTGGCTAAAACATATCTATTAAACCTTTTATTACGTACGTTTTTATTTCCTTTGTTCTTTAGAATGTTAAAAAATAACTTTTAATATAATTATAACACACTTTAAAGTTTAAACTATTAAAAATATCTCCGGTTAGTGGTTGAGTGCCTCCATTTCACAGATGTCATATTGAAAACAGCTCAGTTGTAGCTTGTGGAAAAATAATTTCACTTGTGGATGGTAGAGAAAACTGTATGTGCGGTACCTTCTGTATTTTTCAAAACCTGGCTTAGGAAATGTATCTAGTGTGAAATTTTAGGTAAAGGATAAGATCTAATTAATTTTGACCATAAAGTGACTCAAAGTCCACTTATACACTTGTCCACACATGATGTTTGTGTTCGCTTTAGCGTTGATATTCAACATGAAATAAATCTTTATTGCTACCTTAGCACCTATAAATATTAATTCGGTTAAAGTCTGGTGAACTAGAGTTTGGTCTAAGCCAACAACAGTTTATCAGCGCATTCACGACAGTTTATTTTTATTTATTTATTTTCCTTCCTTACCTTTCGGCAACACGGGTTTTGCAGAGATGGCAAGGTAGCCATCACTGCTCGTTTTAACAGTTTAACATTATTATTTCAACATAACATTTCAATATTGCACTTATCATTGCACGATTAATCGTGAGGAATTTAAATTCCTCAAACATTTAACAGAACATTGAATATTACATTTAACATTTAACATTTCAAGATTACACTACAAATTTAAAATAACATATAATATTTAAAATACGTACATTAAACATTTCCCATGACAACACACTTATGTTAAATACAACATACCTTATATTTAATACAACAATTACATACCTATATTTAACACAACAATATAGGTATGTAATTGTTGTATGAATAGGTACCTACATTAATTTTTTTTTTAATTTTATAGTTTTTACATTTACGTTTACATAGGCTTTATTCGGCGATGAGGTTGTCGTCAGCATCATTTCTGTCCAGTGTTCTTTCTGGGGCGTGGTCCCTTCTTCCTAGGTAGAAATGCTCTACACACACTAACTGTGAGAACCAGTAATCCGAGAGGACCCAAGTTGTTTCAAGACGTGACCTAACAGTGGGGAAATATTTTCTAAGAGTAGCCCCTTTCGGGGTTGTCACCCACCGCCTGTTCCATTCTTCTATCGTGTACTCCCGGATAATATCCATCCATTTCCTTGGATTTGCATCGATCAAAGCCCGGAGATTATTTGGTAGTCCCACCGAGCCTTCCCTTTTCATTTTAAATTTAAACCCATCTTCTTGCAGTACAAGATCAAGAGGTACCCCTCCTGCTAAGACCTGGACCCCCTCATGAGACACTTATCTGTACGTCCTGGTGACTCGCAGCAGAGAATTACGCTGAATTGTTACCAGCATACTTATCTGTCTGCGTGAGAGAAATTGGTACCAAGCGGGAGATGCATGCCGTAGAATACCAAGTATAACTCCTTTATATATCGCCATCGTAGCTGGGTATCTGAGGCCCCACAAGGCGCCCCCCCCCCAACCTACTGGGTCCGTTCAATGACCCATTCAATGTCAATCAATCCCGTTCAATGACAGTCCTATGGGCTAGGTATTCCAAATGAGGCGTTACGTAAGAATTTCTTCTTATTTTCACACCCCGGTAGGTGACAGTCTCAGTTGGACGTATTCCTTCTCCTTCAATTCTAATAATAGGGTTAGGCCTACACTTAATTCGTTTCAGAAGAATGATCTGTGTTTTTGCAACCGCCATTTTCATTTTCTGTTTTTCACACCATCTATTAACTAGGCCAGCACATATTTCAGCTTTTTGCTTCAATTGGACTATATTGTTGGCGGACACCACGACAGCCTGATCGTCGACATAGGCAATCGCAGGGAACCGTTCTTCCTCGAGTATAGCCAACATATCATTGAAGACTATCTTCCACAGGGCCGGACCAAGGACAGAGTCCTGAGGACAGCCCCTCTCGACTACATCTTCATACTCATAAAAGTTTCCGCGTATTTTAACACGTCGATCCTAGAGGTAGCTCATTACCAGCGCATACAAATTGCTAGGAGTATCGTATCTCTGAAGCTGGTATAGTACGCTTGGCCACCACACACTATCAAAGGCAGAGGATATGTCACCACCCTCTCACACGCCATGACATCAAAGGGTTCCGTATTGCCAGGATATGTCAAAGAGGAGTAACATGGGGAGGGGGCAAAAAGGTCTATATGACGTACCAATCCCTGCCCTCTCAGCTACGCAATCATGACCGCTAATACCCCCAACAAAATCATCAGCGGTTTCCCCCCATGCCTTTAGTGGTTCCTTCTTCATCATTGTATTGCCATGGATGGCTTGCTCTCCTTGTCAGAAATCTGTAGTAGAGTAAGCTTGCCAAAGGCTGTCCTGTAAGGAATACTGTGTTTTTCGCTTTTGTGAGCGCATTTCGATATACCGGGCCTAGGAGGACAGGGCGCCTCTCGTCGCAACACTCTATAGTGCAGGTGATCTGTCCATCTGTTCGAGCTCTAGCCTTCCGTGCCCTGAAGATGACTTTGGGTCCCTAAAGTGCAGGTCTCATCATCATTCTTCATCAATCAATTTTCCCTCCAACAAGCGCTATCACTACACAATGACAGGCGGAAACCCAAACTGTAGGCAGATAGGGAGTCTTGATTTCAATTATAAAATTTTAGCTAACAAGATGCCTTTTCTACAACTTCAAATTATCAGGGAGACCAATACTAGATGCCAATACCTATCAATATTTATTTCAAAACAGTATCATTGAAGACAACAATAGATGTATATCCTTTGGATAACTTAAAAACCGTTAAATCCTGGAATATTTTAAAACAGTATCGTTAAGAACGAACAACTAATAAAATCGTTAAATTCCGCCATCTTAAAACAGCGTCCTTAAGGAGAAAAATTAATTCTAATTGTGGAAGGAGAGTGGCCAAGGATATCCTTCGGCCTCAAAAAATCGTCAGATCCTGGCAGATCTGTAAAACAGTATCAATAAAAGAGATCAATACCAACGCGTTTCCTTAATGTTTGGATTTTTTTTTTTCTATTCTTAAATATTTTTCAACATTGCAGAAAAAGCTTTAAATCATCAAGAGTCCTCTGTATCCTATCAAGAATAATTATTTTAATGAGTAGATGATGAATATTTATCACAAATAATTTTTGTTACGATAAAACAAACACAACACGAACTAAAGACAGAATGTTTGTAATTATAGTCGCTCTCGTAGATTATTATAAAAATATTTTGATAACATTAATTTAAATGTTTATAATTATACAGTTACTGCATTTGAAATTTATTATTACACTGTCAGCTAACTAAATTTTAGATAACATGTGAGCAGTAAATATACTTCAGTAAACTTTTTAAAATTTTAAGTACAAAATTAATGACACAATGGTGAACATAACATTTACGATTTATCAGTAATAATTAAGGTGGAACATCTCCTAAATAGCTGCGTGACAAGGTAAATGTTTAAAGCAGTCTAAAGTGTGTGTAATTATTATTTTCAATGGTCGTGTTTTGGCTGAATTCGTAGCTGATAAGACTCACTTTCATTAATCTATGGCATGGATTATAAAGAGAAATGATTCCAATATTACAAGTTTAGTTTTCTGTTTCCAACAGTGTTCGAAGATTCTTGGTTCGTTTTTGACAACTTGATTCTATTATAACCTCCCTATATTGCAAATCTTTTTTAGATTATATGTTACAAAAATGGGATTTTACCAAGTATTTCTAACAATTCTGATTTGGATTGTATTTGTTTTTTATTGGTCTCTATTATAAAAAACATCAGAATATTACATAAAAGGCTTAGTGAACCCGAAGGTTCGATGCCAACACCGCCAACTGTTGACCACACACCTCCCTTCAACCCACTCCTTAAAAACCCTAATCCACAAGGTCGGCCCTGACGCAATCCTTCCATCTATGTCTCGGTTGTTCACCCGGTGGCTCAAAACTGATTATTTTTTTGGAATTCGGTCATTACTAAACCCAACGACTTTACTTGTACATTTTAACCGTCACGCTACTAATCCCTGAACTATATTTACCGAATATGACAGTTCGTCTAAATTCTCCTGTTTCTTCATCCTTTTTTGGGCCAGCACGAACTGAGTTGTTTTGAGACCGAGAAATAACAAACATTACCGACTTTTAATCTTGCCCTTATTTCCTCTCCAATTTCATTTTTAATTGATATGGTAGACCCAAGACATTTGAATTGTTTAGCTTTATCCCGGAAATATATATATCACCTAAATTTTCACCGTTTCTACTACTAACCATTTATTTCGTTTTATTAGTATTAATTACTAGACCGATTTCGTAACCTGTTTTCATGAGGGTAGTTGCGTTTAATTTAATAGTTTCCTCGTTATAAAAAACACGTTATAAACGTTATAAAAAGTCTTGAATTAAACAATTTAGTACAGGCCAGATAAATTGTTCATTCATTGAAAGATCTGAATTCTATACAGAAAGTTTTAATAGAATCCGATTGTTACTTAAAATATATGCACCAATTCGAAGCTAATAATAGTTAGACAGATGAAGATTGTACTTTCCTCACTTAACAAATCATAAACCCACAGTGATTTTAAACATGCATATGTTCTGAACGCAATTAGGATACTTAGACGACTTTGATTCTCTCATAAATTTATGGAGCCAAGGAAACAAGTGTAAGGAACTTCCAAGGGGCCCAATGGTTTTTTGGAAGATCCAAAAACTACTGTTTCGAGTCGTTGATGGAGATGCCAGATTGATAATTGTTAAATCTCGGTCATTATTGCTTCAGCTTTGAAATTGGCAGGAATTATCGGTTCTGCGAGGCAGTCTTCAATTAAAGAACTGTGCAGCGTGTGATTTCCTGTTGGAAAGTCCCGAGAATTACAGGAAACAGTGTTGACTTATTTTTAAGTAGTCAGTGAAAAGATAATTTATTTTTATCATCAAAGCTTCCGCCAGTTAGCACTGTCCTATGAAGTAGCTGTACAGTTCAGAATACATAGATTTTTTTTTTTTTTAGTCGCAGTCATCCCTTTCAGACACTTTGCTTTGGGTCTTATCCTTCTAGAATTTAAAGTTCTTGAGAAAATAATTACTTTGAGGATTTAGGAATCATCTATTTGTAAGACATGACCTGCCTAGCGTAGCCTTCCAGTTTTAATGAACATAACGACGTCTTAACGCTCATACAGTTCCCGATTATATTTTTTTTATCTCCTAAAAATTTCCTAAGATTTTACAGAGTATACTTTGTATGAATGTGAGAAATGGGCCTTGTATCTGAATAAATAGGCATGTCCAGTTAATTAATAAATTGATCTATAGTATTGTTTACGTTTATCTTGATGCTATATCAATTGTATTAAAAAATTGTTCAACAGATGACCGGAGTAAACTGTCTCAAAGCCTAAAATAAAAAAATCTCCTTGACTGGGAAAAACTACACATGATTGATATGTCTACTTGTAATCTAATGTTTACAATTTAAATCTACAATAAATTAATCGATCTCTAAGAATTAAAAGAATCAATAAATTTAATTTAATTGACTATTAACAATTATTTGAAATAATAAAGTTGGGAGATATTAGGGGGTTACAAACTTGTATTTTTTTCATTCTGACAAATACAGCTCCTAAACGGAAGGTTCTAGCGGCAATTAAATTCTCAATTCAATTTGATATAAGAACATTTTTAACTGATTTCCAATCCAACCAACACTAACTGAGCTCGAGCGTGCCAAAATATTACATTTTTGGGAGTGAAAAAAAAGTTTCTCATAAAAATTATAGACCCCCAGCAAAAAAACATTCCTATGTTGATAAATGAAAATCTGTGAGGTTATTTAAAAAAAACAGTTATTTTTTTAAACTGTATCAGTTTCAAAGGTTGCAGATAGAATAATTTATCCTACGAATTACCTATATATTATAGCTAGTTTGAGTAAGTAAAGTCCCTTCATGAGGTTACGTCAAAGTTAACTCACTCGGAACGTATTTGAACCTTTGTGACTTCTGAATGAGTTACAGTGATGCTGCCCCACCCCGGTTGTCTACATCGATCTCAGATTTAGCTTAAAAATAATAAATAATTGGAAAACAAACCAAAAATATCAAGTAACTAGTACTCTTAAGTCTCTCTTTATTTAAGAAAAAAATATGCAGTTTATTTAATTTACCAGCTTTTGTTCAAAACAACAGTGAACCATTTTCACTAATTTTCAGATTTTAATTATCTATGAAATAGAAGAAAATGAAAATAATTGAACAGACTCAAGATCCTCTAATAGATACTGTATGAATATTAATTTAAGTCGCAGTTTGGGTAACCAAATAGTACAAACAGAAATTGAATCAGAAAAAGAAAGAAAGTCAATAATGGAGGTATATTACTTGACATCAATTAGGTTAAATCTATTCCAATTGGAAATAATTTCAACTACCTTTAAATATTACAGTATTATACTATGGTCTAGTTCATTTGATTAAAAGCTAAATAAAAACATACATAAACTTTGACGAGAATACTCTCAGGTAAGAGATAAGTGAGGGGGTATGGACAGGACTAATGTTTGATTTTTTTCAGTGAGTATTTTCAATGGAGATACTCAGACCCCGAATACGACACCTCATTTCATTTTACCAGAACTGTGCACTATTAAAACAATCTCCCCCACTTTTATAAGCAAAGATCATGCTGACGACACACACTAGAGTCACCTTTCCCACTATTTAACATTGATACCATATAAAAATACCGGTATATTTTTTTAAGATTTTTGAGGTTATTACACATTAATGTACCAGGATGAGACAATTGTTACTTAAGAAGATAACATGCTCCATACTTTGCAGAGTACAACCACACATTGCGTGTGCGGATGAAGAGGTTTTCGATCATGATGGTAATTCCTTAAATAAAATGTTGAATAAAACGAATACATACCGGTTTTGTCCTAATAAAAGTTTAATATCATAATATGCACTCTAATTCAATTTTTTTTTTCGAAAACCTTGAACACTGTATTTTGTCTTGTATGGGATGATTGAGGACAGTAACAGGATCAGACGAGATGTCAGATGTATACACCGTGTAGACGATGGGATCTAGGATACTTCCTTGAGGAACTCCGGCTGACTGAGCAAAGAGGGATGAATAGGCGAAATTGTTTATATAATGATAAAGAAGTATTATTTAGAAGATAGGAATTTTGTAAAGTAGTTCCTGGAGACAGACTTAGTCAAAAGCCTGTACTACCTCAAGAAAGGCTCCCTCGTTAAATGAGGAGACTATGGTCAACACTCAATGGCATTGCTGGGTATTAGAGTGTGGTGTTCGGTGAAATTAATAATTTTATTGTCAAATAAGTCTGTGTTGGGGAATTGACATAATTATTCTATTACTAATTCTACAGGCTGATAAAGATGAAGCTGATTTTTTTTTATTTATACATGTACAAGCTGAAAGTACCCATGCTCCGCTACGGTTTAATATCATTTGGGTTAATAATAACTTAAATTAGTAAAAGTTAAGCTTAACGTTGATAATTATTATTAATTAAATAAACCTAAAGAATTCCGTTCTTAAAATAATTTTAATGAGTAAATTCGACAATTTGCAAAAGTTAAGTTGTTTTGATTTTAACAGTCCTCCAGTGAAGCTTTGAGGCAGCACTATCATCTTACCCAGCTCCGATAACAGATGATCAGCTTCTCTTATGGCAACCTTCAAGTGAATATAGTCTCCACTTCTCAACTTTTTTTTGTTTTTTGCGAACAAAATTTAGTCTTTCTGTTTCTATTTTTGCGTACTTATGAAGCATACATTGGTCGAGGAGATAACGAAACTAAAGTAAATAAGGTTCTTCACCTTCTCGCTCCATCAACATATAGGCGTAAAAATCAGCTGCTGACACAGTTTTCTTAAGTGGTGTATTGGTTTTTGGGTCACGCTGAGGGATTTTTATACTGTACCCATCTTCTCCATGGTAGAACATAAGACGATAATGAAGAGAATCATACGCTTGATAGAATTCACTGTTTCTTATCCCTATTGTAAAGAAGAATGTCTCACTTTTCAAATACCTGGCCAACAATCAAGAAAAGTCATAAATAAAATATCGTAGGGTTTGGGCGGGGGAGGGGGTAAAAGGTACAAGAACCCGAGGTACCCGAAAAACAAGAATGGTTGGTCGATGGCCGAGTGAGTTGGGGCGAGGGTCTCAGCCATACAGTATTGAATATCATAGATTGGACAAGTAGGTACCTGCGATATGTCACGGTTCCTCCACTACCTGGCTTTCAGATACCTTTAGATCTAGTTGTCAAACTCCCTTTGTCCTAAACTTTTTCGTCGTGTTAGTGTTGTTTATAAGAACTGTTGTTTGTTTTTCTTGTAGTCTATTTAATTATTGTGTATAATTAAAACTATATGTCTAAGTGCTTTGCATACGGTTGCATAAATACGCAATTGCAGCAATAACACCAAATCAACAAATCTGTCTTTTCACCTTTGGGTTATAATTTACTTCGTGCAAGTTAATGTTATTGTTAAGTTTAAATTTTAGTGTTATACTATCATACTAAACACAAAAGGGGTAACTGACATTATTAGTTAAACAAATATTTTGTTGTATTTTTATTATAAGCCTTAAATCCAAATAATAAAATAATGTGATATTAGCTATTATTTAATACATTTTATGGCTCCTTTTAAAGCTTAAACCCTTTATTTATGTGTTGAATTTAATAGTTAGTTAGGACGTTAAGCCGAAATGAACAAACAACAAATAGAAAACAAGGATTTCAGCTGAGAACTGCAGCCGACACGAGTATTTCGCGGGATTCAATAAAAGTTTCACAAATGGGGTCTGATAGTAAATTTAACCAGCTTTCAAATGAAAAAAAGAAAAATGTTGGATCGGACAAATAGTTACGAAGTTATAGCCAAAAGAGTACCGACAATCGTGTTTTCGCGGTAAAGTGCGACTTACTACAAGTTACCCAATCACTTCTATTTCCCTCCTCCACAGCTCTAAAACTATTGATCTGAGCAAAAAAAAATGATGATTAAAAACAAATTCGTTGAAAATTTGATTTTCTTAAGTAATGTTAAGAACACAAAATGTGCTTAAAATAACGAGTTATTTGATCAAACAGCTAAGAACATACGATTCTCAACTCTCTAAGGGTGGTGAACAATTTCCACCAGTCAGATCTTTATATTTTTGGAGTTCAAGGTTCGATGTTAATTTTCCTGTACTATTACTAGTAGTTATTGTTTGATGGGCCTTATTTACTCCAGATACTGTTTTTCAGATCTGCCAGGATCTGACGATTTTTGGCGCCCGAAGGACACTCTTGGCCACTCTCCTTCTCCACTTAGAATTAGTATTCTTCTTTATGGATACTTCTTTTTTTTTTCTAAATTTAAAGATTTTATTAGTTTTCGTCCTTAAGGATTCTATTTTAATATGGCGGAAGGATATCTTAGGACCATATTTATATGTTAGTTATTTTCCTTAAGGAAACTATTTTGAAACATTACATGATTTAACGGTTTTTAAGTTATCCGAAGGATATCTCCACCATTGTTGTCCTTTTAGTTTTTTCCTTAAAGATATTATTTTAAAATATTCGATTATTTAACGGTTTTTAAGATAGCGAAAGGATATTTTGCCGTTGTTAACGCATTATACGGGATACTGTCAGATTAGGGCATGAAGAACGGATTATTCTAAACATTTACTTTTAGTTATATTGATATTTGATCACATGATAGCTGGTTTCCTAAAATCAGAACTGTAGTCGTATACATTTGTATGAAATGAATAATAAAAATGGGTCGGAATACAAAGCAAGTATTATATCGGTGGACGCATTACTCGTTTCGTGGCTCTTCCGGAGACAAAAACAGGCTGAAGCCTCCAAAATATTATATTATCGAAAGAGAAGAAAAAAAAAAAATGCCTTTTGTGATCTCATAATGGTGATTTCAAATGAACAAAAAGTTTTGAAAAATAACAGAATGATGTTTCTATAAAACGACCCAAAATATTCATAGTTATCACGTTCCTGATGATGAATAAAAATTTCTAATTCGCCTTTGCAAGTAAGAGTTCAATGGACCACATGAAAATCACTAAACTTTAAAAGATTATAAGAAAAATTTGAATTAAATTAAAGTTGATTATCCTTGTCGAGACGAAATAGAAAGAAGTTTGTTTCCGTCTTGAAATATAGCCAGCCCGTTCACCAGTGTCTTACTGTTTCAACGCAATGGTCTTTCTTGTAGGGAACTTCAACTTTCAAAAACTTGGAGGTATTTTGGAAATTCTTTTTGCTGCTTGATTTTGTACTCTCCTTAACAGCTAACAGAACTACTTCACATTCAGGTGGCCTAAAATCACCCACCAATGATTGGAGTTTTTATTTTTCTTGTACAAATAAAAAATTATAATAATAATAACATAAATAAATCAAATTCGAGAAGGAGGGCCGGGCCTTAATATATATCTATTTTAAAAGGATTGGTAGACTGTTCCTTTTATCTTCCATTGTGAAATTTGATTTATATGTAGCCACAAGTTAGAGTAACATATTTAGTCCAGTCAATGAGTGCTGAAATGAGGGGTGTAGAGTGCATGGAATATCCGATAATTTTTGACTTTAAAGCTTCGTTAGGAGTAGTTGGAAGATAAACATACTAAAAGTCCCCGCCGCTGGGGGGTGAGCTAACGGTGGGGGGATATTCTGAAAACTTTTGACTCTAGAAAAATATGTTTCAAATAAACATAAAAGCAAATTAAATTTAATATAAAGTTGATTATAGTCCAGTCAATAAACATATTGTAGAGTGCATGGAATATGCGATAAATTTTGACTTCATAGCTTCGTTAGGAGTAGTTAGAAGGTAAACATACTAAAAGTCCCCACCCCTGGGGGGTGAGCTAACGGTGGGGGGGGGAGAAGTTCCATTTTTTTTGGTTCTTCGATAATATTTTGAAAACGGTTGACTCTAGAAAAATATATTTCAAATAAACATAAAAGCTAATTAAATTTAATATAAAGTTGACTATATAGAAATTTGTCGTAATTCTAACCGTTTACGAGATATACGTTATTGAAAATAGGTGATTTTCGGGAAAAAACTAATGTTACCTCACTTTTTGTCAAACTTTTGCTTCTATTACGTTCCACAATCGTTTCTCTGAAAAAACGTCAAAATCAAAATTGTAGAACATTGAATTTAATTTGATTTCATATATACGTTTCTGGTATTTGCTTCAAATGTTTAACAAAAAGTGAGGTAAACATTTTTTTTATTTCTAAAATTGTAGATTTTTAATAACGTATATCTCGAAAACCGTTGGAATTTCTACCAATACGTATATTGGCCGAAATGAGGGGTGTAGAGTGCATGAAATATGCGATAATTTTTGACTTCACAGCTTTGTTAGGAGTAGTTAGAAGGTAAACATATTAGAAGTCCCCGCCCCTGGGGGGTGAGCTGAGAGTGGGGGTAGGGGAGAACGTCCCAATTTTGTTTTTCGATTATATCTCGAAAACGGTGGACTCTAGAAAAATATGTAGCAGATCAAAATTAAAGCTCATTAAATCTCCTATAAAACTATTTATATACGTATTCGTATAAATTCCAACGGTTTTCGAGATATACGTTATTAAAAATTTACATATACTTACTTATTAAAACCTCTATGGACGTACGCCTCACAAAATTACGGAACTGCTAAAAAAACACACATCCAAAAAATACAGACTTTCCAGTCAAAAACTTTAAGACTCACTACACAATCACCCTGGTATGTCAATAACAAACCTTTACACACAGACTTACAGATAGCCATGGTACAAGATCACATCCATACTTTATATAAAAGACTTCACGACAAACTTCACGGATATATCAATAATTTAATACAAAGTATGGCCTCCATAAGCTTGCCAGATAATACCCAAAGGAGACTAAAAAGGAGTTGGTTGAGGGATCTACTCCGTTAAAACTGATTAAATATCATGTTCATGTTAGGAGTGAGTACCGCTGGGTGCTGTCCTCCCTCATGCCTGACATGCCAATTATCTTGTATACAACAATTTATCACATCTGCTTGTTGTCACATGATAAGTGACAGGTGTGGATTAAACAAATAAAGAGAAAAAAAAAATCTACAATTTTAGAAATAAAAAAAATGTTTACCTCACTTTTTGTTAAACATTTGAGCAAATACCAGAAACGTAAATATGAAATCAAAGTAAATTAAATGCTCAACAATTTTGATTTTGACGTTTTTTCTGAGAAACGATTGTGGAACGTAATAGAAGCAAAAGTTTGACAATAAGTGAGGTGACATTTGTTTTTTCCCGAAAATCACTTATTTTCAATAACGTATATCTCGTAAACGGTTAGAATTACGACAAATTTATATATAGTCAACTTTATATTAAATTTAATTAGCTTATATGTTTATTTGAAATATATTTTTCTAGAGTCAACCGTTTTCAAAATATTATCGAAGAACCAAAAAAATGGAACTTCTCCCCCCCCCCCACCGTTAGCTCACCCCCCAGGGGCGGGGACTTTTAGCATGTTTACCTTCTAACTATTCTAAACGAAGCTATGAAGTCAAAATTTATCGCATATTCCATGCACTCTACAATATGTTTATCAAATGGACTAATTAAACTTTTCATTTTATGATTCAAAAAATCCCAACTTCTCCCTGACTGGGAGAAACAACAAAGCATGGATATTTTTATCTATAACCTACTGCTTTTATATCTACTTCAGATAAAGAAACTATCAGAAATTTTTCGATCCAAGCAATGCCAACAGAGCTAGATCGTATCAAAAAAGTCCCAACACTTGAAAAATGTATGCAAAACTTTACTTATTTTTTATTTTTTTTTCTATATTAGGTTTCTGGTAAGCAAATTTCCAATTCGATCAACAACGACAGAGTTAGAGCGTGTCAAAATATTAAATCTATGAGTGCGAAAAAACCTTTACACATTTTGGAGGTGAAAAAGCGTTACACGAGAAAAATTTACAAACCCCGCGCAAAGACATATCCTTGTTATCAATAGAGGTTTATACCGGCGAAACTCTCCATACCGTTAATGTATACAGGGTGAGCACCTCTTACAGGGGGAGGACACACTCAGTCTCTCACGGATCTTGTAGGTAATTTTTTCGGAGGTCCCTGATCAAAAAATATTAGACACGTATTTTGCCGTTCCGACCAAGAAGAGAAAAAAAAAATAGCATTAAACTAATTTATTTTATATCTCGAGTTTGAAAAAATGATATCGACATGATTCTTGCACCAAGATTTTTAGTTTTGATTGCGAATTCAAGGAAAAATACAGTTGCTCCATAGATTTTGGTTTAGGTTAATTCAATTTTTTAAATATGATTAGATTTTCAAGCAAATACCTCTATAGATTTTTTCACACAAAAATTGGTGCCAGATTGTTATTCAGCACTCTCAAAAACATTGAAAAACGTATATCCAATTTCCCAATCCATGTGAAAAATATCATTTTTTTTCACCCTCTTCGAAGCAAATGAAAATTTTAAACCGATTATTGGTTACTTTCCTATAAATCGCCATTACTTGGCTACGCAATTCATTGCAGGCTAGAAAGAGCCTCAGGTTTATTTTGATGTATATAAATGCAAAATTCGATGAACAAAAACCTATCAAAGATATTGGAAAATCCGAAAAATATTTTGATTTTTAACTTGAGTTTGTAACCAGATAGGATGATGAAAAAAACAAATCATTTCAAGCGGGTTAAAACTAAATTTCGGGTTAAAACATGAAGTTGATACTTTTAAACGTAATTCATTTTTTTTTTCAATTTAAGCAAAAATTGCCACTATTTATTTGGTAAGGCAAACTTTGAAGCTTACGAATTTTTATTTTTCTATTCGGATGAAATTTCGTATTTAAGTGTTGTTTTGAATGATGAATTCGAATCCGATGTCGGTTCTGGTGAAAAAAAATATATTGAACGTACTTCACTTGAAAAGTTTTAGCTTTTTCACCGTAAAATGTGATAACAAATATTTTTAGCCCTAGAATTCCATTTCAGCACCCTCAAAACTAAGCAAATGTATGTATGTATATATATACTAGCATCCCCGTCGCGGCTTCGCCCGCCCTCATAAGTAAAGATAATTTCAACTAAAAATTAAAGTCTTATTTGTTTATCGATAAGATTCTGGTTGAGCATTATTTCTTCAATGATTTTTTCACGCATAGCAGTAATTATTAATCTAGTTATAATTGCACTGATTAGGTGGTTGAAGATTACGTAAAAGCACCATTAGACATAAAATTTTTAATTTTAATGTATGAATTGGTAATCAAGATGGATAAAGACTATTAATAAACTCTTGCCGAAAATAAACTGCATTATCAGTGCTAACGACAAAATGCCCGCGGATCATATTTTTACACACGATATAAAAAAGCAAAAGATCGACATTTTGATTTAGTAATAATTTGTATTTGGCAGAAATAACTTTATTAATTTCATCTGGTTGGATGTTGATTTCGAACTATAAAAGTATATGACAGTGTGGCAAACCTCGGTCCTGTCTCTCAACTTTATACATTTCAATGTTAGTTATTGTAAATTTTACCATTGCAAAACCTTCCTAGAATTATAAAAATTAATTATTTAGATGTCGGTACAGATAGGTTCAGTCTACCATTATTAACTCTATTGTGGAATGGCGCTATACACAATCGGTCAATTTTCAAGCTTCACTGCGATCCACATATCGCACACCATTTTTAAATATTTTTATTTAATAATTTTCTTGATAGTTTAATAAGTAAATTTTATCATCAATTTTAAGCTGTTTTGTAACCTCTCGTGTAGAATGGCACTCGCCAGCTATCGGTCAATTGTCAAACCTTACTGTTGTCCACATATTAACTTTTTTTAATAAAATATAAATTAAAAATCAGTAGATTTTAATATTGCTAAACCGTCTTAAAACTATGAAGATGATGTAGTTAATATTTAGTACAGATTGGTTCAGTAATATTCGCGATTAGTGATCAAAAACGAAAAATGGCTTGTCCTTTTATAGAATAGTATAAATTATTATTGTAGTAAATTTTCCTATTGTAAATCTTTTAAGAACTATGAAGATGATGTAGTTAAAATTTGGTTCAGATAGGTTCATTAGTTTTACTAAAACGCTATTGTCGCTTGCCACATATTCGATTTTTAAATTTCACTGGAATCCACACGTCACACCACATATTTATAGCTTTTTGGATAACAAATTAATTTAATTTAGTAATTTTATTATCAATTTCTAGCTATATTTAACACCGGATCATTGTAACCTCTCTTGAATGGCGCTCGCTTTACTACACACCACATATTTATCGCTTTTTAAACAGTAATTTAATAGAAAATATATAAATTTTATTATTGCTAAACCTTCCTTGAACTATGAAGATGATGTAGTTATATTTGGTACAGAATAGTTCTATAGTTTTCGCGATTAGTGATCACGAACGGAAATGGCTTGTCCTTAAACTTCATCATTCCCCGTCCAGGCTTCGCCCTCTCTCATAAGTGAAGATCTTAGATAATTTTAACTAATAATTGATTTTTTGTTTAGCGATAAAATCTTGTATTAAAGTGACCAATTGAAAGTTATATCTTTGAAGATATTTTCACGCATAGCAGCCATTATTAACTTGGTTAAATTTAGATTGATTTGGTGTTTGAAGATAACATAAAGCATAATTAGACATCCAATTTTCAATTTTAATATATGAGTTGGTAATCCAGATGGACAGAGACTATTAAGAAACTGCATTATTAGTGCTTACAGCTAAAGGTTCAAAGTTCATATTTTTACATACAATATTAAAAAGCTGAGGATCGGCATTTTGTTTTTTAATAATTTTCATTCGACAGAAATCATTTTATTGATTTGATCTGGTTGGATTATAATTTCTAACCATAAACGTATGTGATAGTGTGGCAAAACTCGTTTCTAACACTCAACATTGTACATTTAAATTTTTATTGTTGTTAAACCTAGAACTATGGACATGATGTAGTTCAAATTTGGTATATTTCACTCCATATAGCTGCTTTTATAACAATTTAATTGAACATAAGTAAATTTTATTATCAATGTTCACCTCTAAGTAACACTGTACCTTTTAACCTTTCATTTAGATGGCAATTGCCGCCATTTTTGAACTTCATTGTTATCCACTTTTTATTCATTTTTCAATAAAGAATTAGTTGAAAATCATTAGATTTTACTATTTCTAAACCATCCTATAAAGATGATGTAGTCAAAATTTGGTAGAGATTGGTTCAGTAGTTTTTGGCGGTTAGTGAACACAAACGAAACATTGCTTGTCCTTTTATATAATAGTATAACCTTATACCGCCATATGTTAGAATCGTATAGAGCTAACAGATAATTGTGACACAGATAATATACAAATAATATTGCGGCTATAAATTAAGATATAAGGTATCCTATCTTTTTTGTTGGATCAAACTGCACACGGTATGCAAATTTGATTAAAATCGGTTCAGTAGTTTAGGTGTTAGCCGGCCCCTAGGCGGCGACACGTAATTTATATATATAAGATACATATTTTGTTTTTGTCTGGGTTCTTTTAATAACTGAAGCATATTAATTTACAATTTCCTTTTCGTTATATTCAACAAAATCCTGTCAGCAACGGAAGTGGGGCAGTTATTGCTATAATGTTTATGTCAACTATCACAATCATATTTTAACATGTTCAACTACAAAATAAAACAAACATTATAAATACCTAACAAACAAATATTATGTGATTCTGTTTTTATATTATGAAAATATTAATTTGTAATAAATTACATTTTTCTCCTAATTAGTATATATATATATATATATATATATATATATATATATATATTTATATACAGGGTGAGTATCCTTAGTGTAAAAAAAAAAAAAAAAAAAATTAGGTGAAACAACATTTTTAAAATAATTATGATCAGACAAAAATGTATACAAGAAAAATTGTATTTTTTTTTCAATTTAGATTATCAAATACACGAAAAGTTATAAATATGGAATGTTTTTAGGATAAACCAAGCGACAAGATGGACGAGAATAATAAACAGGAAGAAGAATCCGTGGTCCAAATGGACAAACGTGTAAATTCTAGCAGGTGGAATTCTTCAAAAACGTCAAGAAAATTTCGTTCAAAGGATTACCGATCAAATGCTAAAAAAGGGCGAAAATTCAACAAGATCGATTCGAAAATAAGGAAACAAAGAGCTAAGGCACCTAGAATAAAAAAAGGATGCAATTGTGCCACCAACTGTAACTGCAAGTGTGTAAACTGCGCATGTTACAGACCAAAGATAGGTGGAGTTGGTAATCCAATGGCTGCAATAATCAAAGGCAAGAAACAGAACAAGAAGAAAGGTAAACCGAATAAGCCTTCTTCTTGTCCTCCTCCCGCCGTTGCTGTCAAGACTCCCAAAATCAAGGAGCCGATTAAAACTAAGAAAGTTCCAAAGATTGAGCCTAATCCTTCTCCTAAACCCATTGCACCACCTCCAAAGCTATCAGGAGGACAGGCTATACCTCGACCTACACCTAAACAGCCTACTCCTAGACCGCCTACACCTAGACAGCCTGTGCCTAGACCGCCTTCACCTCGACAATCTACCAACCAGAGCATACCTCAGGTGAATCCAACCCCTAAAGCTTCTGCTGGTAAAGTAAAGACGGCAACGGACGGAATCCAGCCACAGTCTAGAAAGAGGAAACTTCTATCGGAGGTGTATGATCCTGTTCACCTTGCTAACGACATGGCATTACTAAAGGGGATCAGGCTACAGTGTAAAAAGAGGAAAGTACAACAAACTAATTCCCCCAATCCTCCTCCTAACAATAAAATGCCGATGATGAACAAGGCTAGACGACAGGTCAAGAAGATAAAACTACGACCACGCAGAAATCCCAACCCTCGAACAGCCAGAGATACGCTGATGCTAAACAGAGGTAAACATCTGGGAAAAAAGAAACGATTACTCCATCAGGGTATTGGGAACGCCGTGAAGAAAATAAAAATTATCAGGAAACAGGTAAAACCTAGGAAAATGCAACCAAAACTTCCTAATAAACGTCGTCAATAAAATATTTTGCATCATATTATGGGCAGTTTATACTAATTTATCTCGAATGAAACTATAACATGGTAACGTAAAATGAACTTCCTGTATTGCTGATTTCACAGCATAGAGGCAAATACCAGGTGAGATTTCTTTCATTCATAATTTTTCATTACCTTACTTCTAAGCATTTCTTCTAGAACGTATTCTAGCAATAATTATTGCATTCATATAACTTTCTAAAATTTCATTTTTTTTTTTTTTTTTTATCTTTTGACTGACCATGGTACGTGAATTTCCCAACCCAACCCAACCCAACCCTCCTAACTTCTTAGGTCGCCAATGGGTAGTCTCATATTGCTAGGTGTGCAACATGCCCACTTACTACCAAGGTAGTAGGTTCGGTATTTAAAATATTTGTCCTTAATTATTGTATCAAGTCCAAGTCCAAGTCCCAGATATAAAATTTAACTACGAAATAAATACTTAAAGACGAATTTATTAATAATGTCAACTCGATTCAACATTTCTTTTAAGTATCAGAAGGTAATGAATTTAATGGCTAGTATAAAAAAAGTTTAGTACTTGTTATTAGTGATTGTCACTCTCACTAAGCTGGCTTATTGAGAAGTGACAAGTACTTGTTTACAGGGTGGTGTGCCTAAACACCAATCAGTAGCAAAAAACCTGTTCAGGAATGGTGCATCGTTGCCGTGCTGAGAAGAAAAAAGTTTTTAAACATTACTCAAATGATGTTTTATCGATATTTAACGGAGAACTCAAAAAAGAATTGAAGACAGGTAAGCGGTTGTGGGCAAGACCGTAAGCTGATCATTGCCCCCCTCACGAGTATTCTAGTTCCGGCCCTGACTAATACTTAGCACTGATCAACTTGTTTACAGGTAAGTACAAGTGTGTAAGAGACAAGTACTAATGATAAGTACTAAGCTCTTGTAAACTAGTCATAAGGCATGAATGAATATATTGTTTAGAGAAAAAAAAGGATATGATGGAGTAGTCCACCATAATTTAATTGAATGGAAAACAATTCCTTAATTAAATAAAAACGAATACGAGAAATAATTTTATTAAAATTGGTATCTACAGATTTGCTATAATTCACGGAGTGTAATTAAACAAACAAACAAAAAAAAAAAAAAAAAAAAATGATAAAGGCTAAAGGTAGTGATGTAAAATTACCAGATATTCAAATACTCCCAAGGAATATTGCCGCCAATATTCCCAAGATTCATAAAATCCCGAGAATTTATGATTAATTAACAAAATATCTAAAAAAAACTGTAAATTAAAAGGTCGATCAATTTATGTGCATCGAATAGATCATATGGTGATAACGTGATAAGTTAAAAAAAATAGGTTAGATTCTTGATTTTTTTAAAATATTTTATAGTTAAAATGAAGTTTAATAGGTAAAAAGTGCTGTTCTAAGAACTTAATAGTTTAGTGGACACATTAAAAGACAAGTGAGGTGAGTTTAGTGTGTTATTTAAAAAAAAAACATTAAAAATGGGCGAAAGCTCATCAGCTTCAGACAACAATAGACACATGGATGGACTAGAAACCGTCATAAATAACAATTCTCAGGCTCAGGAAGGAGTCTGGCAATTAGTAACCGGTCGCAAACGCCTGTCTGAAGTTATTGAAGCAGGCTCATCAAAAAATAGACGACCAGCCATCAACACACCAGTCACTATAACCCATAACAGGTTTGAAGCTTTTAATAAAGCTTCAACGTCAAGCAATAATGTTACAACACTAGAGGCCCAACAGGCACCACAGAAGGCACCAACTACAAAACCACCGCCCATCCACGTCAACGGTATTGAAAACTATCCAATGCTGATAGAATACCTTGAAAAGGTTAGTGGTCCCAGAACTTTTATATTAAAAAGTATTGGTAACAATATTACCATATATCCTGAAACACCAAACTCATACCGAATTATAGTTAACTCTTTACGAAAAGAAGGGGCTGACTTTCATACCTACCAATTACCCGAAGATAGATGCCCACGGGTTGTCATAAAAAACTTGCATCATTCCACTCCAAAGTCAACAATTATTGATGAATTAAAAATTAGAGGTTATGAAGCAGTGAACGTCACGAATGCAATATCAAGACATAAACAACCATTACCGATGTTTTTCGTTGACATTAGCAAGAACACTTTTAATGAAGATATTTTCCAAATAAATAATCTTTATTACACGCGAGTAACAATCGAAGAACCTCGCAGAAAAAGATCCATTCCACAGTGTAATCGATGCCAGCAATATGGTCACACAAAAACTTACTGCAATCACGCACCTAAGTGCGTAAGATGTGGCGAAAATCACGAAAGTACTGTATGTCAAAAAACCCGAGACACGCCTGCTACTTGCGCAAATTGTCAGGGAGCGCATCCAGCCAATTACAGGGGATGCCAGGTTTTAAAAGAACTCAGATCCATCCGTAATTTCCGACATCAGCCTCATCCCAGAATTCCTCCATCTAGTCAACTTCCAGTGCCATCCGCACCTCAAGATTTTCCCCCAATTCCACCTTTGCAGCCTCCTCAACCTTCTCCAGGACCAGATTCAGTAGACCAACAGCAGAGTGTTCCGCACCATCGGCAGACATCAGGAAGACAACAGAAAACAGCCATGCCAGGTATGAGGGTGGGCGTCTCTCAGCTGATGCTTCCTTCTGAAGCTGATGCTCCTCAGATACTAAATTTGCTAAATGGATTGAATGATCTTATCCAGCCCCTTTACAGCCTTATCCAACAAATTTCTCGGGTAACACAAGCATTTTGCCCCACATATGGACCATAAATGTTTAACTGCGGGTTCTCTGTCCATCCTTCTGTGGAATACTAACGGAATACTACAACATAAAACCGAACTCGACATGTACCTACATGAAAAACGGACAGACGTTGCCTTAATTACTGAAACACACCTAACCTCTCGTCATAAGATATATATCCCTGACTACACTATCTACAGAACTGACCATCCAGACAACACTTCACACGGAGGAACAGCCATCATCATCAAAACATCACTTAAACACCACCCTATACATTTGCCGATTACACCACACATCCAAGCCACAGCCATAACATTATACACTTCACAAAACACAATAACACTAGCAGCAGTGTATTGTCCACCACGGTATACGCTAACACCTGACATGTTTGGAACTTTTTTTGAAAAACTAGGAAGATGTTTTATTTCTGGAGGAGATTATAATGCAAAGCACCAGGTATGGGGCTCCAGAATATGCAGTCCAAGAGGAAACAATCTACTATCTGCGCTCCATAAACTTTCTTTAAACACTATTTCACCAAATTCACCGACTTACTGGCCAAATTCACGATCAAAGAGACCAGACTTACTTGACTTTTTCGTTACAAAAGGACTTCAGGCCATACCTTACACAGTTAGATCTAGCTCCGATCTATGTTCTGATCATTCCCTTGTACATTTGGTCCTTTTTGAAGAACCAACTCTACAGGAAGAACGCCCCTCACTCATCCGTGGGAAAATAAATTGGGATTACTACCAAACCAATTTAAACCAAACACTGTCGATTCCTATGTCATTAAAAAATGAGGAAGAAATTGAAGAAGCAGTTGAAGTTTTGACAAAGAACATACAGCAATCTGCTTGGTCATCATCAGTCCCAAGGCGCAAAAGAACTTTACAGCCAAACTATCCACAATATATAAGGGATCTAATCAGGGCCAAGAGGAGAGCTCGTAAGGTATGGCAGACTAACAGACTACCATCGGACAAACATATATATAACAACATAAACAACGAACTTAAACGGCAAATAAAAAAATTTAAACAAACTAATTACAATATATTTTTGGAGAGCCTAAATACTGACGACGGAAGTTTATGGAGACATACAAAAAGATTACTTAAGCATCGTGATGTGTCGGCGCCACTCCGGAAAGAGGATGGCTCTTGGGCCGTGATGGACTGTGAAAAATCTGAACTTTTTGCTACTCACCTATCATCAGTTTTCACACCACATACAGACTACTCAGACTCTGATCATGAAAATTATATACAAGATTCACTAAATACACCTCTGCCACTGACAATGCCACCTAGAGCCTTTAAGCCTTCTGAAGTTCTCACAGAGATTAAAAACCTACCTAAGAGGAAAGCTCCTGGACATGACTTGATCACCGCCGAGCTACTCCAGCATTTACCCAGAAAAGCTATAGTCTTCCTAACAACTATCTTCAACGCAATACTCAGGACAACTAAATTTCCCTTACAATGGAAATACTCTCACATTCTTATGATTCCAAAACCAAACAAAGACAACAACAACCCATCCTCCTATAGGCCCATTAGCTTACTCCCAATTTGCTCCAAAATTTTCGAAAGATTAATTTACAAACGTATTCTTGACGTACTAACTAACAAACAAATACTACCAGAACATCAATTTGGATTTCGTTCACAACACTCAACAATACACCAACTACACAGAGTCACAGATTACATCTCAGTCGCACTAGAGGACAGACTATATGCTACTGGCGTATTCCTGGATGTAGCTCAAGCGTTTGACAGAGTCTGGCACAATGGACTACTTTACAAACTTAAATCCTTTTTACCTTCGACTTACTACCTTATCCTTCTTTCATTTCTTTCCGACAGATACTTCTCAGTTCGTCAGGGTCAGGATATCTCTTCTATACATCCGATCAAGGCCGGAGTTCCACAAGGATCAATTCTAGCACCTTTGCTCTACATAATATACACACATGACATTCCAACTATCCCTAACACAATAATAGCAACATACGCAGATGATACAGCAATTCTTACAAGACATTCGGACATCACTCAGGCTTCAATGACTCTGCAACATTACTTACAACAATTACAGGACTGGTTCAAACAGTGGAAAATTAAACTCAATAATGACAAATCTCAGCATATCACATTCACTCTTAGACATGACCCGTGCCCCGCAGTCTATATAAACAATGAACCCATTCAACAAACAAATACAGTTCAGTACCTAGGACTTACTTTCGACAGAAGGATGACCTGGGGCCCTCACGTGAAAATGAAACGCCTCTGTCTAAACAACAGACTAAGACTACTATACTCTATTCTTCACAAACAATCGACTCTAAAAATCAGACAACGATTAAATACTTATACTTACTTACTCAAACCTTTATGGACCTATGCATCACAAATTTTTGGGACAGCAAAAAAAACTCACATTCAAAAATTACAAACTTTTCAATCTAAAGTTTTAAGAATCATAACTCGCTCACCCTGGTACGTCAGTAACAGAACATTGCATACAGACTTGAACATACCCACTGTACAGGACCATATTCACACTTCCTACAAACGATTTTATGACAAACTTCCAGGACACTACAACAAACTAATACAAAACATGGCGACTTTGGATATACCAGAGACAACACGACGAAGGCTGAAGAGGAGCTGGTTAAGAGATCTCTTAAGATAAATCTTTTTTAAAAAATGCCACTGGAGTAGGCACCGCTGGGTGCTGAACTCCCTCATGCCTGACATGCCAATTTTTATATTTTTTTTATATCACATCCGCTTATTGTCACGAATTGTGTGACAGGTGTGGATATAGTTAATAAAGTGAAAAAAAAAAATTAAAAGGTCAAAGCAGTAACTTTATGGTGAAATCAAATTCAAAAACTGAAATATATTTTAAAATAAAATTAAAATAAAATAAAATTCCTGGGAATTTATAATTTTAAAAGTGAAATCGCTTAAATTAAAAGGTCAATGTGGTAATTGGGCGATAAAATAAAACACAAACACTCTTATATGTTTAAAAAATATTATTATTGATTGAATAAAAACTTCAGAAAAATAACTGTAAAGTAATTTTTTTTTTTTAATCTTAAATGTCCTTCTCCTCTTCTTCTACATTTCCAAATCGAAAAAAATCATCGGTACTTGACTCGATCTCATCATCAACCTCAAGGATTTCTTCGTCTTCTTCCTGTTTCCTCTGGGTTGCCTTCTGCTTGCTTCCTTGTTTCTTTCTTCTCCTCTTTTGGAGGTGAAGCATTAATGAGCGTCCAGTTGCAAGAAAGAAATAGTTTCGCTGCTCGCTAAGACGAAAGACAGTCCCCAATATTCTTATGGCTACATCTGCCAAGCCACAAGTTCCTTTCAACCCCCTCCATCTTGAAAGAAGTTTGATAATTTTATCTTTAACCTCCATCCCTTCCTAAAGAAACGTTCTCTTACTTATAAGACGTCCTAACCCATCTGCTGAGCACAATCACAAACAAAACCTATTTCGTATAGTAGTTTCCGTAGGGTGGAGCAATTTCCGTGGGTCTAACATAAATGCGAGATAGATTGGTCCAATGTCAAATTTTTTGAAATTGTAGTGTATGGAATATGCTATGATTTTTACTTCATAGCTTTGTTAGGAATAGTTAGAAGGTAAACATACTAAAAGTCCCCGCCCCTGGGGGGTGAGCTAACGGTGGGGGGGGGGGGAGAAGTTCAATTTTTTTGTTTTTTCGATAATATCTCGAAAAAGGTTGACTCTAGAAAAATATGTTTCAACTAAACATAAAAGCTAATTAAATATCCTATAAAATTGATAATATAAAAATTCTAATCTTTTACGAGATATTCGTTATTGAAAATCGGTGATTTTCGGGAAAAAACAAATGTCACCTCACTTTTTGTCAAACCTTTGCTTCTAGTACCTTCCACAATCGTTTCTCAGAAAAAACGTCAGAATCCAAATTTTAGAGCATTAAATTTACTTTAATTTCATATATACGCTTCTGGTATTAAAAGCATGTGTTCAATAAAAAGTGAGGTAAACATTTTTTTTATTTCTAAAATTATCGATTTTTAATAACGTATACCTCGAAAACTGTTGGAATTTCGACGAATATGTATATGATTAATGTTATAGGAAATTTAATGAGCTTTAATTTTGATCTGTATCATATTTTTCTAGAGTCTTCCGTTTTCGATATATTATCGAAAAACAAAATTGGGACGTTCTCCCCTACCCCCACTCTTAGCTCACCCCCCCCCCCCCCAGGGGCGGGGACTTTTAATATGTTTACCTTCTAACTACTCCTAAAAAAGCTGTGAAGTAAAAAATTATCGCATATTTCATGCACTCTACACCTCTCATTTTAGCACTCTTTAACTGGGGTCGCACTTCTCCGAGAGAACACGTTTGTTGGTACTCATTCCGAAACCAATGGTTCGATCCAAAATTTCTATTTTTTATTTGAATGCTCTTTAAATTTACTATCAGTCCCTATATATGAAATTTCAATCATGTCACGTTATACACTCAAATCAGCCCACTGACTTTGTCGGTATCGTCATACTTTGCCAAAACATACACATTTAGCGTTTGGGTTTGGGTGTATTACGTGAAATAATCAAGAGTTCATATATAGGGCCTGATAGTAAATTCCATCAGATTTTAGTTTAAAAAAATTAATTTCAGATCTGAAAAATAGTTTTGTAGTTATGGTGAAAACTGTGCCATAAAAAACTTGGATTTCAAAATAGTAAGCGGTTTTCATATATAGGGACTGATAGTAAATTTAAGGAGAATTCAAATAAAAAATAAAAAATTTTGGATCGAACAATTACTTTCGGAATGAGTACTAACAAACGTGTTTTCTCAGGGAAGTGCGACCCCCAGTTAAAGTGTGCTGAAATGAGGGGTGTAGAGTGCATGAAATATGCGATAATTTTTGAATTCACAGCTTTGTTAGGAGTAGTTAGAAGGTAAACATATTAAAAGTCACCGCCCCTGGGGGGTGAGCAAAGAGTGGGGGTAGGGGAGAACGTCCCAATTTTGTTTTTCGATAATATATCGAAAACGGAAGACTCTAGAAAAATATGATACAGATCAAAATTAAAGCTCATTAAATTTCCTATAACATTAATCATATACATATTCGTCGAAATTCCAACAGTTTTCGAGGTATACGTTATTAAAAATCGATAATTTTAGAAATAAACAAAATGTTTACCTCACGTTTTACTAAACACATGCTTTTAATACCAGAAATGTATATATGAAATTAAAGTAAATTTAATGCTCTACAATTTTGATTTGACGTTTTTTCTGAGAAATGATTGTGGAAGGTACTAGAAACAAAAGTTTGACATAAAGTGAGGTGACATTTGTTTTTTCCCGAAAATCACCGATTTTCAATAACTAATATCTCCTAAACGATTAGAATTACGACCAATTTATATATTATCAATTTTATAGGAAATGTAATCAACTTTTATGTTTATTTGAAACATATTTTTCTAGTGTCAACCGTTTTCGAGATATTATCGAAAAAACAAAAAAATTGAACTTCTTCCCCCCCACCGTTAGCTCACCCCCCTGGGGTGGGGACTTTTAGTATGTTTACCTTCTAACTATTCCTAATGATGCTATGAAGTAAAAAATTATCGCATATTCCATGCACTCTACAATGTGTTTATTGACTGGACAAACTTCCAAGGCAACTTCATTCTAACCCAAAAATGAATAAAGTCTAGATCAGCCTTTTCATTGATGGTCAACGTTTAAAGGTCCACTTTGTTCAATTGCAAACTCTCCAAACAAGAAAGGTGGCTGCCACATCTTGTCTGCCCAGGCAACTTCAGAAATATTCCATCTTCCTACTTTTTTTTAGAAGAAATTAGATCTAACAAAGCTTTCAATATGTGACTGTTTTTCATTGTTTATATCTCTGCAAAGAAACGTTTGACAGTCTAACATCCTAAGATGTCAGCACAATATAAATGGAGAAGGTGAGTAATGTGTAATTCTCATGATGATGACAGATCCAATGATCTCTGCCAGGTATTCAGCATTATGTCGCTCAGTTTTGATAATTTTGAAATCTACAAAAAATGGTTCTGGCTTTGAAATCACAAAATTAATTATATACTCATTCCTGATATTGCTCCAGCCATCACATTAAAGATTTTGAATTTTTTTGTTCCCTGAAGTATTTTTATTATTTCTTTTTTCATTTATGTATAGGTTTAGGATTTGGATCTGGATTTAATCTTCTTGTAAGATACACATTTCTTTGTTTACAATGTTTTAAAGATTAAAAAATTAAGTAAATATTATTTTAAGCTTCAATCCCCCTCTTGTTTATTAAAACTTTAATGTTCTAAATAGTGTGGCAATGTTGACAATTATTGGCCCAACAATTAAAATAAAGAAACATAAAAATAGGTAGGTTTGGAATGTTTTAGACCTAGGATGTTTGAACATGAGTTCCAAGGAGAAATTGTTTGTTAAAACATGCTTGGTTTTTAAATTCTTGCATTTTTAATAATGGTTTAGGAATCGAAATCCATTTAGTT
Organism: Euschistus heros; assembly: GCA_003667255.2. Taxonomy (NCBI): domain Eukaryota; kingdom Metazoa; phylum Arthropoda; class Insecta; order Hemiptera; family Pentatomidae; genus Euschistus; species Euschistus heros. The sequence goes on along the minus strand of RCWM02000186.1, from coordinate 1,686,311 downwards.
TAGTTCAATAAATTTTCATAATATTTTTTATACCGGAAATTAAAGCATGGAATGATAATCCTTGGATCAAATGTATGAATTTACTTAGTTAACCAAGTTTTAAAGTTCTTTAACTGTCAGTAAGTGTTAAAACATTCAAAATCTAAAAAGTTTCATAAATTCCCAATTTTATGAAATATTTCCTGGCAATGTTCCCATTTTATAAGTTTCCTAGCACTGGGAATATTCCCGGCCCACATCATTATTAGCTATAGGTAATAACAATGAAATTTAATGTGACATTTTAATATATTTCTCAAATATTCTCACCTTCTTTTACTTTTTGAGAATCTTTGATGAACAGATATTTATTTACATGAGATATTTTAAAGACTTCACTACCCATTTCTCATACAATTAACAATTCCTCAGCATGCCTGTTGATGAACATGGCTTCCGATCATTCTCAGTGAACTATAATTCATAAAATGTAAATTAAATAATTTTAAACTTACCTAGCAGTTCGTAAATATAATCTCCCAAGGCTGTTGAGTCATAACTTCAAAATAAAAGGGGGTATAAGATCATTTTTAAAGTTTAATATAGAAAATATGAATTAATAATTCATAAATAATTGAAAATCGTTTGAAAAAACATATGATACTAACATATGCTACTGAAACATACCAGAAATTAGTAACCTCTACTAACTTCTCTTGTCAGTTGAGGTTACTTGTTATGAATTGATAAATTATTTATAGTCACAGATAAGAAATTTTTTAGATAATAGTCAGAATTTGCTAAAAAGTAATTCTATCTGTTATTGCTTTTTCTATTAATATATTCTTTTGGTTAGGTACTAGAGTTACTCAAGATTCAATTATTTTACTATAATAATTAATAACATTAATAATTATGTATAAGCACAACACTCCATGCAAAAGTCTATGCTTAGTAAAGCCATTATAAATCTTCCCTTCAATTCTCTTGGCAAAAAACTGGTGTTTATTGGGATGAAGATCCTGGCATGACAGATGTTTTCTGTGAATTCTCTAATTCATATTTTGGCACCAAATTTATTTTATACATATACAAATTTATTTATTATACACAAACTATGTAACTCTTTATTAAAAATAAAAAAGTTACACAGTTTACCATCAAGTAAAATATCAGATCTGTAGAAAAACAATAATCTACACTTAAGTGACCAGCTTTATCTTTGATGATTCGAATAATTCATGAATGCAATTTTAAGTATCATACAAGTAATTTTTCTTCTTTTATAAAGCTAGCATAAGTTAACCCTATATAATACTGATCTTGAGATCCCACAACATTTTTTAGATCATAGTGAGCTAGCCATATTATTATTTTTATTTGTATTTACTTGCTTAATTATCAAATTGAATTAAATTGTTCAATTGAAGCACAGGATAAAAAAACCATTCTGATCAAAAATACTAATACTAGATATTTTTTTCATTGCATATATTAAAATTTGTATCTATATAATGTTACATCAATATATTCATATGGTAAAACGACATGTGAGAGTAACCCTGCATTTCTGTATTTTATTTTTAGACGTGTAGAAGAATTATTTTAGTGATAAACTTAATGACTTATAATGTGACTCAGCGATGTCTTTCTTTTGATGCTTGGCACCTGCCTTTTAGAGATGTCAACTAACAAATTCATAGGCCGCTCAGTAGAATGCACTGGCTTTTAAACCACTGGGAGCAGTTTTCCTAGAGGTGCGGTGCAAACACTGCTAGCGAACCGACACAGGGTTAAGGGAAATTAAACTAAGCAATTGGCCCTGACTAAGATTTTGAGTTGATAGAATTAAATCAGGAATATTTTCATGGAATCATTTCTGACGACTTTCAACATCGATTATCACAAGAATGTATTGACTCACTTCCACTTTTGGTGATGAAGCCCCATTCTCCGCCACTATAAATTGCTGCTTTGATGAATTTAATGTACCTTACTTACTAAGTAATTTTTTAAAGGTCACCCAAAATCAGAAGTTGTATCAAAACATGTCGATGCTATGTGTGAACTGGTAATGCATAGCATCTTAGGGCATTAGTATGAGAAGCATAATAATGTTATCTAATGAACATTAGTAAAAAAAAAAAACAATTTGTGCTGAATCCTACAGTATAAAACATCAGCATGATTTCAATAAAACTTGCTTATCGTAACAAGAAAAATTAGTAATATACAAATGTAAATAAGTAATTTTAAAATTCAAGGTTGAAACAAAAAATAACAATACCATTAACAAATATTTTTTTATTATTCTAAATATAAATTACAACTATAGTATAAAAAAATAAGAAACAATTTAACTCACAGAATCAGAAATATTTTCTTCAAAAATATCAGAATTACCACTTAAAAATTTAGTTTCTTGTTTAGGGTTAGTTGGAATCAACATATCTTTCAAACGATGAACGTCATGTTTATATCTTTCAACAGACAGACCCTATATAAAAATATATATATTTCAGTATATAATAAATATCTTTAATTTCTAAATTTGTACTATAACAAACAGTGTTGTGAATTGATTTATATAAGCTTGTACCATGTATCATGTAATATTTGAATAATGTAGCTCCTATCAACTAGTTTTTGTTTTTACGAAAATAGAAGTAGTTCCAAACATAAGATCCTGCAATAACAACATTACAACAAAGAATCCCATTCAAGGTGGGACTCAATAACCCCTACCGAATACCAACCTGCTATCCTCAGATTCATGATTCTTAGTTGTGGAGATCCAAGATGCAGCCTTGACACGCCTCATCAACATAGAATCTTAATCATACTAGCTTTTATAAGCTTAAGTAAAAAGAATAAAAATAAAAATAAAAATAAGAGAAAAAAATTAACTCACAGAATTAAAAATATTTTCTTCAGTGACATAAGGATTACTTTTAACCAATTTGATAAAAAATTCCTTTTCATCTTCAAGATTAGTTGGGATAAATTTATCTTTGAGACGATGAATGTCAATTTTAAACCTCTCCACAGACAGAACCTATACATATAAAAAATATACATACATAGAGAGAAATAAATATCTTAAGTTTCTATATTTGTAGTATGACAAAAGTTATCTTGATACATTTAGCATAAAGCTGCATCACATTAAAAGACAGTTTTGGGTTTAACATTAACGAAACAATAACAAATACAATAAATTTACTAATTAGTCAAGTAATTAAGATTCTTAATGCTTTTCCCACTAAATAATTGAGATTTTAAGTCCCTGCTCAGACAAATTTAGACTTCAATAATATAACATAACAATTTTTGAAGTATCATGATAATGAAACATTTTTATTCTTAAATTAAATTTTATTTGCAAACCCTAAAAATTGCTTACTTTTGTCAGTGATAATTATAAATAAGTATCACTGACAAGTTAGCACTTTTGTTAGGGTTTGCAAATAAAATTTAATTTAATTATATGGTGGTAATGAATAAAGTTAATATTTGAATGTGAAGACAGGAATTAGAGGTATATACTGAATCATCAAACTTCTTGTTATAAAGTTTCCAATATTTGGAAATGAATTCAAACGAGATTTAGAACAAACAAACATTTATATTATTATAGGAATCAGCTGAAGTTAAGGCTTGCTAAAGGTTTTTATTAATTGCTTTATCTTATAGGAGCTCTATATTGCTGCTAGCACAAGAAATGAAAGGCTTAGTGGCAATGAAAGAACTCAATAAACAAATTATGAATTTATAATAATAGAAGGGTTTGGTGGATGAAGGGGTTATGTCAATTTTTTAAAAAATACGATCTACTTCTTTGGATGAAGAATGTATGTGAAAGAAGTGTTAGGTAGCAAATTCTGAATATTTCAAAACAACTAGAAAAAGAGATTTGAAGAAGATGAAGGGGCTATGTAACATTTTCCTGCAAGAGGAAAATGGAAAAACTGGCCCCCTTGACTGTTGATCATAGTCATATTGTGGATGAAATTGCCAATTCCGTTATGTGCACGTAAGGGTTTTTTTTTTTTGCATGTTTTGTTTAATAATTAAATTTTGTGAGCAATGTAAAAATCTGAATACGCAAATTCAGCTTGGATCAGGTTTTGACAAAACACTTTTGTGACATTAGCCTAAAAAATAATCACACATGTGCATCAAAGCACATTTTGAATCTAATGTCACAGAAGGTGCTAAAATTGGCAATCTCACCAATGATATGTTTTTTATTTTTATATAAGGCTAAATGTCATGAAGATGCTAGTTCAGGAAAGCGATGCCCAGTTAGCATTGACCTCAGTCTTAACATCTCCATGCTCAAAGGTGGAATGGGAAAAGGAAAAAAAAGAAGAATATTCATTTAGAGAAAATTGAGGATGGTACTTTTGCAAAAACACTTGTGTAATGAAAAATAAAACTATAAGAAGAGAAAGTTTTACCTATATGTTTTTAACAAATTATCAAAAATTCTTCAAAACTTAGCACCAGTGTTAAGATTTGAATAAAGATCATTCAGTATTATAAAACTATCATTTCATTCCAAAAAAATTTAAAATACTAGAATGCATTGTACATTAATTTCTGCCAAAATTAGGAAAATAGGTAGATAAACGAACTTACAATATACACAAATTTATCATCACTAGTCACATCAAAATGAGCTGCTTGTAATGCCTTCAAAGACACTGAAATCTGTGGAAGATGGCCATCTTTACAAATGTTCCATAAATGAAGGCTGAAAAAAAAAAAAAAAAAAAAAAAAAAAAAAAAAAAAAATATATATATATATATATATATATATATATATATGTAAAAAATTGAATTTAACTAATAATTGTTATTTAATTAATTATAACATCTGTTGTTAGGAGTACAGAGAGACAGAGTCAGAATAAAACACACAATAAAGATGTAATATATAACGTGATAACAGTTCGGCACAATTAATATACCATTGGAACCACAGAATACAGAATATGATAGAAGCGGTGGGTAGGTGGGGGGAGATGGCTCCCGGCAAGGAGCGCTATCCCCACCACCTGAACTCCGGCTGTCCCTATCAGTACCACTGTTTTTCCCGTGTTTTTTTGGAACAATTGCTAATTGTTAGGTCTCTGTTGTGTGTATGTGTTTTTTATTTCTCAATTGGATTAAATAATGTCGTGTTGTGCTGCGTTTGGATGCTCTAGGAAAGAGTCCAACAAGGATTTAAACCCTCCAATAACCCTTCACCGGTACATTTTAAACGTACACAGTTTAGTTTTTCAATAAATTGAGAAACAAATCTTCCTTCCCTTTCACCACAGTAAAAATATGTTTATTGTGGAGCTTTTTTAACTTTATTGTTAAACTCCTCTATATTAACAATAATAGATATTGTAACCACATAATACAGAATATTCTGTATATTCAATTAGGATTGATAAATTAATTGCTAATTCTATTGAAATTATTTTTATTTGAAAACTAGTTTCGAATGTTAAACATTAAACCTTAAGAAGACGTTTTACATCAATAATATAGTTTTAGATTTGAATAAATCTTTAAAAGGTAAACAGTTCCAATTTTACCTTTTATTTTTTCCTCAGCTTTCCTTCAGCTGAAGAGGAACGAAATAAGTAGGTTCAAGCCCTGAGGCAAGAAAAATGGAAGCCAACAAATACAAGTGTTATTTGTTTAAAACATTTTGAAGAGGACGATTTTGACAGATCTCCTTCATTTCGAGTAAATCTAAAGAAAGGTGCAATTCAGTCTGTTTTTAGATTTCCCAGATCATTTGAGACAGATGATTATAAAGGTATATATAACTTTCTACGCTTTCCCCCTGCTTTACCAACATATGTAGGTATTTAAACTTAAAAGTTTAATGTTGAAATTTTTTTTTTTTTAGGAAAGGGGACCAATAAAAAGGCTTGCGACCCCGTTAAAAATTTTAGGTCTCCAAATAAAAAGAGATTTAAAGAATGTTAGAGATCACTAATAAAAACATAAACGAGCTCAAAAAAACCACTTGATGAAAGATCTGTACAGCTTCGAAATACAGCTGATTCATTAAGCTTCACTGAAAATTCACTTTCTAACCACAAAAAAAATACAGGTTGAAAAGAAAAAACAAATTTAAAACCTACGCCGAAACTTTTGCGAAACTACAAAAAAAATATCAATGATAATATTCATAAAAATAAAAAAAGATCGAAAATTAAGAAATTAGTAATTTTCTTTTGGTTATATTCCGTTTTATTTTCGTTCTTAAGGCTAAACATCCCAATTTTTAGTAAGATTTTTTTTCAAGAGATGGCAGCACTTTTGGGGCGAATTTATTTTCGCTCTCATTTGTGAACAGAATCATCAATATTAGATCTGTAAACGGATTTAGTAATAAAAACCCCATTAAATTCACGCTACGTTTTCCGAATTTTTTTGTGTCAATTATTTTAGAATTTAAAAAAATTATCTGGCGAACTATTGGTTTTTTTAAAAAAAAGCTGGTTATAGTCACTTAGTCATAAGTCAATTGAACACAATTATGCAAACAGATTCATTTTCGGTTGCATAGGTTGATCGTAATTTGAAAATTACGATTTGTAAGGAAGCGGGTGATTAGATTAGTAAGCTACTTACTGTTGTAGTAGTGGGGGAAGGGCTGTGAGGACCCAGCACCCAGTCAGCTACCGATCTAACGTCTCCCCAATAGTGGAAAAACCGACAGAATAGAGGCCAACAAAATTTGATATACTTTTTAGAATATAAATAATATTTTAAAAAACGAACCTGTGTGCAAATTTCAAAATAACTATATATGTTCTTTGATAGTTCATAAAAAGAAAAAAAAACTAAAACAAACTCTTTTAAAGCATAGTTAGAATATCTATGAAATTTATAAACTTTTTTAAACCAAGGAGATATTAAAAATAATAAATAAACTGACAAAAAATGATATTTGGAACAAATATCGAGTTAACATATGAATACTTTAGGTAATTAAGAGTACTCTAAACAAATATTTTGGCATTGTTCAAGAGGAATTTATTTCACTGATTATTCGAACTATTTATTATTATATTTGAACAACGAAATTAAAAGTGTAAAGTGATCATTAGGACCAAAATATGTGTTTAGTTTTCCACAAAAGGTAAATAGATCGAGAAATAATGAGTAAACTACAACTGTTTATTTAAAGAAGTAAAATTTTTAATTTTATTGATAACAGTTAAGAAATATATAACTGTTAATAATTTATCAATTCCTAAGAACTGTTTCATTGAACCCTTCAACATGAAAACACATTTGTAATATAGAATGTAACAGCTGATATTTATAAAATTTGATAATCAAGCTTCTGGTAAGTCTACTAAGAATTTCAAAGTAAGAACAACATACATATTAGGAGAAAATAATATTTATATGAACATTTTTTATTACTAAAATCCTAAAATTACCTTAATTATTCATTAGAACTTCATAATGAAAGTATAAATTATCTGGAATATAAGAGTCCTGAACTAACTACATCGGCAAAGAGTTAAAAGAAAAACTTTTATCGGTCTCTGTAAGTGTAAATTCACTCTTAGCAATTTGTTTCATTCGATCCATGAAAATTATTTATTAATAAATAAAATATAATTCAAATAACAAATGATATCTCGGAATGATAATAAAACATTGGACAAAAGAATATTTATACCTTGAGAGTACTACTAGCCCAGTCAAATAAGGAGTTTTAGACAGCAAATCTCGAAAAGGAAGCAATGAAGCTAAATTTTGCATATACTTTCGTTTTGGCATTCTAAATAAGTGGTGAAAAGTCACCAACCTCAGCATGTTAACATAATAATATTCATGGTCAAAGGTCAGAAAATCAGTTTTTTTTTTTTTGCAAATATCTCGATGTATTTGCCTGGGGCGTCAATCGAGAAGGTTACAAAACTTGTAGATAATAATATTTTCTATGATTTTTTGGGTTCCATTCATTTTTTTTTTTTTTTTTTTAGGATTAACCGTTTTCAAGATATAGTGCGGCAAAACAGTAGCGGGCCCCAGTTCGGACAAATATTTGCTTCTAGTGTCTTCATCAATCGTTTCTCAGAAGAAATGTCGGAATAAAAGTTGTAGAGCATTGAATTTTCTTTAATTTCGTATATACATTTTGGCACTTAATTAAAAATATTTGACAAAAAGTGAGGCAACAATTTGTTTTTCTCGATTAATATCTATTTTTAATAACGTATATCTCGAAAACCGTTGAGCGTTAGACAAATATTTATAGAAACAATTTTATAGAAAATTTAATTAGCTTTAATTTTGATTGGTACCATATTTTTCCAGAGTTCACCGTTTTCAAGATATAATAGAAAAACTGAAACAGGAGATCTCAGGAGGAACCAACTCCAAAACTGTTTGCCCGATCTGAAATTTCATTTTTTTAAAATAAAATCAATAAATAAATAAATTAAATTTATAAAATAAAATTTTAGAAAAAATTGGTTTCGCAGAGAAGTGCGACCCCAGTCAGAGTGCTGAAATGAGGGGTGTAGAGTATGCACTCTACAAATAAAATATGCGACTATTTTTGACTTCACAGCTTCGTTAGGAGTCTTTGGAAGGTAAACGTGACTTTTTGCCCCTTATTTAGAATACCAAAACAAAGGTATATGCAAAAATTTAGCTTCATTTCTTTCTTTCCGAGGTGAAATCCTTATTTGAATGGAGTTTTGGTGGTATTTCTCACTGGTAGTTCTATAATAATTTATGATTACGACAAAACGTACATTACAATTTAAAATTATTGTAGATATTAGAATTCATCAGATTTCTAATCTGTACAATATAATCAAACCATTATGATCTTGTATCAAATTTTATAACTTTTTGAACTCAACAAGTTTTTATGAAATCAGCAAAAGTACAAAAGCTTTTTTATTTTAATATTAATAAAGTATGTAATTTTACAATATAGCTCCAACGTTAGTAGTAGTAGGAACTAAAACTTTTATGCAAACCCTCTTTTAAATTAAATGTTCACTCCATACGTACATTTGAGCTCTTTTGAAAAAAAAAAAATAAATAAATAATTCAACACCTTGCAATAAATAATATTCATTATTGCTCATTAAATAGTAAAAAAAAAAGTATAGATATTCTATGAATCAGAGTTAGAAAAGAATTAGTGTCAGGATTCTAGGTGTGTTTGGGTATGGTTCTTGAAAAAAAACAGATAGACAAAACAGAGAATACTTCCAATTCGAAAATAAGCACATTTAATAAAAAAATTATATAAAACTAAAGTTGTTGCAAATTAGATTTGCTTTATGCATAGAACGAAAATGTGCTAAGAGAAGCGGTTTCCGAGTTTTTGATCAAACAGCTAAGAACATACGATGTGCAACCCTTTAAAAATGTTCTAAAAACAATGATTGTATAGGGATTATTACTGTCTGACTCTTCATGTTGACTACCGCTATAGTCCCGGCATCTGTAATAATGTCAACTCGTGAGCTTTTTTACCCGATTTCATACAAATTATTGATATATTTTTTATATATTTAACTATAGAAAAAACATAATATGAACCCCCACAATGTGATGTGGCCGAGAGAAATCAGAAAAAAAAAATCACATTCTTCAATTGATTTCCACTACTTGTATTTACAACCAAATAAATAAAATCATACGAATATAAAAGGACAAACTATTTTGTAGGTACATATATCTAACCATTAGTAGGAAATTACACTTTAAAATTACTTTTCCCGGTTATGTTTTTAAAAATATTTTATAATTATTATGGTATACGCTATGGAAAAATTACTTATCCACGAGACTTGGGAACAATGAAATTACCTTATATTACGGTAATTCTAAAACATTTCCAAGGAGCCAGTTATAAAACTGATTTTATTCATCAGTCATTGTTTAATTTTATTTATGATTTTTACAGTCAACTAATGTAAAATTATTGATTTTCAAAGTTGAATTTGAACAATTCAGCGAAACAACACTATGTTTTTAAATTACATCATAGTAAATATTATATGGGTACGTACTCTTTTTCATTATCAGCACTTCTTTTCAGTTCAGGTTTTCTTCGTCTAGCAGATACGCGGAGATTCTTTTTGGATTTAGAACTATTTATATAAAAATATCTACGTCCAATAGATTGTTCTTCTTTGTTATGTTCTATCTTTACAACGATAGAAATTGAACGGAAATACAATTTGTTCTGAACAGGAAATATTTTTAATTGTTATTGGATTTTCCGGAATATCTTTTACCTGGTTTCTGCACTATCGGATTAACTTCATATACCGACATGCTACCTAAATTTATTAGGTACAAGGTAATAAATTTACATATGTATTTATATATGTAAATTTATAAATAATTACATAGGTATCTATCGGCTAGGTAACTTATGGAATTTATTTGGAATATTTTATATTATTTGTCCCAAATACATTACCGGTGAAAAGGGTCAGATATTGCTAGATTTACTGCAGTAAGTAAACAAAACTTTTTCTCTATTTGAAAATAAATAGACAATAACTCCTTTGATGACTTTATAAAAAGACATATTTATGACAACTATAAGTTAACTATGCAGCTATTATCAATTCATGATTTTTCAGATTTTTGGATCTTCAAAGTTCTGTACAACACATTATAGTAAAAATTTTTTGTTTGTTTTTTTAATATATTTCAATTACTATGGTTGACATTCAACTTGTTGGACCGTCAAACGCTTCAAGTGAAAATAAAAGTTTACAAATCATTGTAGCTAGGCCTGTTTGTTCCTAATAATTAGTCAGTGAAAAGGGCCAATGTTTCCTATAGATACCGCAATAAAATAAGAATTGCATAAACAAAATGTCGTTTTTTTTTTATTTCGTAATAAATAGACAAATAAAATATTTAATAAATTTATCAAAATATATATTAAAACTTGAATTCAGCTTCTGTCAATTTCGAAAAATTTAATTTAATTGCCTTATTCTTACTTACTTTCTTACTTAAAATGAGAAATTGTTAATAGAATGAATCTAACGACACATAAAAAATAATAATAACAAGAAAACAAAATCATACAATTTTTCTTTGGCTCTTCACAAATCGAGGAATACCTGTGTGAGAGACATTTCGGTAAGGAAGAGACCGTTTCAGACGGTGACGCAATTCCATCCGGTTGTAAACAAAATTCGTATTTTTCACATTACGATCGTAATATGCATGCTATGATTAGTTGGAATGTGTCATTCGTTTTAGAAAACGTTTCTACAACTGACCATAACCTCATGTTTTTAAAAATATATATTTAACACCTATTTTTACGTTCTATTTTCTTAATTATTGAATTTATAGAAAAAAACGCTTTGTAGCGTGAATTCTGTATTTACCAAATACTTAAAGAATTTTACAGATTGAAAATCAGACATTCCGTTCCGGAGAAATTCCGGAAATAAATTCTACTGTTTCCAGCGTTTGACTGAAAGGGGTACATTTAGCCTTAAACTACCCACCTATGCATGAATGTGATAAATTTCTGAACAATTAGATGGAATCCAATAAAATTCGTAAGAGTTGAATCCTAAATATTAGATGATAAAGTTGTAAATAAGTCTGAGGTCGAGCAGCCCGGAGTGGAGGTGGTGGGGGGAGAGCCAGCTGAACTGGAGCCACGGGAACCGTACGGCTTTAGTCCCTCTGCCTCTTCTACTATATTCTGTATTCTGTGATTGGAACTAAAAAAAAAGATGCAAAAGAGATTTCACAGCAAACAGAATACAGCATTTCAAATCACACAGTTAAGGTAAATCAGAAAATTCCAAGTACAAAAGGAGAAAAGGATGGAATAGAAATATCAAAATGATATATTTATTCATCTATAGTGGAAAACCAAATTCATAAAATAGTAAATGGTAAAATAAGAAAGCAGATGAGAAATAAAAGATAAAATAAAATAAAATGAAAACAAAAGTGATGTATTTCTTTCATAATTTTTATTTTATTTCTCAACTCCAAGATTTTAATTTCAAACATAAATTATTGTAGTAATATCTAAAATATAAATCATACCTGAAGTTTTTATCTAAAACAAAGAAAAGCCCAAGTCCCAAAGGACACCATCTTATCTTGATAATTGGGGTATATACAAAATCTTCATCAAACGAAATTATTTTTAATGGTTCAGGTTTGTGAAGTAGATAAAATCTAATACTGCCATCATCACAACCAGCCTAAAATAAAAAAAATAAATAAAAAAATAAGGTTGACGATTCTAAGAGAAAATGGTTTAAATTATGACTTTAAAAACTAGCTTTTATCAATCAATGTTATAGTAACCTAGAAAAATGTTGGAGTGCATTCGGGATTTCTCATAGCTTATCTGAAATAGTTAACTTTTTATAAAAGCTATTTTTAGATATGAAAATAAGAACTTTCAATTTAGAAGTATCTGTCATAATTAAGGAATGGAGGTTTGCTTATGGGAAATGTAGGGTTGAATGTCCATTGACCTTCTGCATCTTACAACATATATTTTGTTTTAGTGAAACTGATTCATGATTTTACTGATACGATAAAACAAAGTCTCAAAGATAATCTATCAATATCTTTTAACGAAAGGCCATAATTATCTTTTGTGCTGGGCACTTCATCTGGTAGTTTCCCACTATTTAGTTGGATTTTCCAATTTCCACCTTCTTCACAGGATCGTTTTTAGGAGATTGTACGCAGAAACCTGGAGGGTTCAACTAAACCAGTTTTCTAATGACTGCACAATTTTAATAAAACTTGGAACACTTGTTTCTCCAAGAACAACTAAAAATACTTGAAGACAAAAGTAACTAGATTTTCCTAGGAAGGTTGGGAACACAGATGCAATCTTTAGCTATTTTAGGGAGCTTATTTAAGATTTAGTAATAGATTTATGTTTCTTCATATGCATTTCAAATTTTGTGTATAAATTTTCACTGGTGCACATACATTCCAAGTTTGTAGCTCTTGCTAATCCTTATCCAATATAAGTATATTTTCATTTTGATATGTTTTTTTTAAGTGTGGAACAAGTGTAGATTGATGATGTTTAAATAAAATTTAGTTGTTTAGGATAGACCTTCTATTTATTATTATTTTATTTATATTAAATAATTTGTTTTGTTTTATTTTTTTAAATACAATTTAATTTTTCGTGATGAAAAGTAAAGCGTATTTTATTAACATGGTACATGTTTCTGAAGGGACTAACTCTGGGTTTCAAGAGTGTAACTGTCCATCCGTTAACTCACGTAACAATTATTTCATTGTTATTCATTGATAAAAAAAAAAAAGTAATATTATCAATATTTCTAATATTACATTCCCACTTCAAGGTCAAACTAGAATCTAATGTGAATTAATATTAATATTATTCTAGTGTGACTCATTAATAACAAAAATTCCAGTACAACAAATGGTGGTTCTAGTATTCATTTGATGTTTGCATGTAATATCAGCCTCAACAGTAAGAACTATGTTACCTACTTTAGTTATCATAAACCTATATTAGCTATAACTGAAAAATGATTGTACATACTAATTTAAATATATACCTATTCAAAAAACATGTACCATGTATCCTTGATCTTAACTGAGATTATTTAGGGGTCTGGGAGTTGCTCCTAGAAGTTATAAGACAATGCATGTACCATGTGATAAACATAAATCACGGGCGGCAATTTTTTTCTTTATTTATTTACTTTTATTATTGCTATAAATGCTATACTTAAATTAGTCCAAATATTTTTTTATTTCTATTCTTCAAAGATATGTATTTATTTATTTATGTAATATATAATGTTATTACATTAAGGGCATTACCATAAACAATGGAAAACCATGAGGATTACTCTCTATAGTAGTCACCGACATTGCTGAAAAATAAATGCTACAAGTTAAAATTGACCATCAATATCAAAGAAAAACTAAAACATTAAACATATTTTTAAATTTAAATTTAAATAATTTTCTTTAAACTGATAATAAAAAACTATTAATGTAGATTGATATAAATCTCTTATTAAAATATAAGAATTTATTACTAACTGAAAGGAAGAGCTTGTATTATATTTAAGCTTCTGATACATAATGTACCTACTTCTTTTTCCCCAATTTTTCAGTTGTGCTATTGTTCATTTAGATGAGCTATATGGTTTAATTGTAATCAAAAATACTCAATTTGACAAGGGTAAATCAAGAGGACTGATATAAAAAAGTAAATAAAGAAAACAACGAAAATAAAAACAAAATGATCTACAAGGAGACTTCAGACAATCTTAATTTACTTGCGATCAAGTTCAAGGCATATAGATATATCACTTGTCTCGATGAATAAGATGTTAACTAGATTTAGAAATATAAGTTCACAAGTTGGTTGTAAAATTGACTTTTACATTCTATATAACAAGCTGCCTAAAAAATAAAAAAAAGCCCTCATGACTAAATCCCTAATGAATTTATTTACATAAAATAAAAATCATCTATGGTTATGAGACATTTTACAATAAATTAAATAAATTTACAAATATTGAGATTATAAAATATCAAAAAATAAAATATAACTGTATAAAATTTAATTTTTTTTTTTTTTTAATAGGAGTTTTCCACTAATGTGGTTTTCCTTCCCCTAAATATCCCTCAGGATCCTTCTCCAACCTTCCCTGTTAAATGTAAAATTTAATTCTAATAACAAAAAATAAATCCTTCCATTGCTTTAGATATCATTACTGAAATAAGAATTGAAAACTAAAGAAATAAAAAGCAAAAAAATCCAAAATGAAAAATCATAATTGCTGAAAAATATCTATTATTTGGTGTTATTGATAATATATAACAGGTGTTAAATGAGGTAAGGTAAAAATAATAGCAGATAAGAAGAGGAAGATAATTTAGAAAGGTGGTGGAGTGAGCCAGAAAGATGGGATTTTGTGATAAATTGTGATTTTAAATATAATATGGTAAACTGCTCAGGCCGGATTTAAACTGGTGCCACAGACTTTAACACAATCAACTACCACGGCCCCATAATAAATATTAAATTAATTTGATATACATAATTAGTCACAAAATCCGTTTTAAAGATTAAAATTTTTTTTTTTTAATTAAAGAAAAATTTAGGAAAAGAACAATTGAATCGGTGAGTTCAGAAACAACATAAGTCTGGATTTTCAAATATTTCATTATAGAGAAAAAAGTACATATATAATTTCTCCAAATTTTAAAAAAATTAAGCAATTTTTTTTTCAGAAAAGACTACAGGTATCTTTAAAACTACTTATTTGACTGACATGGTTTCTGCACTCAATCTTGCCTATCTAAGCTAGTTTTGAACGACAAAAAATTTTTTGTGACAGAAACGTTGTTTCTGCTTTATCGATTCCATTATGGGGTAAAGTAATTTACGATTTGAAATATTGTCATTAAAAGTAATTCACCAGTTACTAAGAAAACAGATTATTTAAGGATAAGATTTTTTATTTTTTTTACAGTTAAATATGTAACATTTGGGCACATTCTAGCTCTGTTGGTGTTGCTCGTATCGAAAATTTGCTGACAATTTCCTGATCAGAAATTTAATGGAGAATATTTTTTGTTATATAACATTTGTTGCTAAAACTTATCGTTTAGGAAGTATATTGGTTTGAATGAAAAAGTCATGTTCTAACATTTTTTTCACCCACAAAAATGTGTAATGTTTTTCTACAATCAAAAAAGTATCATTTTGACATGCTCAAGCTCTGTCGTGATCAAAACTTTGAGCATAGTCATTAATAAAATGGTTTGAATGAAAAAATTCACATTTAAAACCCCTATTTCCTTTCAACTTTGGTATATTGTGCATTCATGCCTATATAAAAATAAAAATTCCAACAATATTATACTTGCCATACTTATTTCCTAATTCATTTGAAAAAACTGGAACATCTACTTCATCTTCTGTTGTACAGAAATGGATGATATTTCCTACATTAGTCCCTACCAGGATGCTCTTCATGTGTTTTCTTTCATTAGATTCATAATGAGGAGCCACATTCATACTCAAGAACTGCAAACCCCATTTTCTTCTAAATAAACAATAAATGCAGATAAATTATGATTGAATGGGGTAGGCCATAATAAGATAAAATGTACTGATCCGCATTTAACCCTTTGGCTGCTACTGACTACTATATGAGTCCGGTGGTTGCAGTGCCCGGGGTGCTACTGACTACTACATGAATTCGGCTGGTTTGACGGTAGACTGCTACTAACTCATATTTTAGTTCTATTTTTAGCGCCCAACCAATAGATGGCATACAACTTCACTTTCGTCTATTTCAGAGACGTTCTGTGTGCCTCCTACGACTCTTTTTTACTGCCATGTACCGTTTATCTTTACCTTAAATTCTGCTTTCATATCCTTCAGTAAATTTTCTGCTTTTATAGTGAATAGTTAAGAGCATTGATATGTCTAAAAAAATTTATTCTGATGAAGAATTATTAGAACTGCAGATGAAAGTGAAGGAAAATCTTTTTCAGATCATGATGAGGATTTTTTTTATGAATCCGGTAATGTATCTATTGGAGAAATGCCGGAAACTATTGGAATATCAATCTGAATAGAAATGTGAAAAATGAGAAAATTAATAGAAAATGTAGAATAAATAAAGAAAATGAAAATGTTGAGCATAAAAAGTATGCCGTACACAGGGCACTGTAGGTGCCTAGACTATCCCGCACTACTCTATCCTCCCACCGCACGAGCATACTTTAGCCAAAGGGTTAATATAGACTATACCATAAGTGATCATTTTATTCAGAGTTCAGTGGTGAGTTAAGTCATTTAGATGTGACATAATCATTACAAGATGAAACCAACAATTATATTAATTAAGATTTTTTCATTAGTTTTATTCAACTTATTCTCGATTGCAATAGTAATACAGTCTTTCCTCCGTATGTTCATAAATAAACACATATACATATAACACCTACACCATAACTTCAGAGACCAAAGGCACATGAGACCATCAAAAGGAATGATCAATATAGAAACCTAGGAAAGCTAGGTTGTCCCATAAAACTAATTAGGATGATAAGAATGACCTTACAGCATAGCAAAGGAGTAGTAAAGGTCTAGGGAGAACTATCCGACGACTTCGCCATACTAAAAGGAGAGAAAGAGAGAGACCCCTTACCAGCAGTGTTATTTAGTATGGCACCAGAAATGACTAAAAGGGTAATGTGAAAAAGGACAGATGGATGTGTGTATAATAGGACACAATGCCAGGCATACACTGAACTTCATGGTGCAGGGATAAAGCCATCCACTTACAGAGGTATACAAAGAATGCTATTGAAATAGAAAGATATGCAATTGAAATATGCCTCAATTGAAATAGGACTCAAAACAAATGAGAACAAAACAAAACACATGATATCCATGAGAGTTATGGACGGATCTTCAACGATTGGGGATGTAGTTTCAAAAGGGTGATATAATTCAAGTATTACGGCACAATTATTACAAAAATTAACAAAAAAGAAGAAGAGATAATAGCAAGAATCCTAAATGCCAACAAATGCTATGGAGGCCCAAGAATATTTTCCTAAATCAAGGCATTTCCAGAGAGCTTTAAGTTAGAATATATAATCCTTTGACCAGCAGTTATAAATGGCAGTGAAGCGTGAACCATCACAAAGCAACAGGAGAGGTACCTGATTACGGTAGAGGAAATTTCTAAGAAAAATAAAGGTTCCAACCAAATTAAAAAATAGTTAAAGAATAAAGACAAATAGGAAACTCGGGGTTAAGTACAGATTTGGTCTCTGATAGTAGGGACATGTGCATCCCATAAACAAGAAAAGACTCTCAAGGAAGACAATGGACAGACAATCGGATGGTGCAAGAGGAAGAGGCAAACCTAAACTATGGTGGTTAGAAGATGTTAAGGCTCCTAGGAGTGAGTGACATGATGGAGAAGAGCTGCAGAGGATCGGTCAGAGTAGAGAATTGTTGAGGAGGCCAAGTTCCTTCATGGACCATGTTATTGGCAGATATAGATAAATATATTTGAAGTTATGTTAATTTTATATTTCTATAAAGTTAACTGCAATTCTTACTCTGAATCAGACAGAATACTATCCACATTTAATGTTTTTCCCATTACAAGTTTAAACTTTCCCCAATGAGATGTTCCATAGTCAAATTTATGAACACTATGATCAACTTTCTCTAAAGCGGACAATGTAGGAGTAACAATCCACAGTACAACTCTGCCATCAGTATCCAAAGTTACGACCTAAAACAGATTCAAAATTAAAATCATTAATTAATATCATCAAGTTTTTTACCTACTGATTGAAGAATTAGAATCTAATAATAATAACTTATTTAGTTCCAGTAATGACTAGTAAGCTAAAAAAATATTTTGCAATTAGTAGAAGTACAATTAATAAATAAGAAAAATCTTAATAAGAGTATGCATTCAGTTTAATCAGACAACTTAGCAATATCAAAATTTTGAAACACAAGTCTCAAAAACCAAAAACTCACTTAGATAACTTAAATGTTAAAAACAATAATACATTTTTTTAATATTAAAAACAATAAACTAATTTTGCACATAATGTAGGAAATAGGATAAATAGGATAAGGATGCAGTGAATATGAAATAATTAAAATAAGCTTACATTTTTATTAAACCAATTCAACTTAATATATTCAATCATAAACATTTATGAAGAACTTTCATTTATATTTTATCCACAAAGTTTGACATGTTTTAAGAAACAAAAATAAATTTCATAAATTCAGCAAAATTTAGGAATTTCAAAATTATAAATAAATTTACAATCCACGATAAAAAATTTTCATGAACATACAAACGGTATCAGATAGGATCATCTCCTCTTAAAAACTACAGTATTAAATGACAAAAGTAGTCAAACTATTTTAAATGATGCCTTGTATTGAGAAAGGAAAATATCCATAACTTCAGCCATAAAATCTAATTAATCAAGGATATAAACTAATACTTAGTAAAAAAAATTTAAACTCTGGCTTTCAAGGATAACTAAGTGAACTAATTTATAATTACGTATAGTTTTATGTACTGTTTTAAGTCCAAAGATCTACAAAAAAAATTCTTGGAAGCTCATTATGGATTTTTATTTAATTTTTAGAAAATTATAGAAACAAAAATAATTCATGCAAAATACAATATTTTTCTAAAAAAATAAAAGTAGGATTTATTTATACCTGAGTGGGGTTGAATTTATGTGAAGATGATTCTCCAAAGCTTTCATAACCAATTGATTTTATTGAAACTATTACATTTTGATGATAGTCCTTTCCAGCTAAATGGGCTTCAAATAAAATTAAAAAAAAAAAAATAAAAATAAATAAAAAAAAAAGATTAAATATACAAATTTATAATTATAAACAGAATAAATTCTAAAAATTTAAGTAAAAGACATAATTTGAATTAATATAACCCTAAAAATTTCTAGCTAGAATTATTTGAGGTAATGATTAGTTCATATTAGTTTGTTTATTCATGATACTGTAAGAATTAGGCTCTTTTTGTACAAAAATTGATTTTCCATG
This sequence comes from Euschistus heros, assembly GCA_003667255.2. Lineage (NCBI taxonomy): Eukaryota > Metazoa > Arthropoda > Insecta > Hemiptera > Pentatomidae > Euschistus > Euschistus heros. Next base: position 1,666,693 of record RCWM02000186.1, on the reverse strand, counting down.
GGAACTTAACTGGCCAAATAAAATCAGCTGTCTAGGTCTCAGGCCAGATTCTTTCTGGTCTGATCAGACCAGTAAGAGAGGTCAGGAAGTCACATTCCGTGAAGCACCTACCCCACAACACTAAAAGTGTATGGTTTGGCAAAATGTGATGATTTTAAAATGTTCAATGGTCTGCCTTAGGTATTTCATTATATTATGGGTTTCTCAGCATTCTGGCATGTGTGTTTTACAAGACTATCAAAATTTAATATATGAGTTCTTAAAGGAAATATAACCAGATGCCAGTTGAAAAAAGAGAAATTTGAATCTGACAAATAGTTTTGGAGTTACAGCCAAATGAGTACTGATAAACGTGTTACTCTGGAGAAAAGCGACTTACCTCAAGTAAAAAATCTTTTTTCCCTCCCCCACAGCTCTAAAATTATGATATGGGAAAGAAAGGAATAAAATGAAATTAGTGCTAAAAGTAACGTTTCCCGAGTTCCGAGATCAAACAGCTAGGATAACAACATACGATTTTCACTCCCACCCCCTCTCTCTCTCCTAAACCTGAATATATTTTAGATATATGTAGAGCTTAAGAGGGTGAACAATTTCCAGCAGTCAGATCTTTTCATTTTTGGAGTTGAATCTTCGATGCTAATTTCTGTACTATAAAAGTGATACAAGTAAACTATAAACTTTTATAGCAAAACAAAAAAAAAAAAAAAAAAAAAAAAAAAATGCAAAGTAATATCTTAAAAATAAGCGTTATTACCTTGTTGCTACATTTCAACTGAATGACTATTCATGATCATGAACAGCAGTATATGCAGTAATGCACCTCAGCACGGTCCTGCTAGGACTGGTGGCGCAGTGTCCACTATTCTTTTAACGCACACTATGAAGCCATTGTTTTAATGGTGTGCATTATGAGACACCTCATTTTAAAGCCAATCATATTATCTATAAGAGTTGTATATCACATTTCCTCCCAAGACGTAATGATAAAAATCTATAATTTGTTGAAGTTACTTTTTGTTTTTTGTACATGATTAAGTATTACGGCGAAACTAAGCAATCTACATAAAAAGTGTGTATAACATAATTTGTTTGTAATATTGTAAGAAGTAACATAAAAAAAAAAAGAACACCCCATAATATCATTAGTTTTCGAGCTGTTGGCATATAACCAGAGTTATGTTCTTCTAATGTTGCTGAAGGGGTGGGGGGAAAAGCAAGAGGGGTAGGGGTCAGGACATTGTGTTTTTTTAATATTTACTACCGGCTATCTATTTTTTTTTTCTTTTACATTATGATTATTCTGTTTCCTCACCCTCTATACAAATATTAGTTATTTTTATCTTTTACTATGTTTTATAATAGATTTTATTCATTTTTTCAAAGCTTCATATTATACTAATTCCTATATTAACCATTTTTCCAATTTTTTTTATTTTTTTTTGTTTCTAATTTGTTTGTTCTTTACTTTGTTTTTCAGTGATATCTAAAAATGCAAACCTGTTTACATTTGCTTTTATTTCTCTGGTTATTTTGTAAAAATCTTTAGACAAAATATGAAAGCCACGGAGGATTATCGGGAATGGAGAGGGAAGCAAGTTGGTAGACTAGTGGATTAGAGTGGTTATATTACCTCGAGCAGCCACAAACAAGAATCTGGAATAGTAAAAATTTCAGATTCCTAATAAATGATTGAAAAATAATACAAATACAATTTATCAACTAATTACTTACAATTTATCTTCTCAACTGGCTTTTTATCCAAAAATTCAAGTATTTTAGACCCACGACTCATTCTGAACCCAAATAATCACAAATCAATCGAAAGAAATTAAAAAAACTCGCTCAGTAAAATGTCATGAATAAACTGCACAAAAGGTAAGCTGATACTACATGATAAGCACATGAGGTATTTGCTAGTAAAAGTTTTCAGTAAAAAATATCCCAATATCCAGGCCTCCTGCATCCGTTTTATTTAGAAACCAAATATTCTTATTCGCAAATGTCCTAAACTCAGCTATACTGAGGATCAGCGATGAAAGTAAAATTCTGACAAACTTATCAAGTATTTTTTAGAAGGGTGAGGGAAATGCTCACCTAGCGACCAATGCCAGATTAAGGGACTCTGTTCTCGAATAAAGTTTTCTTTCTATTCCATTCTATAATATTCTATTCATTATTTTTCTTGTTTTTTAATTTCAAAACTTTAAAAAAATCTGGCATACTCTTTCTTTTAACACCACATATATTTTTGTTTTTGTTATGACTTTATTTATTTAGTAATGTAATAATTATCTATTTTATTGTATTAATCAATTTCTTATAACTGATGAAATCTACTCATTTTTTGAATCTTATAATATCATACCCATTTTCTTTTATTTTTTAATGTAGTCGAAGTTATAGACCATTAGTCATACATTTTGCTTTTATTTTTTCTTATGGCTCTGATAAAAGTACTGAAGGTCGTGGGTTAAAATTTATTTTGTGGTGAACCCACGAATGAATCTTGACCTACCCACCCTGGTTAGAATAGGTTAGTAACCTGTAGAATAACCCATTCTTTCTGCTCTAGTTGGAGTACATAAATACTTCAAGCCCCAATAAACAAACAAATAGTCCTGATACAGGCTTGCTATGCAAAACAAAATCTCATAATAATAAATCAATGTATTTTATTGTGTTTTTCTAATGACTGCACATCCCAACCATCTTCTTTATTTAATTATGGTCAGCCATCTACATCTCTTGATATAAACGTTTATACATGAATATTTCTACACTTGTCATATAAATAACTGAATCAAATGATCACAAATGACCACACATAAGTAGAAATGAAGAAGATATCAGCTCCTATGACTTACATGAGCAGAAAGTCGGTGTTCTAAGCAAATAATCCATTGATCCTGCAGTTGACTCCTTGTGATACAAGCTGGATTCATTCAGATCCCACAAACATACTGATCTATAAAATTATTAAAAAACAATATAAAACCAAATTATTTGTGGTATTTCATAATTATGGTAAATTATTTTAATTATAAATGAGAAAAATGTTACACATATTTTTTTTTTTTTAACATAATAACTTTATTCACAACTGTACACAATGGACAACCAGTGAATGTGAAATTACATTGAAACAACAGACATGATCAGGCATGAGGGAGTCAGCACCCAGTGGTACAATCTCCAGGCGTGAAACTAAATTATTAGCGATTAGACTAGGAGATCCCTCATCCACTTCCTTTTCAGCCTCCGTTGAGTTATGTCTGGTATCTGTACTGTTGCCATATTATGTATCTGTTTGTTAGTGTGTCCACGTAGTTTCTCATGAAATTGTCGATAAAGTTTATGAATATGGCTCTTAACTGTCGGAATACATAAGTCTGTATGTAGTATATCGTTTGACACATAAGGAGGGGAGTCTGTTATCAGTCTTAGGAATTTAGATTGAAATGTCTGTATTTTCTGAATATTTGTTCTTTTGGCCGGTCCATAAATTTGCGATGCATACGTCCAGATGGGTTTAATCAAGTAACTGTAAATGTTAAGTTTTTGTTTTAAAGGTAGTTTTGAGCGTCTGTGAAGTACTGAGTATAGAAGTTGCAGTCTTAACTGTAACGTCTGTTTTTTTGTCTTGACGTGTGGGCCCCATGTCAGTCTTCTATCAAGCGTAAGTCCTAAGTATGTCACTTTTTCAGTTTGATGTAAAGGTTAGTTGTCAATGTAAACAGGCGGGCAGGTCTTGCATCGTAGTGTAAATGTAATATGAAGGGATTTGTCATAATTAAGTTTTATTTTCCATTTCTTACACCAAGTTTGAATCTCGTTGAGGTTGTGTTGAAGTGTTAAGGTGGCTTGTGTAGGATGTTACACATATGAATTAATAATACAACTTAGATAAATATATTCCAAAATGTCTCATGCTAAATAATGACTGATAATTATACATTCCAAGTCCTAACTGCTATTGTTTTCATTTAGTATTGGGACTCTAGGTTGTCCAAATTAATTAAAATAATGCTCAAAAAAATCTATAAAATGAGCCAAGGCTCATATTTGAACACTTTTTCTGTAAAACGAATGTGTATTTTAAATTTAAGAATTATTTATGTATCCATATTGTAATTATATATGTAGTTTAGCTTTAAGAATTACATAGCAATGGTATTATAACAACCTACAGTCCCAAGTAATGTAGTTTAATAAACTTCTAGAGTATAAATTTTCTACAATAAATTTAACTTTTATTATTTTTTATTACAGAATAAATGTGACATTCAAAATCAAACATACCTTCTAGATACCCTTCAGTTAGGAATAATCAAGATTTATTTAGTTATCATTTTATAACAATTAAAAAGTTTAAATAATAGGGAAATGAATAACTATACCCATCAGTAAGACCTGCATAAACAAAGTTATCATATTCTGAATCAAAAGTAACTGCTGATATCTGGCACGAAGCAACAAGAAGATACAATGGCTGTGATGGCTGAAGCATATTCCAGACACATAGAATACTTCTTCCAAAAAATTGATCAGCAAATGAAGTTAATTTTTCTATCTAAAATGAGATTTTTATAATTAATATAAACACACATAATGGCTGAAATGAATGAAAAACATGACAACTTATAATTACATCTTGGGCAAATCTGTGCGACGATACAAAAATATTAGGATCTTGAGGTGAAAAAACTATATCACAGATAGGTCGTTCTTGAAGAAAAATCAATTTTTCAGTATGGATAGAAATACTGCCATCGCTAAAGCCGATATCTTCTTTGGGATTAGCAATAGGCATACTTTTTTCACTTGACCTCCACCTCGCCTCTTCTTCTAACAACACTAGTATAATCTACCACATTGAATTAAGAATTAAAAAAAAAATTAACTGCTTTGAGCAGATTATCGTTTTTGAAAATTTTTTAGATAAATTCAAAACAGATAAATATAACAATACTAGAATATTTCTTCCAACTGCCATCAATTAGAAGCCCCACCTTTGAAGCAGAATCAATGAAATTGTTCAACTTCTTTATATTATACTTATTGTTCTGTAAGTATTTGTAATCAATGGTGAGATTGTCTCCACCATAGCCCCTTTGGTCCTAAAAGAACAAATAATTATGATTAACACACAATACTGATAAAATTAAAAAATAATAATAAATCAACCAAACAAATGGAAAAAACAGAAATTATATAAATTAGTTCATTAAACATTTGGGAAGTTGGGCCTAACTTAGCAGGAAGGTATGAGTTATAAAGGGTAGACTCCTACCACTTTTATTTAACATTTTTCTCTAAGTCATGGTTAAAGGAGCCAAGCTTAATCACTGTGGCATTATATTTTTAAAAAAATGAATCAATTGTTTGGTTATGCTCATGATGGAGCTCTGGTCTGGATGTTGTCCCCCACCCCCCTAAAAAAAAATTGTATTCAGAAAAAGACTACTTCAAGCATTATTTCTGGCTTAGTGGTTAATAATGAGATAGATATAAATAAATAAAAAGGCTTAATAAAGCCTAAGGCTCCTTGCCGACACAACCAGCCTCTGACCACATATCTTCCTCCAACCTACCCCATCAAAACTCAAATCCCCAAGATCAGCCCTAAAATAACTCTCCCATGTACGTCTTAGTCTACTCTTTAGATGTTTTACCAATAGCTCAAAACTGATTACTTTTGTTGGAATTCAATGATTATTACATCCAATAACTTTACATGCCCATTTTTACTGTCGCATAACTATAACCTGAACTATACTCACCGGTTAAATATCCCACAATCCACATTATGGAGCTTTATGAATACTCCTTTATGTTCATACTTTTTTTGAGCCAAATATTCATGTTGTCGAACAATTTAAGGCGCTGTCCTTCCAGTTTCTTGGTAAAGTTTCCCGTCCATAAAGAGCTGTAGATTGGATAAGTCTTCTACATCTCCAATTAAGTAGTATGACTAGTAGACTATATCAGGATGGATGATGGGAGAGTACATAAACAATTATGTTACTGAACTCCCAAGAAAACTGTATCACTATATACAAAAAACTAAATAAAAATACTTTTTTTATTTTTTATTTGGGGCTTAACCTTCACGTGTACTCTAACTAGGGCAGGAAAGACGGGTTTTCCAACAAATTACCATCTTAGTCTAGCCATAATGGGCGGTCAAGATTCATTTGTGCATCCTCCACAAAGTACATTTTAACCCACCCAGGTGGGATTTGAACCCACAACCTTATGAGATTCTCACCCCAACTCGTTCAGCCATCAATTCCACTTTTTTAAATTTATATTACATAAAAAAAATGGACTAATTAGATATAATTCAAAAATTAAAAAACAAATTGGTAATGCAATGCCAAGCTAGATTTTTTCCATGACCCTCTAATTGATTGATCATTTAAGGACTAATATAGGATACTAACAATATTTTTGCTTAGTTTTCTGCTTATCCTTATTTCCTATCTAGGGTAGGTATTTTAAGGAGAAATATCAAAGAGACTTGTTTACTAAAATGTATCTGTAACATGGATGAAATATGGCAACATCTTCCCGGAAACCGAGGGATTTCTTTTAGCTATCCAGAAACAAGTTATCGCAATAAAAGCATACAGGAAGCACATCTGTCAGGAGACCATAGATGATCAGTGTCGCCTTTGCAAAAATGCCATAGAATCGATCCAGCATGTAACTTCTGGATGCAAAGTACTGGCTGGCAAGGAATATCTTCAAAGGCATAACAATGTAGCCAAGGTTGTGCACCAAGCTATGGCCCTCAAGTTGAAGCTGTTAGATAAAAACTATCTCTAATATCATTATCATCCACAAGCCATAATTTCAGAAAAAGGGATTAAGATATTTTGGGATCACCCAATAATAACTGATCATTGAAATCGGTGTGCCATCAGATGACAATATGTTCTGAGTTATAGCTGAGAAGAAGAGGAAATACCAGGAGCTAGCAGAAGAACTCAAACAACTATATAGACTGGATAAGTGCAGTGTCTTGCCCATAATTATATCTTGTAATGGGCTGGTTCCAAAAGACACAATTTGTTCTATAGAGAAGTTGGAGCTGCCAAAAACATCGCTAGAAAAAATGCAACAAGCAGCATTGTTGGGAACTACAACAATAGTTCAGAAGTTTTTAAATTCCTAATAAACATTCATGGTTGGCCATGTTTGGTCCCCAGAATGTTTGCTACCACTAGGTGTGAAAAACAAATAAAAAAATAATAATAAAACAAAAAAACACCGATAAACATTACGTACTTATTAAAAAATCTCATAAATTCTAGATATAATAATAAAACTTAGCCAATCGGAAGGTTTGATGGAGACAACAATGGGTATTTCACAAGTTGGAAAAATGTGACGATTTTGACATGTTCAATGGGCTGCCATAGATATTTCCCGGAATTCAATCAAAATGTCATGGATAGGATCTCATAGAAAATTTAAACAGCTTTCAGATGGTAAAAATATATTTTGAATTGGAGAAATAGTTCTGGAGTTATTGTGATATATGTGCCGAAAAATAAGAGTTTTTCACAACAGTACGGGTTTCTCAATATTCTGCTGTGGGTGTTTTACGGGACTAGATCAAAATTTAATATTTGAGTTTTTATAGTAAATTTAACCAGCTTTCATATGAAAAGAGAGAAATTTGAGTCGGACAAATAGTTTCAGAGTTATAGCCAAATGAGTACCGACAAACGTATTATTCTGGAGAACTGCGACTTACCTCAAGTAAAAAATCCTCTATTTTTCATCTTCCATAGCTCTAAAATTATGATATGGAAAAGAGAGGAATAAAATGACATTTTTTGCAAATTTGCGTTGCTTTTTTATGTATATATGTGCTATAAGTTAGGTTTTCCAAGTTCCGAGATCAGACAGCCAGCAACATAAGACTTTCACCCCCTCGCTCCCCAAAACCCGAAGATATTTAGAGGCAGACTTTTTATTACACTTACAGCTACGGGTAATGAACAATATAAAGTAGTCAGATCTTTTAATTTTTGGAGTTGAATCTTCGATGATAAATTTTGTACTATATAAGTGATACAAGTAAACTATAGACTATTATAACAGAAAAAATGCACTTTGGAAGTAATAACTTTTTTTTTTTTTAAATATTTGTAATGTTTGATGAAAATAAAATCAGTCAATTAAATAAATAATAAGTCTTATGATAAAACTGTTTTGATTAGTGTATAACTGACACTGCTGAATACTGTTTCTGAAAAAAAAAATAAAATAAAAATCTACTTGGCTCTATGGGTATATGATAGTACACAACTAATGGCATCTTCATAAATAGAATTTGATTAATATTATGCAAAGAGGAGGAAAACAGAAAAAACTTTAAACCTTACATTACCTCCAAAAATGTTTTGAAACTGAAAGAGGAGTTGGTCCAAGGATGATAGCTTATTGGATATTGAGTCCACTTATTTTGTATTAAAATGTCATTTGTTTGCGAAGCTTCCTCTTTAAAAGTAGAAGTTGTTTGTGAGAGAGCCTAAAAAAATTAGATAAACATTAAAATTATACTTTTACTTTCCATTATATGATTATTTTGACAGAATAATTTATTAAAGATGTTATAATTAATTAAATACTGAGGGACTTAAGTATATATTTTATACTTAGGGTTTCTTTAATTTGTTATCATATGTAATGACTTTTGTAATTATTTTTGTTTATATATTAACCTTTCCTTTCAGGCATTCTGTTGCAGACCTGTAGCATTTTTATTTGGTAATTATTCTTCTTCTACGATCTTCCCTTAGATGGCCAGGTCAGGGGTCAAGTTGAGGAATTCAATGGTCCTCCTAAGGTCCTCCAGGTCACCATGGAGCTTGGTCCGCACATCGGTTGGAGAGGGCCAGATTAGCTTCCTTGGCTCAGAATAGAGCCTGTAGATCTGAAGGATGTGCTCGGTATTTTGTTCACCCTCTCCGCACTCGCAAAGGGGGCAAGATCCAATATGTAGCTTTTTGAACAGGTGAGCTCTGAGTATGTTGTACCCCATTCACAATCAGAAGATGAGGACCTGATCTCTTCAATTGAGTTCGTAGATTGCCTCTCCAGGGTCGTGATGTGGATGTCTCCCAATCCTATCGCTGGCCAACTGCGGCTTGGTTGAGCGTTTTTACTTCCTTGAGACTGAGGGTACATTCGAACTTCCCACTTGAAGCTCCTTCCTTGGCCAGCTAGTCCGCCCTCTTGTTTCCAGCGAGTCCACAGTGTACAGGAATCCACTGCAGGATGACTTTTTTGTGGATAGCCATCAAGCATTCAGTTCCCTGGAGAGATTTTTCAGGCCCATACCCCACTTCGATCTAAGAGATTGCAACACTCCTTGCTGCATCAGTAAGGAATACTTTTTTTGAGTTCTTTGGTCTCTTAAGAATCCTAAGTATTCTTGATACCTCACATATGGCTTCCTGCTTAGCTCGATAATTTGAAGCCAAGCCAGTTGGAACAGACTTTTTGATCATGTTTTCTGCAGGAAATTGAATATGGATACCAGTGCCACCGTTTGTTGTGCATTTGTGGCCGATCCATCAGTATATATGAGGGTCCACTGGTCTTTTGGGTACTTATTATTTATGTGCTGAAGGGAAAGAAACCTCATTTGCTCTTCAGATGAGTTCTCCTTGCTTGCGATACCAGGAATTGTCAGAGCTATTTGTGGTTTTGGAGCCTCAAGCCACGGAGGGTTGTCTTCTATTGCTGTAGATCCTTCTGAGACCAGCTGCTTTCCATAGATTTCCGAAAGTAACCTTGCCATAATGTGTATATTGCTTTCCCATTTTATTCTATTGCTATTTCTTTCAGTCACTCTTTTTTGGAAAGGATCTTTCGAAGTGCATCTGGCTTTAGCATCAAGGTGTAGGAGTTTCACATCTCTCCAGTCTTCAATTGAAGAAACTTTCATAAGGGCCTCCATTTTGTCTATAGGTGGGGATTTCATTGCTCCTGTCATAATCCTTAGTCCCTGATTTTGCACGGTCAAAACTTTCCGGAGGTTTGAGACAGCAGCGGTTTCCCAAATTGTGATGCCGTACTCCAAGGAGGGCATGACATAGCCCATTTATAATGACCTAAGTGTTCTCAGGTCTGCACCCCAATTTGATCCTTCATAAGTACAGTTCTTATCATACCCCCACGAACAGACTGCTCAATATGAGGTCTCCACGTGAGCCTTGGATCCAACATAATACCAAGGTAAGTGGGGTTTTCATCTTTTGCAAGATGTTCATGCTTGAAATTTAGGTTTATAGCGTCCGGTATTTTGGGAGAAAGGCTAAAAATGGAGTGTTTTGTTTTGTCAGGTTAATGGTCATGGCCCATTCTTCAGTCCAATGGCAGATACCATCCAAAACCATTTGCATTCTGTATTTCGCTGCATGTATTGAAGTTGATCTACTCGAGAGGACTATGTCATCCACAAACAACAACACTTTAACAGTATTTGGAAGACCCTGAATGATGTCATTTATGAATATTAGGACCAGTGATGAGGACAGGACTCCACCCTGTAGTACCCCGTTTTCAAATTTTTGAAATGAATTGAATTTTTTTTGGTACTTAGCATGTTCATCTCTCATTAGTTAAATTAAAATTTACATAAATATTCAACATTCTGTTTGAAGGGTTCTGTTGAGATTTGAGGAAATATGCTCCAAGAAATCAAGAATTATTCAATGTTTTTATGTTCTCTATTACAAACTGCTAACAGCATTTGAGAAGGGTACCAGTGTTTCCTTAATTAAAAATTAGCTTTGAGTTTAAAACAGATTTTAGTTTTACATAAATGACAGGGCATTTGTTCGCTTAATGATTTTGGGAAATGATATATCAAAGTGAGGAGGTCACCTAGGAGTGAAGATCTGGAACTTCATTCTGACTACTTAGGAAACAGAGTAAACACATCATTGAATAAATTCAGCGATGAGCAGATGCCGTATACACCACAAAAATGCTACATGCCTTAAATAGATAAAGAACCTTGATGATTCTGAATGCCCAATGTAATGTTATCTAAAAGAACAGAAATTAAAGGACTAAGATGAAAAAAAGAAAATGTTGAGTAATTTATTGGATTATAATTTAACAGAACTTACATGAGCAACATTCTTATTTTTATAAATATCTTCGAAAAGATCATCATCAGAAAATATACCTTCGAATATATCAAATTTCTGTTCATGCAATCTGATCATTCCAAGAATAATAGAGCTTCTATGTTTTTCCATTTCAGCCTGCCAATCAGAAAAAAATATTTTTAAAAGCTAATACAGTTGATAATAAAGTTTTAATTACATCACAACAATCAAAGATTTTTGTGCAAAATGAAGTATTTCATAGGTTTCACATATAAACAGTAAAATAAATAAATGATTAGTAAACAAAACCTTAAACGATATGTAAATATTTAAAAATACTTGTATTTTACCTGTTGAACATGCTCTTGTTTTTTCAATGCACTAAAAAAATCCAGCACAACAACCTTGTTTTCTTGTTTTATTTCTTTCTCAGGAATAATAATTTTTCTCCTGGAATTAAATTAAATTCAGTACAAAGAAATTGGAAATTTAAAAAGTTATCGAAATGCCTTATGGTTAAAAAAATGAATTGCCTGCATAGTAAAGAGACTTTGATTGAAATAAAGACTGATGTGGAACAATATCACAATCATTTATTATATAAATTAAGAAACAATTAAATAAACAATTTATTGTTTATTTAACAACACAATATCCTACTTATTTTCAACATCAATTTGTGGTTTAGATTTATCAAGAGAGGCATGGTAACTCAATGTATAAGACACTTGACTACCATACTCCCAGACATGAGTTCAAGTCTGACTGATGGCAGAAAATTTATATTCAGTCACTTCAGTCAGGAGACCCAGCGTCTAAAAAAGTGGGTACTCTTAATTGGGGAAAAAACTTGGCGGTCGAGTGTGAATTCTGGCTAAATCACCTCCTTTCACAACTGTAACAGTACATCCTTACCAAAGCACTTTATGGGTATAAAAACCCTTTATGGGTTGTAAATGGTAAAAGCTTTTTAATTGTCCTAAAGCCTGCTACTATATTCACAAAATGGTGAATTTGAGAGAAGTGAAAAATATATACGAGTAATAACTTATTTTTATGCATGAAATTTACAGCCAGATGAAAATTTCAAATCAAGTTAATAATATGAGGAGATCAGCTGATCGAATTTGTGAAAGGTGATTGTTTTTAAATTGTGTCCGCCTAATATAACAGTTTTCAGTGGTAAAAACAGGTAATTTTTAGGCAAAAAGTGTTAATTTAAAATTGTAGTGTACCGTAGCGAAGAAGTTAATTAAGTTTTCGGGTATGGCTGAAGCATCCCGAGGTATGGAGATGCCAATTGATGATACGCCTACTGGTGCCCTTAACCATGATTCATGGGAAGTTGTCATCGGAAAAAAAGACCAGCAGCTACAGCAGACCCCAGAAAACTGGCTAAAAAGGTCAGTGATATAAAATTATCAAATCAGTTCGAAGTTTTGTTCTCATCAGAAAAACAAAATACTCAAGTAAAGCAAACTAATATAACTCCTGTTAGTAAGAAGCCACCTCCAATATATGTACGTGGTATTGAAAACTATCCAGCCTTTGTCTCATTTCTAGAAAAAGAGGTAGGCATTAATAATTTAACTTTAAAAATAACAAATATGGCCATAGTAACATTACTTCCGAAAACAGCTACAGGAGTGCAGTCAGAAGCCTAAGACAAGTGAACGCAGACTTTCATCACACATTTCAGCTGGCTGAAGAAAAAAATGCCCGAATAATTATAAAAGGTTTACACCACTCTACTCCTCCTTCCATTATAAAAGATGAGTTGTTGAGAAATGGATACGAAGCAATAAATATTACAAATGCTATTTCAACAAGAACAAAAACCCCACTACAAATGTTTTTTGTTGATATATCAAAAAATTCATACAATGAAAAAATTTATGACATTGAATTTCTATATTATACTCATATAAAGATAGAAGAACCAAGAAAAAAACGAGATATTTCACAATGTACAAGATGTCAGGGCTTTGGTCACACGAAAAGCTATTGTAACCATCAGGCTCGGTGCGTGCGATGTGGCCAAGCCCATGAGACATCAGTATGCCAAAAAACCAGAGAAACACCTGCGAAATGTGCAAATTGCGAAGGAGCTCATCCTGCTAACTACAGAGGATGTCAGACCTTCAGAGAATTACAAGCTCAACGCAGCAACAGAAATCGTCCTCAGCCGGTGGTTGTAGAGCCTCCTGAGCCAAGGCAGTTTCCACCTTTGCAAAATCGTCCTCTACAACAGCAGCCCAGTGTTCCAGAACCGAACTATCAAGACCATGTTCATTCAAATATTATGGTACAGCCACAACAGACTTGGTCAGGCATGAATCATGTAAGTACAGTTCAAGCACCTCCTACTAATTTTGATCCATCAGAACTTATTTCTGCCCTAAATAATCTTAACAACCTTGTCCGACCTCTTATCAGCCTCATTACTAAATTAAACCAAATAACACAGAGAGTATGCCCCCAATATGGCCCCTAATTCTCTGACAGTGGGCTCCTTATCAATCCTACTATGGAATGTAAACGGACTTATACAACGAAAGACTGAATTAGAAATACACCTCCATCACAAACACACAGACATAGCCTTACTGACGGAAACACATCTGACACCTCGAAATAAACTTAGCAACTCTGGATATACTTTATACAGAACAGACCATCCTGACAACACTGCACACGGATGTACTGCCATTGCAATCAAATCGACACTAAAACCTTTTTCCATTCATCTTGACTCTACTCCTCAGATAAAAACCACAGGAATACACTTACAGACCAAACACAAGAACGTGACAGTAGCTGCCATTTATTGCCCCCCAAAGTACATAATTACAGAGCAAATGTTTACAAAAATTTTTGAAGCTCTTGGTAGTTCGTTTTTAGCTGGAGGGGACTATAATGCAAAACATCAGTACTGGGGTTCGCGACTGTGCACTCCAAGAGGTAGGAACCTTAGATCTCTTATTCATCGACTGTCATTAGACGTACTTGCTCCCAATCAGCCAACTTACTTACCAAATTCTAGACACAAGAAGCCTGACATATTAGACATATTTGTGATGAAAGGATTAAGGACCGTACCCTGTTCAGTGAAAACCGAAGCGGATCTTGGCTCTGATCATTCCCCTGTAAACCTGATAATGGGCGTCGAAACATTTCTTAAGGAAAAGAGGCCTTCATTAACAGGCGGTATTATGGATTGGGACCTATTTAGAGAGCAACTAAATTCTAAACTGTCCATCCCAACTGCTCTCAAAACAGAAAAAGGAATTGGAAGTGGCAGTTGAACTCTTTACAACATCAGTACAAGAAGCTGCATGGTTTTCGCAAACACCAAGGTATTAAGAAACTATCCATTTACCTACCTACCCTCAACATATTAGGGATCTTATTAGAGCCAAGAGACAAGCGCACAAAAAATGGCAAAAAGACCGATTCCCTTCTGACAGACAGACGTATAATAAACTCAATAATGACCTTAAAGACCAAATACGAAAATTTAAACAAAATAACTATGACAATTATTTTTCAAACTTGACAGCCGATGATAACAGTCTATGGAATCATACCAAACGCCTCTTGAAGCACCGTGAACCATCGGTCCCACTGAGAAAATATGATGGCTCCTGGGCTGTCTCAGACAGAGAAAAGTCAGAAATTTTAGCCGATTATCTTTCAACTGTATTTAGACCACATGATGACTTAACTGACACACTCCATGAGGAACATTTAGAGACAATCTTTGACCCACCCCTACCAATGTCACTTCCTCCCAAACCTTTCACTCCTACTGAAGTGCAAAACCATATCAAGCAATTACCAAAAAATAAAGCTCCTGGTTATGATCTCATCACAGCTGAGGTACTCTAAAAACTACCCAGAAAATCATTAGTTTTTCTTACAACCCTTTATAACGCCATTCTCAGTACAACAAAATTTCCCTTACAATGGAAACATTCCTTGATATTAATGATTGATAAGCCGAACAAAGACAAATACACACCTTCCTACAGACCTATTAGTCTTTTACCGCTCTGTTCAAAAATACTTGAAAAATTACTACTGGACACAACAGTTACAAAGAGTCACAGATTACATATCCGCTGCTTTAGAACTAAAACTTTATGTTTCTGGGGCATTTTGGGACGTTTCCCAGGCTTTTGATAGAGTATGGCACCAGGGGTTACTAGTAAAATTGAAACCGTTACTACCACACACTTACTACCTTATCTTACAATCTTTTCTTTCAGACCGCTTTTCCTTTTTTCGCCAGGGCTCAGATATCTCTTCCATCAAACCCATTTTAGCAGGAGTCCCTCAAGGCTCAATTTTAGCACCTTTTCTATACTTAGTATATACCTATGACATACTGACAAACAATAACGTATTAACTGCTACTTACACAGATGACACTGCAATCATGACTAGAGACGCGGACCCTGCACAAGCCACCTTAACACTTCAACACAACCTCAACGAGATTCAAACTTGGTGTAAGAAATGGAAAATAAAACTTAATTATGACAAATCCCTTCATATTACATTTACACTATGACGCAAGACCTGCCCGCCTGTTTACATTGACAACCAACCTTTGCATCAAACTGAAAAAGTGACATACTTAGGACTTACGCTTGATAGAAGACTGACATGGGGCCCACACGTCAAGACAAAAAAACAGACGTTACAGTAAAGACTGCGACTTCTATACTCAGTACTTCACAGACGCTCAAAACTACCTTTAAAACAGAAACTTAACATTTACAGTTACTAGATTAAACCCATCTGGACGTATGCATCGCAAATTTATGGACCGGCCAAAAGAACACATATTCAGAAAATACAGACATTTCAATCTAAATTCCTAAGACAGATCAGACAGGCAGTCTGATAACAGACTCCCCTCCTTATGTGTCAAACGATATACTACATACAGACTTACGTATTCCGACAGTTAAGATCCATATTCATAAACTTTATCGACAATTTCATGAGAAACTAACAAACAGATACACAATATGGGAACAGTACAGATACCTGACATAACTCAACGGAGGCTGAAAAGGAAGTGGATGAGGGATCTCCTAGTCTAATCGCTAATAATTTAGTTTCACGCCTGGAGATTGTACCACTGGGTGCTGACTCCCTCATGCCTGATCATGTCTGTTGTTTCAATGTAATTTCACATTCACTGGTTGTCCATTGTGTACAGTTGTGAATAAAGTTATTATGTTAAAAAAAAAAAAAAAGTTAATAATATTTTACCCTGCTGGTTTAGCTATTTGGGGCAGTCTGCCTTAGATACCAAGGAAGAAGGGCTTTAAAAGCAGCAAACTAATTTTTTTTTAAAATATTAATTAAGTAAGAAAATATTATTTTACTATAAATCCACTATTATCTGAGGTTTAGAATCAATAATATCTATTCTCATTTTATAGTAAGGACTCGTTTATCCAAAATCAAAAAATAAAGGTCTTATGATAAGTAGACAGTCCCAACCATAAGAGTGACTGAAACGGGCGCATGAAGACAGGCATGCCACTATCTTATACTGTTAAAAGTACATTAATCAGATACTGAGGGTCAGTCATTTAATTTTAATTTTTTTTTTTTTTTTTTTACTTAGATATGAGAAGAAAATATTTAAAAGTTGGTCAAAAATACACTTGGATGGGGCTGAGATAGCCTTGGATAATCAAATCCATGTTTAATCAAGACCCCAAAAAAGTAAGAAAAACACAGATGGCAATATAACGTAGGACATTTGACGTATATTTATTTAATAACAAAATAATACTTATTACCTTTGTAAGTAACAATAATTTACACAAGTAACATTATTACTTATGTAAAACAAAAACTTTAGTGGCTTGAAAAAAAATAAACGAATTTATTTTACTTATGTACAAACAAACGCCATCACATCGAACCATGTTGTATCAGTTCTGCTTTCCTGATATTAAACTACCTTCTACTCAGGAAACCCTTCTTCATTAGAAATTCATAATGACTGTTAGTTTCGAAGTAGACCATTCTCCCTATCCTCCAACCTTCCTGTAGGAATGCTCTTACAAATATTATCTAATGTTTTGTTCAGAAATCAAATGTTTTGTGAAATAACATAATAATAAAAAAAAAATAAAAAAATAGAAGGTTCAGTTCATTGAGATTTCGGTTGTCCGATATTCGGTTAATCGAGTCCCAAGTGACAGTAAGTACTTAGTTTCAATGTTTTCCCAAATCATTAAAAAAATAAGTTTATTAAATCATTAAAACCATTGAACTATTAAGAGTTTCCAGGTAAATATGTTAAAATGTATTTCTCTCAGCAAGCTTTTAACATTTTAATTTTTCATTTTTTTATTAATGTAATCATTTAAGAAAAAAATTAAACAGGATTGCTGGTAATGTGATTCATAAGCTATTATTTAGATGAAATAAATTTCTGCATTAATAGTAAACTTTCTATTCTCCTTTAAATAAATGGAAGAAAAGAAGCAGTAATAATAGTTTATTTTAGCCTCAATTTTTCATTCAGGTTTCCTATAATTTTGTTTGTTTAGGTTGTGTCATTAGAGGTTGAAAAACAGAAACTGCGCTTTCACATATTGACAGTATAAAATATTAGCATCAGTTGCTACAGTTTGGTTTGAAAACCTGTGACGCTATTTGTCAACTAATATTTTAATTTAGAGCCTTTTTCAGACATATTGTAAGAAAAACACTGAGTATTTGAAGGGATTAATAACTAAACTGAGGGTAAAAGGTAATAATAAACAGTGATGTAAATGCATAAATATCTGCACCCGAATTATAACTAAAACATTTGAATTAAATAAAACCAACTAACCAGTGGACATTTAAGGACTGTCCATGGCTAATTTTATCAATGAACTGGTTTCAGATCATTGATGAGTACCTCCATGTACCTATGCTATGGGGGGAGTGGGGATAAGCAAACCACTAGTATTCTAATCCTGAATTTAATAGATCATGTGTGCAAAAGTTTGTATGATAGATAAATAGACCTCCAAATTTTGTCACTCCTCCAAGCCGTAAAAAAAAAAAAAAAAAAAAATGTTTTTTCATTTTCGATAATAATTTATATATAAAGGTATCAATAAATTCTATTTTTTTTTTTTTTTTTTTTTTTCTCTCTGCTCCCAAAGCCAATTGCACAAAAAAAAAAAAAAAAAAAAAAAAAAAAAAAAAAAAAAAAAAAAAAAAAAAAAAAAAAAAAAAAAAAAAAAAAAAAAAAATGCATTAATTTTTTATCAATGTATAATCACCAAATCACATTGGATCAAAATCAACAATCAAGAGTCCAGAAGGTTCCATTCTAATATACGATTTATCAATTATTATTAGTGAGCTTTGTATAAATCAGTATAAATTGAGTAGAAAACCCAACTGACTAAAACAAAACTGGAACAATAAAGAACTGAAAACAACCCTAAAAATACTAAGATTTCTTATTAAAAATTCTTAAAATATATTTTATTTATTTACAAAATGATAAAATTTAGGCATATTTTGAATATAAATAAAGTATTGGATATATTTTAAATACCTTTTTTCAAATAATGAAGTATTTTCTTGAGTAATGGCTTCTTTAATGAAATCCAACTGTTTTTGTTTTACAGAAGAAGGAAATACGGGTTTGGTCGATAAATCATAATTTCCAGAATCAAGTTTTCTTTCTTCCTCAGCTACCCTCTGTACGGATTTAAGAGGTTTTGCTGACTCTAAAACTTGTTTTGAAGGTTTGATTTCATCTAGCTGTGAGTCTGTTTCTGATTTTGAGCTCAAGCCAGATTCTGACTCTGATTCAGAAACATATTCTTCGAAATCTGATTCATAATCCTATAGAATTAATATTATTAGTACAGTAAAAAATATAAATTAAAAGATTTGAATGAATAAAATAATAATAACAATAAAAAATAATTTTTCACTTTTAATTCATTGTCTAGCAAAACAATATAAAAAAGTATGTTTTTATAAATCATAAATAAATATTCACTCTGAACACAACAAGAAGTGATAATTCATTCATAAAGTATGGTGAATTGATAAATTGCTTTAATAATAATAACATAGTCAAATTTCAGAACTCTTTACCTACCTCAAAATCATCTTCATAATCTACTTCTTCAGAAATATCCGTGGTTACTAAATGATTTTCAGAGACATCTTCCTTCTGTAACTCAACTTCTGATTCTGAACGATTTGGGCTTTCATCCTTTGTAAATGTTCCTTGTCTTGTTACTGAGCGCAGTTCAGAAGAAGCACTCTGAATTCGAGCACTTTTAGTTCTGTTGGCAGACTGTTTGGAATTGCCTACATCAACTTCAAAGTATATTAGATCCCTGTAACTGCCTGTAAAAATACCATCACAAAAATATAGTGTATCTGATAAAAGTTATTACTATAAATAATTATTAAAAAAAAAAATTAATGAAATCAATAAAAACTTACTTTTGACATCATCTTTAGATGATTTTACCTCCATGCCAGAGGTTACAGGTTCAGAAACATTACCTTCTTGCAAATGTTTTTGATCAGTGACCTTTATCTCATTTGTAGATTTTTTGTCTTTTTCATTAGAATAGGGTTTAGATCTATTTACACTATTCTGTTTTACTACTACATTAACATTCTTTGTTGAAATCTTGCTTTTATCAGCAATATTTTTGTTTGATATTTTTTTTTCAACAATTTTATTAGATTCCGTTTTCTTTATAACACTTATTTTCTTACTAACTTCAGTCTTACTGCTTTCCAATACATTCTTTTTTTCTCTGCTGACTGATTCTTTTGATATACTTTTGATCTTAGTGTCTTTGGAGCTAGTTCTTTGAACCTTTTCAGTATTTCTGCTAGTACTGAGAGATGTTCTTTTTTCAGTTGGATTAAGAGTTTTCTTTGAATTTGATACATCTTCAGCTCTACTACGAATGTTGCTGGTTTTTTGTTGTGTCGGTAATCTTTTACTAGGGGGAATTTCATTTGCTTTACTTTTAAGTACTTCTTCTTTAGAGGCAGATTCTTTAACAGGTTTTTTTGTTTTTGAAGTATTTACTAACACTGGATTTTTGGTATTACGTGCAGTATTCGAACTGGACTGACTTACTTTGGTATTACTACTTTCTCGCTTTGTTTTATTCTCAACTGCATCTTTATTAGTCACTTTTGTAGATTTTGCACCATCATCAAGTTGTTCTTTTTTAATACTCTTGGATGTATTATTTTTTATATTACTGACAGAACCTGGAGTTCTAGTTGAAACCTTTTGTCTTGTTTTATTTGAATCATCAGCTTTAATCTGAAAAATATATTGTCAGTGAAAATATCATCATTACCTAAATTCTTGTAATAAAAAATGAAATATCACAAGCCGATTTTTGTATGAACATTCCTAATTTATAATGTATTTAAGTAAATACCATAGCTACATACATTTACAAACCCATTTATTTCACTTGTACCACCTTTTTTTGCCATGCCCAGCACAGAAATTTCACATAACTATAAATAATTAATGAAATGTATTTAAGTAAATTATACAGCGGCAAAACAACACATGCATTAAACTGAAATGAACGGTAACTAAAAAGGAAACTGTCAATGTTTACAAGAGCAGAGACCATGGTAACCACCCAAGCTTTGGGGAGGGAAACCATTTCAATTCAATATAGCGTTGTTTACGTTTTATTAAAATATTTTCTTCTGTTTAAACTAACAAATTCAACACTAAAATTTTTATGCTTTATAGTATAAACTAAACTATAATATTGATAATAATTGTTTTTTATTATCTACTCTGATTAAATATTAAAAAAAAATAATAATAAACTAATTAAATGGAAAAAAGTGTCAATTTATTTTAAAACATTTTATCTGTATTTCCATTCATTAGACAGCTAATGATCTGACCTATTGGAATCGGTTCTAGGATAAGCTGTTTACATGAAATTTAATCAGGATCAAACACTACGAGTTTAAACTTTTTGTAACAGTTAACACCATCCATTGTTTTTCTCTATCATTTTTTTAATAATCATCTAGAACTAAAGGAAAAACAAATAAATGCCTCCTAAAAAATTAAAATAATAATGTTTCTTGTTGATCAACAATATTTGAATTAAGATGAAAACTGGGAAAAACGTATGACCTTATTGAATAAATTTACAGTGTTTTGATTGCCAGTGTTAACCACAAATTGCCCTCGATTGAATGCTATGCTTCTTAAAGGTTAATTTTAGGATTGATAGAAGTATTTTATTTTATTTTATTGTTTTAATAGTCCATTTTCTTCTCCCGGGCAAAATACCTTTTCTCGAGTTTCATCGGGTTTCGTCTCTCTTTTTTCTATCATTAGATCAGTCAATTTGCCTCTGGGATGCTTTCCATAAGCTTTTGTTAAACATCATATCTGCAAATTCTCCGACTTAGTGAACCTAAAAGTACACCAGTCTTACTAAAATGCTCTCTTACTAGGATTACCGCGTGTAACTTACACTTGTCTAGTGCGGACCTTAATTAAATAATCAATCCTTAATTAAAACCGGCCCTCTTTGGAAAAAAAATATTTCAAAAAGATTGAGATTGCTAACAAATATGTTTTAGTAAAAAAACTTTCAGATTCTCTCTCATTAAAAATTGAGAAAGTAATTAAGGAAGCTGACGAAATTTTGACAATAGCTATTTAGGAATCTGCGTGGTCCTCATCTGTTCCTAGAAGAGAAAAAACAGTCAGGTTAGTCCGTTGTAGTTTTCTCACGGAATAAAAGGTATCTGATCAAAGCCAGGAGAAGTGCTCACAATGGAGGACAGACTAACAGACGACCATCGTGTAAACATACATATAACGGAATAAATAACAAACTAAAACAACCACAAATAATCAATAAATTCAAACAGATCAATTATGATATATTATCAACTAATCTCAATACAAATGATCGAAGATTATCTGCCTTTGTGAACTAAGAAACTTTCATACCATTATGAGGTATCTGAGCCACTCCGAAAACAGAATATGACCGTTGAGCAATGCTGAAAAACGATAAATTCCTTTACTCTAGCAGCTTATTGGCCATTTTTTAAAATTTTATTTTAGGAGTGGTTACTGCTAGGTGCTGATCTCCCTAGTGTCTAACATGGCAATTATATTATATTCTTGTCCCTTCCGCTTATTGTCAAAGGTTCAGCGATGGATATGAATTAAAAATTAATGATAAAACAACTTAAGAACTTCTGTGAAAAGAACCCGTTCCCAACTAAAAGGGTTCTTTGGGGTTTTACTTGTCTCTTGAACTAGGGGATGTGGGTGTATGCCTAATAGTCCAGTCAATAGGGAATCACTCCCATGTTAAATTTACTAATAATAAGGGCTGGTAGCAACCCGCACAGAGTTGTTGAGGGCGATTAAAGAAGTATTTCTGTCAAAAGTGCCCCGAAGATTTGGTGAGTTTTTTAGAGTTAGGGGCACGAGAACATGGCCAAAAGCAGTTTTTTTTTTCAATTTATAAGCAAATATAACGCGGCTTTTCATAAAATGTTGCATATAAAAGTTGTAGATAATAAAAATATCTACAATTTAAGCCATTGATCGTTCGATTCTGACGATTGGTTGTCGTAAAAAGTGCAAAAAAACCCTCTAAAATGTCCCTTTTTTGCATAAGAATTATTATAAACAAAAAGGGCCTTTTCAATACTTTTTATTGATGAAAAAGGAAGCTCTAGATTTACCCCGTCCTCCTATCTTTATTATTTACTGAGATATACCTTTTGTTTATCTCGATATCGATATTTTCAATGCAAAACGGGCCGTTCGTGATTCACATTTTAGAGGGTTTTTTTGCACTTTTTACGACAACCAATCATCAGAATCGAACGATCAATGGCTTAAATTGTAGATATTTTTATTATCTACAACTTTTTATACAAAATTTTATGAAAAGCCGCATTATATTTGCTTATAAATTGAAAAAACTGCTTTTGGCCATGTTCTCGTGCCCCTAACTCTAAAAAACTCACCAAATCTTCGGGGCACTTTTGACAGAAATACTTCTTTAATCGCCCTCAACAACTCTGTGCGGGTTGCTACCAGCCCTTATTATTAGGAGAGAATTTTCCCTATTGACTGGACTATAAGGTAGTATGTTCATAGTATACTTCAAATAAAATTAACAGTGGAGCCATTAAAATATAACTAAAACATGAGAAGCAGTTACATAAGTTTCAAAACAAGGCCATTAAGCCCCCTGCGACTTTTACCGAAAATTCTTATTTAAATAAATCTAACATACCTAGTTTGTAAAGTTTAATATGGACAAGATCGATACCTTCTATGTCTCTTGAAGTTTGCTTTTAGCTGGAGCCGTTATAATGGAATGATACCTATTTTTTAATGATATATCAGTGAGAAAACTTATAATCATGATTTTATCTTCCTCCTGGTAATGTTAAAACTAAAGCGTTTCCTTCTAGTAGTGAAGGAATCTAGAGTAACTTAGACCAAATTAACGATAATACTTTATTTCCGAGTTTTAGATATATAATTATTATTAAAGATGCGTTTAGACGATACCTTTTTTTGTGCAATAAGGCGTGCCACTTTGTATGCGGCTGAGCATGCAACAAGGTGCATGGCTTTCATGCACCTTAAAGCATGCACCATACTGTTCACACACAATTATAAGCCGCAGTATCAAAAATGCCACTATAGCAAAAAAAATTATACGCTGCTGGGTTAGCTGCTGCCTATATTGCAATTGAATGTTCTCGTAAAAGGAAAAAGAAAGTGTTGTGCTAGTCGTTACTTTGAAGATAGAAATGTCAGTGTTATGGTTACAGTTCGGATATTATATGAACTATTCAACAATTTTACTAGAAAGTCACAAAATTTTTGAATATTTTACATTTTCAAACATCCCCTAATAATCTGTAGCAACTAACATTATCTGAATTTCGAAAATCAATTTATAGCCGGCCTGAGCAAGTCTCCTTCCCAAATTTCTCCTATCCAGCACGACATTTCGTGAATCGAAATCGTTCCTTTTGCTAGGAGAAGCGTCTTTCCCAACATATTCTCCCAACCTATAGCATATTCTTCAAACATCTTCAGTAGGTTTAAAAGTTTTTGTTCATAAAGCATTATTTACCTAACGCGAGTTTCCCCTGGAATCATTTCAACAATACAATGGATGCTGGAAATATACCGGGTTTAATTTTTTTTTTCTCATTTATTGATGTTTACAACCGTACAAAATAATATACATTAAGTAAATGTGTTGATAGTGAGTTCAACGGCATGTAAATCACTAGTGAAGAACTACTCACTAGTAGCACTTCAATAAAAGTTCTAAAAGATAAGTTCTCTAGGCCATCTTCTTTTTAAAGGCCTCGGAGGATTATCGGGAATGGAGAGGGAAGCAAGGTGGTAGACTAGTGGATTAGAGTGGTTATAGAGCTTACTATGGAAGGATGCATATCTGGTTTGGGCTAAATCAGCAACATATGGAACATTAAGATCTTTATGGATAAGTTTATTGGCCACACAATAAGGAGCATTGAGGATTTTGGATTGTAAGGATTGGATACGAGATGAATTGGGTGGTTTAGTGGAGCCCCAAAGCTCAACTCCGTACGTCCAAATAGGTCTTATCACAGTCATGTAGATGAGTCTTTTGTAATTTATTGGAAGCTTTGAACGTTTGTCTAGTTTGTTTGTTTGTTTGTTTGGTTTTCATGGCGTACAACAGCATCGGTTATTAACGCCATATTTTCTTTCTTATTTCATTCTCCACACCTGTATTGCATTACTTATCTTATTTTTATTGATATCTTTTATATCGAATTATATTTTATTGCCTATTTATCTTCTGTGTCAAACCTCCGTTAACAAGCCATTTAATTTCAGAAACTTGAACACCAATTTTATTTTTTTCACTGTTGTCTCCCAAGATTGTTGGAAGGTCCGTGTTCAGTCCTAAGCTACTTAGGCGCGATGTAAAAAAAGGACATTCCTGAAAAATGTGTTTCACCGTTAGTATACCACTACAGTATTTGCACCTGGGCGGAGCCCCTCTTGTGAAAAGATAGGAGTGTGTTAATCTGGTGTGGCCTATCCTGAGTCTCGTCAGTACGACTTCCTCTCTACGGCTTTGGCGACTGGATGTATTCCAGGGTTTTACATTTTTTTTAATCATTTTCAGTTTATTCGGAGGGCTTTCGTCCCACATAGACTGCCATCCATCATCGATTTCTTTCTCTAGGGCTTTTCGTAGATCAGATGGAGTTAGTGCGATCTTGCCTCGCCCCGGTAGTTCGAGAGCCTCCTTTGCAGCTAGATCGGCCAGCTCGTTGCCCACAATACCCACGTGGCTGGGGATCCATATAAACTTTACTGTTTTGCCTAAACCTTCCAGTGTAGATAAGTAGGAGTGTATAACCGGGATTTTGGGATGTTTCGGATACATGCAGTCTAGGCCCTTCAGAGAACTCAGCGAATCAGTGACTATCACTATAATATTGTGAGTAAGGGTCATGCAAAAGTGGAGAGCTGCTGCTATTGCGTTAAGTTCGGCGGTGTAAATGTTGGATAATTTGTGAAGCTTTATTTTGTGAGTGGAATCTTTTGTAACGAAAGAAGAAGCTGCTGATTGATCAGATTTTGAACCGTCTGTGTAGATTATAAATGATTCTGGCATGCTATTTATAATGCTGGAAAAGAGGTCTTTGAATTTAGATCTTTCGGTATTATTTTTTAAGTATTTTGTCAGATCAAGCATTGTTTGAGGACGCTGGTGGGTCCAGGGTGGGGTATCATTGACAGATGGGGTAATTTTTATCGTTTTAAGGAAAGATATAGCTGAGGAGATTCTTTCTGATAACGGGAGAGTTGAATTTTGTTTTTGTCTGAAGGAGTTAGAAAATTTAGAGTTAAAAATGTATTTGTAAGTCGGATGTCCTGTCTGTGGGTATATTTTAGAAACATAAGTTATTGCCAATTTTAGTCTTCTAAATAAGAGTGGTGATAGTCCTGATTCGGAACACAAACTAAGAGTTGGACTTGTTCGAAATGCCCCTGTAGCGATTCGAAT
This sequence comes from Euschistus heros, assembly GCA_003667255.2. Lineage (NCBI taxonomy): Eukaryota > Metazoa > Arthropoda > Insecta > Hemiptera > Pentatomidae > Euschistus > Euschistus heros. Next base: position 1,640,427 of record RCWM02000186.1, on the reverse strand, counting down.
TCCGGCGTGGTGAACGGTATCGAGTTTGGAAAGAACACGGGAGCAAGCAGAGCTGTAAACGAAGGAACCGTAGTCCATTTTGGAACAAATTAATGCTTGATATATTCTGAGTAGGCTCACTCTATCGGCACCCCATTTTGTATTGCTCAGAAACCGAATAATATTTAGCTTTTTTATTGCAATTATTTTTAAGGAGGATATATGATATTCCCAACTTAGTCTTTTGTCAAAATTAAGACCCAAAAATCTGTGATGATTAGTATAGGTTATCTGATAGTTTCCTAAGAACAGTTCTGGTGAGGAAGGTGTATTGCGTTTTCGGCTGAAATGGATACATTTTGTTTTCTCTGTTGAGAATTGGATACCTAAAGTAGTCGACCAGTGATGGATTCGGTTCAGTGCCTCTTGCAATTTTAGTCGAATATCCAGAATGCTTTCTGATCGGTAAAATATTGAGAAGTCGTCGGCAAATAGAAGAGGCTTAACCCCTCTAGGTAGGTTGAGCCCTAAATCATTTACAGCCAGTGAAAAAAGTGTTGGGCTGAGCACACACCCTTGAGGAACTCCTTTGTTCTGTCTATGATCTCGTGAATATTGGCATCCGATCCGTACCCTAAAATGTCGATTTCTTAGAAATTGTCTAATGAATGAATACATTTGTCCCCGGATTCCTATCGATGATAATTTTTGAAGTATGACAGCATGATTTACATTATCGAACGCCTTTAGCATGTCGAAGAAGACAGCAATCATTTGTTGACCCTTCACAAATGCATATTGTGCTTCCGTATCCAAAATTAATAATTGATCAATTGTTGATCGGCCTTTTCGGAAACCTGATTGAAACGGTTGGATAAAATTATTCTTCTCCAGGATCCACATCAATCTTTTATTTACCATTCGTTCCATTACTTTGCAGAGGCAACTTGTCAAGAATATTGGACGGTAACTGGATGGAATGAGCTTGTCTTTTCCCGTTTTGAGGATTGGAATAATTATGGAGTCTCGCCAGGTATTTGGTATTATACCGGAGTGCCAAATGTGATTATAATAGTCCAGTAACCATTGTTTAGTATTGTTAGAAAGTCTGATTATCATTTCATAATGGATATTATCGGGACCGGGTGAGCAACCTTTTACAGTGCTTAATGTATAATTTAGTTCCCACATCGTAAATGGTGTGTTGTAGTAAGTTGAATGTAATGTACTATTTTCATGTTCTATTTCTTTAAAGTCCACATTATTAGATAAATTATTATTTCTGGAATTGAAAGTTTCCGAGTAGTGATCAGCAAACGTATTTGAAACTTTTAATGGATCATCGGACAGCTGGTCATTGACTAAAATTGTGAGGCGGGGTAAAGAGTTTTTGGATATTTTAATTCTCCAATTTCGACACCATTCTCGAATGTTAGTAATATGAGACTGTAGTGATTGGGATGCAATGGAAGGATTATTATTTACTGATAACAAGCATGGTAGGATGAGTCGGAATGTCAGCTGTATACACTGTGAAGAGGATGGGACCTAGGATACTACCTTGAGGAACTCCGGCAGATTGGGAAAAGACGGGAGAATAGGAAAATTTATGGTTTACTTTGAAGGTTCGGTCACTGAGGTAGGATCTAATAATAAGGAAATATGCAGAAGGTAGGAATTGACGGAGTTTAAAAAGCAGTCCCGGGTGCCAGACTCGGTCAAACGCTTGTTCTACATCAAGAAGGGCTCCCGTGCAGTACTTTCCGCGCTCCAATTCAAAGTAGACAACGTCCACCACACGATGACATTTCTGGATTCTTGAATGTGATGTTCGGAATCAGGGGTTTAAATATACATCTCTTTTCATCAAAAGTAAATATTTGTGATTTTTTGAGTAAATACAGGATTAAAGTTTATTAAATCACAAAAGCACAAAAATTAAAATCAAAAACAGATTATAAAAATGACAGGACTTCTTGATTTTTCTTCAACTTATTAACAACACAATTTCTGTAAACCAGCGTTAATTTAATCATTAGTTAACTTTAGTAATTTCTTTTCCGATATAGTTTTTATATGGAATTGCCCGAGTTCATCCCTCTTAACCTCCGTTTCCTTTTACCTTCAAAATAAATTTTTAAAAATAGGGAGGTCACTTACTGGATTTTGCTTATTTACTAATTCAGTATTCCCTATTTTACTGGAAAAGGAGTCTTTAACCTTATAAATTCTTAAATGATTCTGGGATCTAGTAGCTTTAAGCTCACTGAAACATCCTTAATATATGTACATACGGTAAGTATTAAAACAGATTGGTGTTTTGAGTTAATAGATTTACTTGGAGGTCATATAATCCACAATACTTCATTTTTATTTATTTATTTTTTTTTTTTTTTATTATTTGCTTGAAAGTACAACATTTATGACAATTGAGTTAGCCGGAAATATTTACAAGTATACAGATAATTTTTCAGTTAATTTTTTTTTTTAAGTATATAATAATTCTTAATTAAGAATTATTTCAATAAAAATAATATAGACTAATTCCCCGCAGCGGCTTCGCCTGCTTACAACGTACGTTTGTATCGTAGAAAGCATGCAAAAAGAAAAAAATAAATTTATAAGACATCCGAATAAACGATACGAGTCTTGTCTCTCGATGTTATGAGAATGATTTGGTTGTTTTGGTTTCTAGTTCTAGAACGTCCTATACGTAATCGAGCGTGAGCGAAACAGTGAGTCCGAACAAAAAAAAAAATGATATCCAGTCGTGATATTATTATTATTAATATATTAAATTACATTATTGGTTACTACATATAAATATTATTTCTTTATTTGAAAGGAACTTATGTTTTGCAAGAATTTAAAAGAAATATAAAAAGATTAATTATCTTTTTTTCCTCTATTACAATTTCAAGAATATCTTCTGTGTATAAATATTTTTTTAAAAATATTTCATTATTCAAACGGATTTAGCGCTCTAATATGAGATATAACTATTTGATATATATACGTGCTTGTTACAATGTTTAAATGTTTAATTGAACTTCATTATATAATTGTTATATTGAAAAAATATTTTTAAGTTGTCGTCTTTGGCTATTCTAACCAACTGATGGTTTTCTGTCTGTTTATGTCGAAATTAGAGTTTTAAGTCATCTTCCGGTTGAGAGTTTGTAAAAATTGTTATATAAAGAGTTTTAATTACATTACCTAGGTCTCTTTAAAGGTAACTATGATCAATGTTATTATTTTTATAAAACCTTATGATATAATATTACGTTTTGTTTATGCACGTTTTTATTAATTTTAGTACTTATTTACGGTAAATCAGACAATTATTGATACTCTGGATAGTTGTTGACACCCAAACTTAAAAATTAAAAAAAAAAAATTAATAAAATTCCTATTAAATCCTTCAACTCAGTGTAAAAATACTTTCAATTCTGTCCATATTTTAAAAGATATCTTTAGGGTTCCAATTGCTGCTTTTGCATTAATCATTGTCACTATCTAGTAAATAACCTCCCAGTAATACTATTTGGTGTGAAAATTCTTGTTAAGCTTAAAGTATAGTAATTAATGAAAAATAACTGTAAATTTTAACTTTATTGAAATATCCTTTCTATAATTATAGTATGAATATTTCTCAATGGTGTCAATAGCCCTCCTATTGCGTATATATATATTTTTTTTTATCCATTACGTTATTGTTTCATATGGATTTAAAATACGATATATTTAAAAACAATAATATACTATAAGTTTATACTTTAAAGTATTACTATTTAGTTTGAAGTGAAAACAGTCCACCAAAGTAAATTGAATGTAGTATAGTTCAATAATGTAAGTTATTAGGATAAATAATATTACTGTCGTTTAATATAGATGTGATGAATTCTGAAACTCTTTTTATTTTTCGTAAACACCTCATTTCACTATCATATAAAGTGACCTTCCCAACTCATTCGTCATAATAACTCTGACATCAGCTTCATTAAAATGATCATAGAGCTCTTGATTCTACTTTTCCCGAATTCAATGAGCTATGTATGAGCAGAACCCACCATCCAGTCGCTGTTAGGTTACTCTTTGAGCAATTTGAATAAAGAGGGAAGGTTGAGAAATTAGAATCACTTTCCCCTACTGGGACCATCACTATTTTATTGAGTCACTGAATCATAATAAAACTAGAGAAATAAAAAAATAGGGAGAGATTGGGCAGATTGAAACCTAGCTGAGGTAAAGAACCGAAACAAATTACCAACATTTTCGGAGCAGTTTTTGAGAATAAAAAAGAAGTTAGAAATACCTACAGGTAGTGATACTGATGTTCCGCTATAATAACAGATATTAGATAAAAACTAACTAAGCTAGGTAAATCAACCGACGCCATATTGCTCATCTGGTGAAACAAAGATGCAACTGTAAACATGAAATTTCACAGGAGATTCGAGAAACTGAAATGTAATACTTTCAACCTACATTATAGATATAGGAACTACTCATATAAACTGAATAGGCCAGACTACAATTCACTCCATATTTCTACTAAAGTATATTTTTTTTCTCAATTTCGTAGTTACTTCCTTGTTCAATTGGATGAGCGACATAACAACCAATCAAGACACCAGATTGACAAGCATATACATCAAGAGGTCAGAAATGAATGAAATACAAGCTCTGCCGACCTATAACGGAGAGCAGAACATACATGAGGAATATGTAGGCATAATGTTGAACCACACCAATGTTGTTTATGGATACCAGGTCAACCAGTTGCCCTGTGTGAAACAAACAATGCACAAGGTCATGGAAGATCAACGCAGAGGATAAGTAATCAGAAATAATTAGAGAATATCGATGCAAAATGAAAAGAAAGAGGTTACAAAAAAAAAAAAATTTGGTCTGCATAATTTTATTCTCAAATATTTTGGTAACATAATATAGGGATCTATTATTGAATATTTTATGAAGAAAATAGTTTGGGATGCAGTCAGGAGTAGAAACTAAACTCACCCAATTAAAAAAAAAACAAAAAAAAAGACATGATACCCATGATTAGGCCTGGATTGCATGGTTTTTAAGGGCTACAAAGAGAAAAAAAACTGAATGAGCAATTTATCGTGTTATTTATATTTTAAACATTTTTTTTTGTTATTTATAGATCTGAACAAGCCTTGCAATGCAAGCCGAAAAGTCGGCATTCCATTAAAAGTTTTTTTACTTGGATATTTTTCTTTTTATTCCTGACAGCATGCCAGACTATTTTTTCATGAAATATTTTATATATATTATAAATAAAAATATCTAAAGCTGTGAAGAATTGCAATAAGCAATAAGTTCTGCTGTAAAAAGATTTTAGTTGCAATAACTTTATAGGGAATTTTAAAACACGTGTTAACCTTTTATGCATCAACCCTATGATATATAAACGACCACCTGACCACACATGAACGATTCTGATACGATCGCTACATAAAGCGATTTGGTTCAACTCTAATAGGTTTTAAACGATCATGAGCTGTCGAATCCATTTGCATACGATTTCACAGCTGCTATACTTCCATTTTCTTATAATAATGTTAATAAAATTTATATAAGTTATAATTGTGCCCACTACTTTGTTACTATAATAAAATTATCTTGTTCCAGTCGTTTTGATTCTACCATATTTTTTGGTCATGGAATCTTTTCCCTTCCATGAATTTATTATTGATAAATTATAATATGGTCTGTTTACGTAGTATTTTGTTTTATTACCTCATAACCCGCTTAGTGAATTTTAATTTTGAATTCCGCTCCTGTTAATATTACACATAGTTATTATTTCATTATGTACGTACGGAAAAACTAAGAAACGGTTAAAGCTATTAGGGAAGCAATTTATCCTGTAAACAAGATGATAAGAGTATCCTTATCACAACAAGGAATTGATTGGCTTGAGAAATGAAGAAAATTCATTGAAGCGAATCAATCAAGTTGTATGTGTTTTATCAACTTCTTCTTGAAAGGGAGAACCTATTACAAGAATTGAAAAGAGGAGATGAATATAGATTAGGTTGTTTCAAAAATAAATAATTTTTGCATGAATTTATAAGTGTCGAAACAACCCTGAAACTTAATCGTTTTCATCATTTTAAATAATTCAATGAACTACGTTTACTATATTCAATACATTAAATAGTAACGAATATTTTCATTCCATTAACTAATTTAAGGAAAAATACAGCCGCTTCATAGATTTTGGTTTAGGTTAATAAAATTCTAAAAAAAAAAAAAAAATATTAGATCTTCGAGCAAACTACCTTTATAGATTTTTGTTTCACAAAAGAAACCGTCAGTACGAGACTTCATCAAAATAGAAAAAAAATCGTAACCTTCATTTGCCTAACCAAATATTGGCAAATTTTTTTTTTTTTTAACTGACAAAAAGTAGAATAACGGTTAGACCGTTAAACATTGCAATTTCATATTTTTACCCAAAATATAGGGCGTCATTGCTCTTGAAATGGCTTCGATTTCATCCCACTATCCCCCTTGAAGAGGGTGGAAAAATTATATTTTTTATTTCTATGGAATAAACATTTTTCAATGTTTTTGAGTGTCGAAAATCTGACATAATTTTTTATGTAAAAATAATTTTTTTTTTGGGGGGGGATTACCATTCGTACTCCAAGTAGGGCAGGAAGCACGTGTTGTCCTACAAGTTACCAACCTATTTTAACCAGGGTGGGAAGGTCAGGATTTATTTCGTGGGTCCGCCACGATGTAAATTTTAACCCACCTAAGTGGGATTCGAACCCATGAACTTCAAGACTGCTTGAAGTGCTAAGACCCTCGCCACAACTCACTCGGCCATCGATTCCCGATCAAAATAATTTAAAAGGTAGTTTGCTCGAAGACTAATAATTTGTTTAGAATTTAATTAACCTAAACCATAATTTATGAAGCGGCTATATTTTCCGCTAAATTCGCACTCAAAAATAAAACGTTTGGTGCAAGAATTATGGCGATATCATTTTTTAAACTGGAGTTATAAAATAAATTATTTTAATACAATTTTTTTTTTCTCTGCTCGTATGGTCCATTAGTTAGAACCGCAAAATATGTATCAAATATGGAATCTACAAAAAAAATGCCAACAGGATTCGTGAGAGACAAAGTGTGTGCTCCCCTTGTTAGATTATGATGTACTGTCACTAGACCAACTATTGTAAAAGGAGGAGATTCGGCTGAAACCATGCTCGAACAATTTTTTCATCTAATGGTACCCATTTTATAGGGGTTTCTTTCGATCCTTTAGTTGAGCCACGGCTAAAATATTTGGAAATCAACTTTCTACCCACAGACGGACTCGAACCGGACCCAAGAGCTAGGAGTCTAGTGTCTTAATAATTGAGCTACCGAACCTTCTAATAACTATATAATTTATTTTAATTATAACAAACTAGCATCCCCGTCGCGGCTTCGCCCGCTCTCTTAAGTAAAGACCTAAGATAATTGTTAGTAATAATTGAAGTTTTAATTCTTTATCGATAAAATTCTTGTTTTGAAGTATGTAATTGAGCATTATTTCTTCAATGATACTGTCACGCCAAGTAGCAATTTTTAACCTGATTAAAATTACACTGATTAGTTTGAAGATTAACTTAAAGCATAATTGGACATCCAATCTTTAATTTGAATATTTGATTTGGTAATCCAGACGGACATAGACCATTAAGAAACTCTTGCAGACAATGGACTCTATTATCAGTGCTTGCAGCTAAAGGCCCATCGATCATATTTTTACACACATAAAAAAAAAAAAAGGATTGAATCTTTAATTTAGTGATAATTCATATTTGGCAGAAATAATTTTATCGGCTTCATTGGGTTGAATTTTAATTTCTAACCTTAAAATTGTATGACAGTGTGACAAACCACGTTTCTGTCACTTAATACTGTATTTTTAAATTATTATTATAGTAAACTTTACTATTGTAAACCTTCCTAGTACTATGTAGATGGTGTAGAAAACATTTAGTTCAGATGGGTTCAATAGTTTTACTAAAACTCTGTTGCAGAATGGCGGTTAGTCCAGTCAATGAGTGCTGAAATGAGGGGTGTAGAGTGCATGGAATATGCGATAATTTTTGACTTCGTAGCTTTGTTAGGAATAGTTAGAAGGTAAACATATTAAAATTCCCCGCCCCTGGGGAATGAGCTAACGAAACGAAACGAATATCTCGTAAACGGTTAGCACTACGACAAATTTATACAAAATTAATTTTATAGGAAATTTAATAAGCTTTTATGTTTATATGAAACATATTTTTCTAGAGTCAACCGTTTTCGAAATATAATCGAAAAACCAAATTAAATGAACTTCTCCCCTCTCCCCTACTCTTAGCTCCTCTCCGGGGACGGAGACTTGTAATATGCTTAGCTTATAACTACTCCTAACAAATCCCTGAGATAAAAAATAATCGCATATTTCATGCACTATACAATGTGTTTATTGACTGGACTAGCTCGCCCACATATTGTTCGTTTTTTAAACTTCACTGGGATTCTCCCGTTACACCTCATATTTATAGCTTTTATAATAACAATATAATTGAATTAAGCAAATTTTATTATAAATTTCTAGCTCTATATAACAACTTATATTTGTAACCTATCTTGAATGGTGCTCCCCACCTATCGGAGCTCAGATACTCAACATGATTCCTAATAGCAACTGGAGGGTAGGCACATTACAACATTATTTCCAAAGTTATTTCTATTTAGCGTAGAGGGTTAGTTATAAATTTCACCAACGTTCCAAATTTAATAATACGAAAGCCTTTTATTCTAAAAGGTAGGATATTTTATGGAACATAAATGGATGGAGTTTAAATTGAAACAGAGCGAAACGTTAAGCCCGAAGTAATTTGACAAGAGACAGACGCAGGCATGAGTGGAAACCATGACGGCTAGGTCAAGAGTGGCCGTGCAACAGGGAACGCTAAAAGGTTAGCTCGGAGGGGGACGTGACGTGTATGCAGATCATATCCGAAATAGATATTACCAGCTTCTGGGTGTCAGTTCCCATGAAAGTTAACATCCCTTCAGGTACCTCTGAGAAATGAATGTATCCCTCATTCCCTCCAGGACTGTCAATTACCTCTGTTATGTTTCATGCATTGTGTATCAACTCACTGGGTTTTAGAAGCTACTGGCTAAACCATCTCTTTAATATATATATTTTTGAGTCATTGATGTGTGAGAAATTTTTTAATTTATATATTTTAATGTAACATTTCAATGAGCACAAATATAATAAACTAGCATCCCTCCTCGCGGATTCCACCTCCCCCATCTTTAAAGAACTTAGATAATTTAAAATAATAATTGAAGTTCTACTTGTTTATCGATAAAAATCTTGTATTGTAACCTGCAATTAATAAGAATTATTTACTCAATGATATTTTCACGGATAGCAGTAATTTTTAACCTGATTAGGCACTGATTAGGTAGTTGAAGATTACGTAAAAGCATAACCAGACATCCAATTTTTAATTTTAACCAATGAGCAAGACTGCTAATTGGGGGGAAATTTTCCCCCAAAGGCGAAACTTTAGAAGCCTTTGCACCCAAATAGGGAAATGTTTTTTTGGGGGAAATTCGGTGAAAATCCGAGCAATTTTTGAAGTTTTTGTGGAGGTTACACGTTATCAGCAAGATGTGATAACCAAAGAGAGGACTTGCCACTGCCGCATTCACTTTTTGATCGCTTTTATTTTTCATTATTTTTATTCAGAGATACATACATGTTGATTTCGAATTATTATTTATAACAATATTTAGTAATTTTCATTTTTATAATATTTAAAGGCAAATATATTGGATACCTCACTCCACCTGGTAACAAGGTTTTTAAGTACCGTTATGTTTTTTGTGTGGACTGTTGATAAATACTTTTATATTATTGTAATAATTATCAATTTGCAAATAAAAGTTTATAATAAAATATTTTTGTCATTTTTACCCCCAATTTCTTATTACAAAAATGTCAATACGACCCAGTAGCATAGGTTTTAGATATAATAAATATTTGAAAAAGTATTTATTTTAATTTTGTGACTACCTAATTACATAAATTACATTAAATATACGAATTGTATATAAAAAAAGTAACATAAATCATTTGACATTGGGGGGGGGGGGGGGGGGGGGGGGGGCGGAGGATTCGGGAGGAAGAATTGGAATGCGAAGGATCGACATTTTTATTTGGTACTAATGTTTATTCGGCAAATAGAATTTTATTGATTTCATCTTGTTTGATTTTAATTTCTGTCCATAAAAGTATATGACAGTGAGGCAAGCCTAATTTTTGCCACTGTACATTTAAATTTTTCCTGTTGTAAATTTTATTATTCTTCAACAATCCTAGAACCATAAAATGATGTAGTTAAAATTGGGTATCGATGGGTTTAGTAATTCAGGGTTCAGGGTTCAGTACTATTGTATACTCTATCGCGGAATGGTGCTAACATATCATTCGATTTTCAAACTTCACTGTGATCCACAAGCACCACATATTTATAGCTTTTAAAACAACAACTGGATTGAAAATCTGTAAATTTTATTATTGCCAAACTTTCCTTGAACTATGGAGATGATGGTGTCAACATTTGGTACAGATTAGTTTTCGTGGTTAGTGATCAAAAAAGAAAAATGGTTTGTATTTTATATAATAGTGTTGATTTTATTTCATAAAAAATGTAAGTAATGAATATTGCAATGCACAAAGGTTTGGAGCACAATTCTAACTCTTTAGATATAGTTTCAAAAATAAGAGTATCATCACTGTATTATCTAGTTAGTGGAATTTCATCTTGCTGTTAACAATATCGTGTTGCTGCTTGCCATCACATAAATGGCTCAAGCTCATCCGTCTGAGTTCATTCAGAAACTAGGAAAGAAATGATTTTCAATAATTTCTTTTTGCGGAAAAACTTTTTTTTCCTCATTGTTACGAGAATCGTTTATACAAGCGACAACAAATGGACCATAACGTGACATCGCTTCGGTTTATAAGGAAAAAAAAACTCTGGCTTGGAACGCTAGGCAGATGTCCTGATTCGTTCATCCGAAACACCCCTTTCTAGAGAATTAGCTCTTGACATAGAAAATTAGACTGAACGCAGCCACTCTAATCAAACCCTAGCTTTGTGGTTGCTATCGATAGAAGAGATGAAACCTCTGAACCCAATCCATGGTTTCAAGGTTCGATACCTGAGGTAAAACAGTCTCCTACAGATTATGCAATAATGTTGTTGAAAACATTATCCGATAATATTTAGCGCTTGTCATGTAAATATATATTTATTGAAATGAAATGAAATAAAAATGAAAATATATTTTATTCTTGGACCATTGCCACTTAGAATAATTACAATGAACAATATAATAGCGGTCTAGCTGCCGTATGTAAAATTAAGGACATACTACTAAGAAAGAAAACAATAATAAAATTAAATGATAGTCAGAATTAATATGACATACATGTTAATAAAAAATTACATGAAAAGAAATCTTAAAGAAATAGCAATCGATTAAAGCGGGAAAGCAGTATGCACATTACGGCAAGGTTACTTTTGGAAATCGATGGAAAGCGGCGGATCTCAGAAAAGTCTACAGCGGCAGAAGACAACCCTCCATGGCTTGAGGCTCCGAAACCTCTAATAGTTCTGACAATCCCTGGTATCGCAAGCAAGGAGAACTCATCCGAAGAGCAAATGAGGTTTCTTTCCCTTCAGCACGTAAATAATGAGTACCCAAAAGACCAGTGGACCCGCATATATACTGATGGATCGGCCACAAATGCAACAACAAATGGTGGCGCCGGTATCCATATACAATTTCCTGCAGGAAACATAATCGAGAAGGCTATTCCGACTGGCTTTACTGGGTGAACAAAATACTGAGCACATCCTTCAGACCTGCAGGCTCTATTCTGAGCAAAGGAAGCAGATATGGCCCTCTCCAACTGATGTGCGGACCAAGCTCCATGGTGACCTGGAGGACCTTAGGAGGACCACTGAATTCCTCATCTTGACCCCCGACCTGGCCATCTAAGGGAAGAACGCAGAAGAAGAAGAAGAATCTTAAGGTAAAAAAATTAAAATAAAATTAGAAAGTAGAGAAAAAAAGAAAGAAAAAAAAATTAAATGAAAAATACAGTAAACAGGGCTAAGAATATATCTTATCTGGAGATAATAAATAACATCTGAGATTATGAAATAAGTAATAACGAAATAACTACAAAACCAAAATTAAAATTTTATTGTGAACGTATGTATATATTCATATCATTGTGATATATATATTTTTTCTATTATATGTCAGTCGAGTTGACTAGCCAATAAAGGAAGAGTTGGGATTTAAAGATATTAATAATGGAGGAATGGTGAATGTTGGATTGGAGAGATTCTCCAATATATGCTCTAGCGATAAAAAGGCGTTTGAATGATGCTTTGTTGAAGGGAGTTTGGTAAAAGTCAGAATGACGGGATCTGGTTTTGCGGATATTCACTGATGGCTTTAATGTCAATGTTTTGATAATATAGGAGGAAAGTGCTAGAGAGGAAAGTTATTTGTAAGGGAACAAACCAAGGAGGGGGATAATATGCATTTTTATATGGTGTAGTGGTGAGAAATATGGTCATGACGGGGTATTCCCAGAAAGAATTTTAAGCAACAGTTCATTCTCTTCTCCAAACTGGCATCCTGAGATTCGGAGACCTCTGCACACTTTGATATTTACAATTTTGCAGCATACATACATTAAGTGAATGTGTGAAAAAATTATTACAATAACATGTCAAGAAGAACTTTTATTGCAGTGCTACAAATGGGTAGTTACATTGGTAGCACTCCAATAAAAGTTCAACATTAAATGATTTTCAAAGGATTAGTGAAGCTGCAAGCATAATGCTAGATACACAATATGATTTACATATTTAGATAGTTACGTTCCAGTTTTAACAGTTGTTGTTAAATAGCTAAAAACATAATAAACGTAACAATGAAGTTTTGGGCTACGTCTCTTTCATTCTGAATTGACCCTATATCCAGTTTTGTAGTCATTAGTATGTGGAAAATTTTAAAATTTCCAACTGTAAAGTATTAAATGTAACAAAAATGCCTTATTATTTTTTTTTTCCTATTACAATTGCTTTTAGAACGTATGGGAATTAAATATCCTTTGCTGACCACTTTTCTTCTGTTTCCACACCACACTCTGACATTACTAACACAGAACGGTTGATTTCATAATTAAAACCTTAGACATTCCTCTCCAGCTGTCTTTTCCACCTCCCTGTTTCATTCCATCATAGGTAACAGAACAAATAAAGCACTTAAACAAAAAGAAAGCCTCTGATCATGAACTGAAAGATGCTACAATGACAACAAAGGCTCTATTTTTTCTCATGATTATTTATAATTCTATACTAAGGACTACCAAAGTTCCAATAAATTGGAAATATACATTTAAACGATTAGTAAAAGAACTCAAAGATGACTCTTAGAAATCTATATAGATAGCTCAAACCCTTCATCTTACCGACCATTGATTAGCTTGCTTCCCATTCGTTCTAAAATATTCGAATAACCATTATGCATAAGAGTACTTGACACACTGACAGGTAAACAAATAATTCCCAATCATCAATCCGTTTTCGAAAATCCTGTTCAAACCACGCAACAACAACAGAGTCACCGACTACATAACAGCACTAGAGCAGAAACTGCCACTGGAGCTTTTCTGGATGTCACTCTGGCATTTAATAGGATCTGGCACCAGGCTCTCCACTTTAAATTCAAGACGGCACTTCCTCAAGCAATCTACCTCATTCTTTCTTTCTGACAGGTTTTTCTCCGTCCGACAGGACTCAGCATTTTTTATCAATTCGATTGTCCTCAGTACGAGTAGCACAAGGGTCAAAACTTTTACCATTACTATAGACCATTTACACGCATGACATAACTGACAGTCCCGACATCTTGACAGCGAAGTACGTAGCTGAAACTGCAATCATAACAATACATCAAAATTCTACACAGGCCTCTCTTAAATTATATCTCCTATAAAAACTACAGAATTGGTGGAAATTATAGAATGTAAAATCAAACTAAGACAAATGCCAACGAATTATATTCACAATTAGACGCGAAACTTGCTCTCCTGTGTACATTGACAACTCTCTATTACCACAGACTTACCAAGTATATTAACTAGGATTGACATTTGATTGGAGAATGAAATGGGCCCCTCTCAAAAAGAAAAAAAAAGATTTAAATTACTCTATTTAAATTATTCAAGCTAAAATAATGTTTCAGCTTGAATAATTTTAGTTGATCGCCATAACAATATTTCAGTCAGTGCCAATACGTTTTGATTGATGTTGAAATCATTATTCATTTTATCATTTTTTTTTAAGCGATGAAATAAATTATTTTTTAGTTAATCAATGTTGATATAATTTTTCATTTATTATTTATATACTCAATTCTATCAAGAACCATACCTCATTTATCAACATAGCAACAATAGTGGATTTTTTTTTTAATAATCATATAAATATATATTATATACCTAAAAGATTTAAATATTTTGTCATCTATTATCCAAAATGATCCATTACTACGTTATGCTTTATAGTAGGCATAAAAATGTAACACAGCTCACAACCACTTGATTGTTTATTTTATTTATTTTTTTTTGAACCAGCCAACAAAGGACCTCGCAGATATCATATTTAACCTCTCATGACAAGCTTATTCTTTCTTCTCCTCCAATCATCCCTCATTCGCTCTGACTGCTGCAATCTCCTCTCATCAGTCCATCCCCTACGCCCACGCCTTGTCCTCTATCTCTTTTTTATGAACCCTGATGTTTTTAAGTCGGTTCCTGAATGTCTCTCTACCCAGACAGTCCCCATCAGTGATTCCAAATCTCGTAAGTTTTTCCTTCATCTGCGTTGCATAGCCACCCTGGCTTTTCAGGTTGCATATCTTATCGGGTATCTTCAACTTATAAGCTTATTCAACCATTTCGGATCCTTGCTTAACATTTGCCCAAAGAAACTCGGTCGTCTTTTCCTCATAACTGTTTCTAAGCCATCTATCCTTTCGTATATTTATTTATTCGATCTAACTCCTTAGCTTCCTTGCGACATTCTTAGGCCGGCCATAAATTTGTTTAACTTTATAACCATTCAATTAATTTATTTTATTTATTTATTTGATTGATTTCCTCTACCCTTCTGGGTCATTGGCAGTCCATCTTCGATTATTTATCTCCTATATTCGTCCATAAAACCTGATAGCTTTTAGGAAATCCAACAGAGACTTCACTGATTTGTTATCATCTTGTAAGATTTAATTTTATTAAATAGTTTTTATTGAGTAAATATTTCAATTCTCTCACTTTAGAGCAATATCTAATATGGATGATTATGATTCCATGGTTGAAATAAGGGTGATAAAAACATATATTTAAATGAAAACCTTTTACATAAAATATACAGAAGGAAGGATCAAAAATTAAAAACAAGAATATAGTAAAAAAAGGAAAAAATAAAATGCATTTATACACTATATACACTCAGTTTAGGGATCCCCGAACCAAACTTGTCCCTTCACTTATGGAGCAACAAGAGAGATCCCAGCGCTGCTCTATCAGCTGCGCCACTGTTTCGGAATCCAGTGGAGGCTAATTGAGAGCGCTATGGTACAGTCGCCATTACCAGGATTCCAACATAAATACATATTTACAAAAGGTTTCTGGGCCACTGTCATTTTATTCCACGAGGGGGTTTATCAGGATGTATGGAGCTGGATAATGATTGACTAAGAGGGATGGTTGGAAAATTTGTGATGGAATTTTAAAATTTTAATGGGTCTGAGATGGAGGAAGTAAGGTGTGTTGGGATTATTATACAGCGTTTTATTGGAGACATAATACGGAGTAATCACTGCAGTTCGGAAGATTTTGGATTAAAGAATTGAATGATTGTCATTTAATTATAAATGCAGAATTTAAAATTAATATAATGGTTTATTGAATTGAAAAGATTAATGAATAACCCGAAGGATACACGAACCATGGCCCCCCTCCTGTCATTGAGAGTAAATCAAATAATTTCTGTTTTTTTTATTTTCAAGCATTTGTTTATTTAATAATTAGATTTACTTTGCTATTTGTTTTAAATAAAGTTTGTATTTTTTAGTAGTATTCTTGATTATGTAAAAATTATTTTTAATTTTAATTGTATTCCTCTAATCCCTGTTGAACAGATCCGCTACCTAGGACTTCATTTGAACAAATGTCTCACTTGGAATCCACATACAAAACTAAAACTGCCCGTCGTTATCGACTACTCCAACATTTACTAGACACACGTTCAAAGCTTCCAATAAATTACAAGAAACTCATTTACATGGCAGTTATTAGACCTATATGGACATACGGAGTTGAGCTTTGAGGCTCCACTGTACCATCCAATTCTTCTCG
Source organism: Euschistus heros (assembly GCA_003667255.2). Classification (NCBI taxonomy): domain Eukaryota; kingdom Metazoa; phylum Arthropoda; class Insecta; order Hemiptera; family Pentatomidae; genus Euschistus; species Euschistus heros. The sequence goes on along the minus strand of RCWM02000186.1, from coordinate 1,623,896 downwards.
TATCCAATCCTTACAATCCAAAATCCTTCGAAAAATCCTTAGTGCTTCTTACTTTGTCACAAATAAACCTATCCATAAAGACCTTAATGTTCCATATGTTGCTGATTTAGCCCAAACCAGATACCAATCCTTTCATAGTAAACTGCACTCCCACATGAATCCATTAGTCTCCCAACTTGTTTCACATTCGATACCTGATAACCCATCGAGGTGTCTGAAAAGATGAAGGCCAAGAGACCTTATAGTTTAGAACTTTTATTGAAGTACTACTAGTGAGTAGTTCTTTACAAGTGATGTACATGTCATTATAATCATCTTCACAAATTTGTTTTATGTATATTAATGTACAGTTGGAAATATCAATTAATAGTTTAAAATAAAAAATAATTTTAATTGGACTTATCGTACTTATATACAACTAGGGCAGGAAGGACGGGTTTTCCTGCAGGCTACCAACCTATTTCGTGGGTGCGCCATGAAATAAATTTTAACTTATCCAGGTGAGATTCGAAGCCACAATATCCTGGTATTGAGAGTGCTGAGACCCTCGAAACAACTCGTGCGGCCATCGAGCCCCCTCGGATTCTGCAAAATTTATCTTTTACAAACCGATAATAAGATACATATTCACAATATATCTAGCTGATATATACAGCACTAACATGTGTGGATTCTCGTTGCAGGACACACATGTTGGCTTTGCGACCGGTGTTGCCCTCGAGCGAGGCCAATTAAGCAAACCTAGAGCGGACTGTGCTCTATTCTCCAGAGATGAGCAGATAACTGCAGCAAGGTCGATGACCTACTCTCACAGCCCGGAACCGATCTGCTTTTTAACTCTTATAATTCCTCAACTTCCTCTTATTCTTCTTCAGCTTCAAATTAACATAACCGACGGGGGAGAGCGATTTGCGAGGCAAGCTTTAACTCTTGCAATCATCAGAGCAGTAAAGAAGCAGTGGTAACGGTAGAGAGTATGATTTCTGATTACGTTCTGAAAAAAAATAAAAAAATATAACTGACCTGTAGGTTAAACTGCTTGTACAACTTCTTATGACGATTCTCAGGTAACTTGAACATTGTTGATAAAGCATTGAATGAATGGGAACTTCTCAGCCTCACGAGGATAAGAACTCGTAAGTACATAGTTGTTAAATTTCATTAGCATGTACTTCCGAAAATATCTTATCTTATCTTATTTTTTTTTATTTATTATTTTTATTTATTTATTATTTTTTTTTTTTTTGGAAGCTTGGTAGCTCAGTACGTACCAGTTCAGACCTGACCGTGTTCGAGTCCAACCCGAGTATACTTCTAGGTCAGGGGGTTGTAGTGTTACAATTTTTTTTTATTTTACCGATATAGTTTTTTAAATGTTCTACTTAAATTTTCTGAGAGAGGACGAACACATCAAGGAAACTAAATTCATCGAAAGATCTGCTTAGTAAAACTTCAAATTTATAGTTAACAATTTTTAAGACAGTAAAATAAGGCTTTTTGGATTTTATGGTACATCAGCAATATAATTTTAAGAACTTCACATTGCAGAAGTAAACAAAACATGATGATCCCATTAAAAATTAATTATTCAAGGCATGGTCTCAATGGAACAGTTCGGCAATGCACGCAGAAGACTAAAACGAAGGTAAATGTGGGATCACTAGGTCAAAATTGATGTCTTAATATTGGAAGGACAGAAAATCTCTTTGGTTAAGATCTTCCCTCAGTTATACTTTTCATGGTATGCTCTCAAAATTACGCCCAATTAGATAATCGTATTTATTTTTTTGAATTATTTAATATATTATGATCTAACAATTTAATTTTGTAAACCAGAAAATATTTTGTTGTAAAATCTAAAATATATATATTTTTTATATGCTCATCAATAAACAGAGAGTAAGAGATAGATAGATAGATAGATAGATAGATAGATAGATAGAGAGAGAGAGAGAGAGAGAGAGAGAGAGAGAGAGAGAGAGAGAGAGAGAGAGAGAGAGAGAGAGAGAGAGAGAGAGAGAGAGGAGGGGGGGGGGGGGGGGGTGGAGGGGGGCTCAATACTCAATATGGTACTCAATAACTCAATACCATAATTAATCCGACCTTTTGCTACTTAATCATTTCAATGTCTTTGTTTCTCAGTTATTAATTTAAATTTAAGCTAAAATATGATGACCGACGCTGTAAGTTGATCTTATTTAGTTGATTGTCTAGTTACAATCCTAGAGAACTCAAAGAATGACAATAGCCATTGCATTGTTGAGAGTAATTTTAAGCTATTGCCTGTTTTGTTAAACAACTTTTATTCTACAGCTGTTTCTAAACATGTTATTCATTTTTATGAAGAATTAAAAAAAATTGAAAGATATACGACTACAAGCCATGTAGGATCATGTGTCCGTATGTTTTAAGTCTTTAGTCTCAGCCATCGGTTGAGCAAGCTGATATTGAAGCATAAACAATTATCTACCTCAGCTGGGTTCGAACCTCAGTTCGGTTCCTTACCCACTGAGCTACCGCGCCTTCCAAAGTCTTATACGTTTAACTTTTAGATTCGATAAAAAAGAAACAGTAACTTTTTGTTACTATAAAATTATGTAATTATTATAACAAAAACATATTCTTGAAGTAATATTTTGATGTATTACATACAAAAAATTCTCTGGAACCCTATTTCCAACTATCAATTCTTTCGATTAGAAAGAAAAAAATATATATCTAATATAAAATGCTCACAAATTAAAGTAGACCACTTTAAGAATTAAAGATATTTTATAATTTTGTTTACTTGATTGATAATATGAATCCAATTGAACATGTTTGGGACAAACTCCAACGCCAATCACACATGCGTTCGCCTTGTCCAGCTAACTTGGATGAACTGACGCTTTAATTGAGGAACAGGTTACTTTACCTCAACATTACGTATAAAGAGTATGGATCGCCGATGTGAAGCAGTAATTCAAAGTAGAGGAGGTCCAACACACTACTGAAGAAGGTTTAAGTGAAAAAAAACACAATATCCCTTAAATTTTCTAAAAATATTTTATTATAGTAAATTTTTTCATTTAATTAAAAAAATATTGCTCTGATCCCTGTTGAACAGATTCGCTATCTTGGACTTCAACTGGGCAAACGTTTAACTTGGAATCCTCATACAAGACTTAAACGACAGGAAACTGCTCGTCGTTTTCGACTTCTTCAACATTTACTAGACAGACGTTCAAAACTCCCGATTTCCTACAAAAGACTCATTTACATGACAGTTATCAGACCTATTTGGACATACGGAGTTGAGCTCTGGTGCTCAACTAAACCTTCTAATTCTTCTTGTACCCTTACAATCCAAAATCCTTCGAAAAATCCAAAATGCTCCTTACTTTGTTACAAATAAACTTATCCATAAAGATCTTAATGTCCCATATGTCGCTGATTTAGCCCAAACCAGATACCAATCCTTCCATAGTAAGCTCCATAACCACTCCAATCCACTAGTCTCCCAACTTGCTTCCTATTCCATTCCTGATAATCCTCCGAGGCGTCTGAAAAGAAGATGGCCTAGAGACCTTTTAGTGTAGAATTTATTGAAGTGCTACTAGTGAATAGTTCTTCACATGCTAATTGTATGCCATTGTATTCACTTTCAACAAATTTACTTGTATATATTTTATACATTTGTAAATTTCAATAAATTTATAAATAAAAAAAATAAATTTAAACAAATACATTTTTCTCAAATTTTGTTTGGTGCACAAATACCATTAAGATAAAAAAGGTTTTATACACACAAAGAAACAAAAATTATTGAATCGATCAAAGTTATTTGAGTTGGTTGATCTTCAATATATTCCTCATTCTTATAGCAAAAGACCAACAGTTCAGCATCTCTTGGGTACCGATATTATTTTCTTCATCGATTAAATCTTCAAAGGTTAAATCAGAAGTCCCTAAAGTCCTGCTAACTAGGTTTTTTAAAATCTCCCTGACATTCGGAGATGCAGAAAAACGATGCAGTGAGTTCATGTCTAACTAATTGTAGTACTTGGATACTATTTCTAGGTAGGATAATAATTTCATATTATAAAATGTTATTATGTGAAACCAGAACACATTGATTTTTTTTTTTCAATTTATTCTTTGGTTATTCCTGAAAAAAAATTTAATATTATCAATATAATTATTATTTTCCCGGTGATTTTAGTATAATTATGGATGATTATTAACTTTTGTCCTTCTTCCTTTGCATCCAGTATTTCGTTTAGGGAAAGAAGATGAGTATATCTTTCCTTCTTATTGTTCTCTCTGGGGTCCAATGGCCCAAGCAGAAATGTTAAATAATTCAGATTTATGCTGTCTCCAGTATTCCCCTGAGATGAAGCCTCTGGATCTTTACCTTTTCCTTATATTTTTTTGGAATTCTTGGGTATTTTTTCTCTCTATTCTATAATCTGTAAATCTAAGCCGATGAAGGAATATCTGCTTTTTTTTTTATGCCTTGTTTGTTTCAGTACGTGCTGATTGTAATGATGTATTAAAGTTGTCTTTTAATTTAAATAAAATTAAATAAATATAATAAATAAAAATTGTAGTTCCAAAAAAAAAAAAAATTGAAAAGCACACTTTAATAGCAAACCTAACTAAAATGCTAAGTGTGGTTAACAATTTGCAGCAGTCCAATGTTCGCAGCTAATTTCCTTGTATTATTCGTGATTTGTTTGCATTTTTAACACAGTTTATCCAAAATCAACCAAATTGTTTTTGTTTTTTTTGACATCTCTCAGAGTAGAAATAGGAAAAATTTTACTTTAAAAATCCTATCTTGTACAAAATTTAATGATCAACAACTCTTAGTATATGACTTTTTTTTTATTATTGAATTAACCATTTCTATATTATGTACTCTTAAACATGACCAAAACTAACTTTCAAAAGTTGCCAAAATTCTTCGATGTTTGACAATCGATTGTGGTTAAACGCCAAATCAAATTCAGTTTAATGGGTGTCTTTATAAGCACAATTTATTAAACTTTAATTTTGTAAATAAAATATTTTTCGATTGAAAGCTTTTTTCTATGTTTTTTTTTTTTTTTTTTTTTTTTTTTTTTTTTTTTTTTTTTTCCAAAATCTTGAAAACGTTAAAAAAGTTTGGGTTTTTTTGATCCTCAAACATTTTCTCCTTATCAAATTTAGCTTCATTTTTGATATTTTATTCTCAGGACCCATCTGGACCATATATCTACTATATATATAAATCTACTACTTCACCTTATGCAATGGAGACCCCCATTTTGGGGGTAATTTAACTAGACTAAATGAGAACATTAGAACAAAGTTGTTTAATTATTGTATTGTTATTGGTCTTTGAAACGTGTGCAAGTTTTCAAGTTAATCAGATTGCTAGAAATTGGTAAAAATTAGGATTAAAGATTCCGTTACATACATAGTCCAGTCTATGAGTGCTGAAATATCCGATAATTTTTGCTTCATAGCTTCGTTAGGAATAGTTAGAAGGTAAATATACTAAAAGTCCCCGCCGCTGGGGGGTGAGCTAACGGTTGTGGGGAGGGGAGAACTTCCATTTTTTTGGTCTTGCGATAATATCTCGAAAACTATTGACTCTAGAAAAATATGTTTCAAATAAACATAAAAGAAAAATAAATTTACTATAAAATTCATTGTATATAAATCTGTCGTAATTCTAACCGTTTCCGAGATATACGTTATTGAAAATTGGTCATTTTCGGGAAAAAACAAATGTCACCTCACTTTTTGTCAAACGTTTGCTTCTATTACGTTCCAACATCGTTTCTCAGAAAAAACGCCAGAATCTGAATTGTAGAGTATTAAATTTAATTTAATCTCATGTATACGTTTCTGGTATTTGCTTCAAATGTTTAACAAAAAGTGAGGTAAACATTTTTTTTATTTCTAAAATTGTTGATTTTTAATCTCGAAAACCGTTGGAATTTCTACGAATACGTATATAATTAATTTTATAGGAAATTTAATGAGCTTTAATTTTGATCTGCAGCATATTTTTCTTGAGTCCACCGTTTTCGAATAATTATCGCATATTTCATTGCACTCTACAATATGTTTATTGACTGGACTAACAGGTGAAGTTAATAAAAGTGTATTAAAAATAGTTTTAAATAATTAGTTTCAAAAAACAGCTGTTTTTGTTGTAATTATTATTATTATCTTTTTGTTTCGGTTATTTCACTGCTAATACGCCTGTAAGTAACAACAAGACTCAGATTCAAAGGTTGCAAACTTTTAAAGGTATTAGGAATCATAACATGGTCACCCTGGTACGTCTTTAATAGAACATTGCACACAGACTTGAGCATACCCAGTGTACAGGTCCATGTTCACACTTCATACAAAATATTTAATGGAAAACTTCAAAGACTAATTAAAAACCAAGTGACTAAGTATATGCCTAAGTCAACCCGAAGAAGGCTGAAGAGAAGCTGGCTAAGAGATCTCCTAAAATAAATATAAAAAATGCAAGACTGGAGGTGTTGAACTCCCACGTGCCTGACATGCAAATTTTATAGTTTTATATCACATCCGCTTATTGTCGCGGTTTGAGGGACAGGTATGTTCAGAAAAAGTATTTCTGGAATCTTTAAAATATCACCCCTACTATGAATTAAACACCAAGTAAAAAAAAAAAAAAAAAAAAAAAAAAAAAAAAAAAAAAAATGGAACTTCTCCCCCTCCCCCCACCGTTTTCTTAGCCCTCAGGGACGGTGACTTTTATTTTAATTTATGTTTATCTTTTAACTACTCCTAACGAAGCCCTGTGGTGTAAAATTATCGCATATTTCATGCACTCCTCATGTTTATTGATTGGACTATGTTGATTTTTAAGTATTGTTCATTAAATAAATATCTCACGTATTGTAAATAACGTTAATATTAATGAATTCCTTGCTTTAGAAATCTCACTCCTTCTACTGTAGTTCTCGCTACGCGGCGAGTACAGATTAACGCCTTGACATGGTGCTGGAAGGGAAGTTTATATGGTATAAAATATCAATATGTAGCTTATAATACAAAAACGTATATTGATATATTAGGCCAAATTGTAATATTTGTTAAAATAATAATATTCAACTATAAAAAATAATATTAAATTCCTTTAAAAAACCATAACTTTGCTTCTCTTTTAACATGGAATATAGTTGTACGAGGGCTAACTGGTTTCAGTAGAATATCCGTCCATTACCCCTCCCCCACTCAACAAATATTATTGTACTCATTAATAACAAAATTTAATGCTATAGATTATCATTATTAATTATTATAATAATATTAATAATAGTATTAATATTATTATTCTAGTGTGGCTCAGTAATAACAAATTCCAATATAACACGTAGTGGTTTTTGTATAGACTTTGTGTTTTGTTTTTTTTTATTATAAAAAAACGATTATAACACATACAATTCTTTGCCACAATTAATAGCAGTAATTAGCAGTGCTCTCAGTTTGTATTCATGCTTTACCTTACAATAAAATCAAAGTAATAATAAGATAGATTAAAATTATGATGCAAAAATGTAATCAAATAAATAAACGGACACAATAAAAAATAAATCAAAATAAAATAAATAATAAATAAAAAATGAAATATAACGAAATAATGTTCATTAATAAAAATTAAAACTCTGGCTAAGGACCCCTAAGCCGACTTCCTCCATCAACATGTGAGGGGTTAAGCAGGGCTCTTGGAGATCCTAGCGCTTCTCTCGCGGTTCGTCAGCCAGTGGAGGCAGAGTATAAGCGCTAAAGCGGAAAACATTCCTAACAGGGAAGGAGAAGCCTGGCCACGATGAGTACTGCATTGTCGAATTTCAAAACAGGATCGAGGCCACTGCCTTTTTAACCTATAAGATTGTGTGGAACTGAATAAGAACTGACCAGATTTGAATGAACAGAAAGTCGTTGATGGAAGCGTGAAAATTCGCCTGATGTCAATGAGCTCTGATAAAAAATATTCGAAATTTTTTTCTCTTTACATTTTAGTAAAACGATTTAATTTTTTTTTTAACATTCACTAGAAATTTATTTTGAAGTCAATCTGTATTATGAAAAATGTAACAATCATTTTTGAGGCATAATGATAAAAAAAAAAAGCGAACTTCCGATTATTCAGTACATTTTTCTGAACAAACCTTATTTCAGATTTGATTTGAAGGTGACGTGAACAATGGATCATAAATTTTCGTTTTATAGTCTCGCAAATGCAAGTTCCCGTTTTATAACCTATCAAAAGGCTCTTTGGAATGGCACGATAGAATGAATTATCTGGAAAAAAAACTCCTAAGAATTATCAAAACCTCGTCTAAGACTAAGTTGAATCCTACAGCAAATAGATTTTTTTTTTTTTTTTTTAAAGATTCATAATTATTATTAATTAGTTATAATGAATTATTAATTATTTTCTCAAGAAATTATTACTGATTATTTTCTCATGAAAAAAACGTGTGTAACTTGAACGAAAAAAATATTTTTTAAAATTAAATTAATTTTAGTTGAGCTCTTTAGGAGACATTTGACAAGAGCTTTTATATGAAGCTATTCCAAAGTTATATACTAAAACCATAATTTAAAAAGTTACTTTTTACAAGTTAAAAATTAAAAAGCAGAGATTTGTAGTGTAGATGTAGATATTTAATTTTTTTTTAATGATTAATCTATAAATAGTAAATAATAAATACAATTTAGAAAAGAAAATTTTGTGTTTTCGCAACAACGGTTGTAACAAAAACATTTCATTTTAAAATTTGGAATATTAGTGACAAACGGGATACCTCAAGATATTTTAATATGACACATTTACTCTTTTTTTAAGATTCAAATAAAACAAATTTAATCCCGTGCTCATTATTTTTCTTTATCTCTTTAATTATTAATTATTTTTCACAGGTATAGTTCTTATAGGTTAATGCGGTTTCTAAATTATTTTTATTTTTAAACTTATCCCTAATTAAATAACCAACTTGTTGCTACACTACTTTAGAAAAGAAAATGGCATGTGTAATACCTTTAGATGCAGTAATACGATGAATAAGAACAGTAGAAAAAAATAAAAAGTAAATCACGACTTTTAAATCACAAAAGACTGAAGCAAGCAATTGAAAAGCCTTTATTGACAAAGAAGCTTAAAAGCGTCTAAAAATGGGAAAAATATTGAAAATATAATAATGTCGCAGCAAAAACATCATATCTATCAATCCACATTTTGTATACATTATTTAAACTAGCACATTTACTGGTTTTAACCATTAGCCCAGGTGTAGATTGAAAAATAGGGAGAAAAACAATTTTTTTTTTTTTAATTATATAAGTATTAAAAATAACATTAATAAAATGAAAGTATACTGTGACTGTTATTTATGTTAATGTATGTGTAGTTATTGATTTATATTTTTTAGGGAGGATTACTTTCATGAAATTAAAAAGTTATAAATGTGTGTGTGTTGTGTAAACACCATTGAATATAATGATAAGTATATTATTTCATTTATATACAAAACGGTTCCTGTAACAGAGTTCCATCAAATGACTATTAAATATTGAAATGTTAATTAACTTGAGGTCTAGGATTGGTTCCTGCTCCATGTGTTGTCCTATATTCATTTCCCCAGGTGGAATGTGGAATAGGATTGAATCTTCCAGTGTATAGAGGATTTCTGCGTTTTTAATACTCAAGTGTGTTAAATACAGTCAAAATTTTTAGCTTATATTCTCATAATCTATATTTTTATATAAAAGGACAAGCCGTTTTTCGTTTGTAATCACTTACCAATCGGTACCAAATTTTAACCACCTCATCTTCCTAGTTCAAGGGAGGTTTAGCAATAATAAAAATAAAGATTTTCAATTATATTGCCATAAAAAAAAAAGATTAATATGTTAATGAAACCATTAAAAAGAGATAAATAAGTTTGATAATCGACCGATAGGCAACCATTCGAAAGAGGTTACAAAGGTACGGCGTTATATAGAGCTAAAAATGTATGATAAAATTTAATTATTTTCAATTAATTTGTTATTTAAAAAAAACTATAAATATTGGAGCGACATAAGGATCCCAGTGCAGTTTAAAAATCGACCGATATGTGGCCATTCTGCAACAGAGTTTGCAATGGTAAAACTATGAAACCCAACTGTACCAAATTTTAATTACATCTTAATAGTTCAAGGAAGGTTTATAATAATAAATTTTACTATAATAATACTAATGATTAAACTGTATAGTCTTGAGTGCCAGAAACACGATTTGCCAAACTATCATATACTTTTTGGGAACCCAATGGCCGAGTTAGTTGGGGCGAGGGTGTCAGTGCGCTCGTAACCAGAAGGTCATGGCTTCGAATCCCACCTGGGTGGGTTTAAATTTATTTCTTAGCATACCCACGAAATGAATCTTGACCTTCCCACTCAGGCTATAGGACTTCAATGGAAGTTGTCTTGGGCTCAAAAAACAAACAAAAAACTCATATACTTTTATGGTTAGAAATTAAAATCTAACCAGCTAGATCAATTTATTGATAAATAAATTTATCAATCATATAAATAAATCAATAAATTTATCCAAATTTATATCTGTCAAATTGGATGTTTTATTATTTCATTTTTTAAAAAGCATAACTCCTCATAATTCTTCATTCATTACTACATGTTTCAGAGCTCATTTGCTCAATATCACAGTTGTAAGAACCTGAAGATGGAGCTCTGAAACATATAGTAATGAATAAAGAATTATGAGGAGTTATGCTTTTTAAAAAATGAAATACTTAAATTAAATCTCCTTTAATGAAACAATTGACTGATGTTTTATTATGTTTTTAAGCATTCTTTATACACTTATCAATCCTTAAATTATATATGCTCAAAATAAAAATAACTGCCGTGCGTGAAAATATCATTGAAGAAATACTGCTAAGTACAATATTTAAACACAAGATTTTTATCGATAAGCAAATGAAATTCAATTATTAGTTAAAATAATCTAAGTTCTTTATGTATGAGAGTAGGCAAGGAGGTATTCTAGTTATTTATAATTTATTATTATAATAATAAAAGTATAGTTGACTGGATGATGAATGGAGAAGAAGATAGTCAGGGATGCAGTTAAAGTAACACCACGTTAAAGAAGGAATACTTTAATACGTGCCAACTTTTCGACCTGCGTTGCAGGTCTTCTTCAGGGCTATAACGAACAAAATACTAGATGTGACAAAAAAATAATAACAGACCGATAAACAGATGACAAATGGAATACAGAATAGCATAGATAAAAAACAATATACAGAAACCGCATAGAAAAGATCAGATACATAAATAACTAAGAAAACAAAGCAGCAAGGTAAGAATAAGGACAAGACCGGACTTTTTCCTTTTTCATTCCTGTCTTGTCCTGCAACGCACAAGACAGGTCGAAACGTTGGCACGTATTAAAGTATTCAATCTTTAACGTGGTGTTACTTTGACTGCATCCCCGACTATCTTCTTCTCTATTATTATAATACTTATGAAACACTTTGTAAAGTTATAATTGAACTTTTTTCATGAAAAACTTGGTAAAGTTATAATTGAACTTTTTTCATCGTTAATCAATATTTTTCTAACTTATAGTAGAGACTTCGTGTATTTCGTCGGCGATTTGAGCAAGTTTCTTCGATTAATCATTATTCGAAATAAGTTGAGAATAAATGGCGGTTTCAAACGTGACTTTTTTTCATATTTAATCATTGATTTTTTATTTAATTTGAATATTAATTTGTGTAATTTGTAGGTGATTCTAAAGTGTAAATTAGAGAAAACAGTAAATTATATATAAACATATTCGCGATCAATTGTTTTTCAGATTTATTTTTATTCTTTCGGAAACTAAAAATATACTTTTTATTTACAATTATTGTAAAACATGACAATATGTACGTTGGTCATTTATTTCCTTTGGCCTTTCAATTTGTTTTCGGGCTTAAAGTAAGAGATGTGTTGAAGTAATTTACAACAGGCCTAAGTAGAATGGGATCAAGCCACCAGGGAGCCAAGGAACCTGAAACTATGTTCCCGCAGCTAAGTACAATCTACAGCTACTGCCCTCCAAGCCTCTTGGTTAGCTGATTTACTTTGTTCAACAATAGAGCTAAATGTTTATTTATCAATTTTATTTTATATATAATAATCAGTGTTGTTAGCCATTCTATTATAATTAGTATATCATAACGACTTAAAGCATTGGAAAAAAACTGAGTGACGTTCCACATTGTTTTTTTCTATATGCGGTGAGGTTAAAAATAATTTTGTTTTAAGTTTAACATTTTATTTTTCATTTTTAAATGAAATATATTTAATTATTTACGTGGGCTGATAATATCATACTTTACAATTGAAAAGAAAAAAGAATTGCAAACCTTTTGGTAAATTAGTCTATACTTTAATAAAATTCCATTTGCTCTTTTTAAAATTTTTTTTTGTTTATATTATTCTTTTCAGTCTGGAAGAAAAATAAGGGTTGTACAGTCTAAAGCCGGGGCATTAGATTTCAAAGTCAAGGCCCGTAAACTGTGAAAATATGAAGAAAATAAATAAACTAGTAAATATATGTTTTATATTTAACAATTTTTATTTTATGAAATGCCTAGCCGTTTTTCGTATGTAATCACTAACCGCGAAAAAAATTGAACCAATCTGTTTCAAATTTTAACCACACTATCTTTTTAGTTCCAAGAAGGTTTATAAAATCTATAATAGTAAAGCAACAATATACGGATAGCAGTGAACTTTGAAAATTCCTTTATTTATTATCCGCTTATTCTCTGTCCATCTGCATTACCTACTCACAGATTAAAATTAAAAAATTGAGATATAATTATGTTTTTACGTAATCTGCATCCACCTAATCAGTACTGTCTTAAATAGATTAAAAATTGCTGCAATAAGTGGAAATATAATTGAGAAAATAATACCCATAAAATGCATTGTTGAATTGCATTGTATTGCAATGCATGCTGCAATACAAGATTTTTATCAATAAAGAAATAAAACTTAAATTATTAGTTAAAATTGTCTGAGTGCTTTACTTATGAGAGCGGGGGAAGCCGCAACTAAGTGGGGGAGGGGAGGGTGCTTATAGCAATATATTTTTATAAAGATGTTTCGAGAATCGAAAAATTTTGGTACTGACACTTCACTGGTTTGTACTAAAGAAATGTAATAAACATATATATTTTATTAAATTTGAACTAGTTTATATGAAAAGGCAGAATCTAAATACATTTTTTACTTTTATGGTATAGTACATATTTCTTAAAACGTTTCCTTTACACACAGTTATTGAATTTTCTTATCCATTACTAAATTTTCGCTCATTGTTTGTTTTTCTTTAAGCTTGTTGTGCCTAGGATGTAATGCTTGTTCACCTTTAATTTTTCTGAAGTGTCCTCTTGGCAAATACTCCATGGCAGACTTATCATTATGGTATTGAGAGAACCTATCTGGTGGCTTTCCCTTATTGTGTCTGTTGGCAAAATTCTTATGATTTAGTCGTCGTTTGACTAATTCTTCGTCTTCTTCTCTCACAATCTGTAGCTCAGGATCGTCTAAAGATAAAGGATGAGCGAATATGTCATTATATGTTTCTTCGGTTTTTCTGTATTTTTTTCTTTTCATCTTATTTTTCGGATAATTATTAGAGTAACTCTTTCTTTCATATTCACCGAATTCTTTCTCAGCTGCGAGGGATGTTATGTTTGAATGACTGACCCTTGGGTAATCTTTATCATAATCCATACCGTATTCATTTTCATAGTCATAATAAGAATGGATTGGGTTCCCCCTTCTGCTGTCTTTATTTCTAAAATAATCATAACTTAACTCGTAGCTTTGATCATATGCTGGAGCAACATTTCGTTTATAGCTGTCGGTGAATTTATGCTCACGATTTTTTTTCCTTCTAAAATCTACAGGTTCCTTCAGTTTTGTCATCAAATTGTTTACCTTCCCTAATAATGAGTTACTCTTTGTTAGGGAGTAATATTGTGGCTTATTAATGAGCTTATTTTTTCTTGCTTCCGATGTTTCGTCAGCATCGGTGTCGAAAATGTCTTCCAGCAATTCCGAATGACTTTTCTTTTCTGAAGTTTTACTATTTATTGGTTTCTTGGGTGGACCTACTAAGGCTAAATCAGGTATTTCTTTCACATTGTCAGGTGATTTGTTTTCACTTACATTACGCTTTTTTTTCTGAGGAGTATACTGTCCAAAAAATAGAGCAGCGTTTTCTAATTCTTTTTCTCGCGTAAATTGTGGTGAATTGTTTCTCGATTCTGCAGACAATCTAGAATTAGGTGAGGATGAAGAAGATCGTAGGATTGAATTTATCTGTGCTACTTTAACATCTTTGTTACCCTTTTCTTCAACGCTCGCCTCGTTATCCTCCTCGGAGTGCTTATCAATTAAGGTACCAGCTATTTTTACAGGAGGCTTAGCAAGAAGTGGATGATTTTCTTGGAGAGCTCTATTGGATTGTTTTACTAGTATTTTATTTTCTTTATCGGTGTCTTCTTTAACTTGGCTGGAATTAAAATTTTTACTTTTCTCTTGTACGGAAAAAAGTGAGGTTTTTGTGAAAAATGAGGATGGCATACTGGATACAAACCCGCTATTTTCTGTAACAAATGGTTGTGCCTTATTGATCGATGTTATTCCGTTATTTGTGTCGGTAGCCCTTTCAACAGTAGACACAAATTTGACAGGTTCGTACGTAACGATATTCCTTAGGTTCGAAATTTCTATCTTTCCATTCAGAATTTTAGAATCTACACTCTTTTGTAATGAACTATCCACGACTTTCGTTTGGGGAACTGCGGAAGAATTTGATCTTTGGTTATGGACAGCCATTGCTTCATTTTTATTATTGAGACCAGTTAGTTCGTCGTAGTCTTGAATATTATCTTCATATTCCGGTAAACTACGCGAACGAGTATAAATGTTTTTGTTTATGTCATTTCTATTTGAGATATCTTGAATTTTTCTAAGTTTTAGTTTTTGATTATCTCCTACCCTGTCATTTCCGGTATCGCTCGCTTCATTAGGAGACAAATCTTTATTATTTCCATATCTCACTTTGTCAAGTTGGCCCTTTATTTTCATTTGCTCATTTCCTCTAACAGGAGAGTTTTTGTTTGTTTGTAACTTTCTATGATATTTTACTATCTTTCTTTCCACATTGTTAGTTGAATCAGAATCAGTCTCCTTCTCCAAGTTTCCAAAGCTTTTTAATTTTTGTATTGGTTTCTCTTCTCTTTGCTGCCAAGGTCTTTCTTCAAGTTCGTTGGGAGGCAATTCCATTGATTGATTATTTGGGGTGGAATCATTTTCTTCTAAAAACTTTGGTTCTTCAGAATTATTTTCCATATCACCATCGTCACTTTTTTTTTCATCTTTGATGACATCTACGTATGGTGACCTCATCCATGGCTTCATCCTCTGTTCATTTGTAAGCTTTTTTTGGTCTGAAGATTCTAAGAAGTTGTTTGTATCTTTATTTAAAATCGAAGAGAAGTCTGTTTTATCTTGGCCAGAACTACTGCTTCCAGATTTGTTCCCTTCTTCCCTATAAAAGAAAATATAAAAATAAGAATAAATAAGTATTAAAAACTAGGTTACTATAATGGATATAAAGCATTGAAATTTTGGTTATAATTTTTCCTACACAAGGTTAAATCTAATTCAGGCTGAAGCCAATAGGCAATAGAATTTAAAAATTGTACAGAATGCTTACTATTAAATTCATGAAATAGTCCAGTCTACACCAAAACTGGGCAATCAGAGAAACTAAAAATACTAGTACCAATTTTTTCAGGAACTGTGTAGGAGAGGGTCCCCTGAACAAGAAAATATGAAATCCTTCCAAATCTTGGGGCCGCTGGAGGGGGAGATGGGCTTTAAATTTTTCTGTTTTTTGCTAGCAACATGAAATCGTTACGTTGCTATGAAACAGTTCTTCAATACAAAATGAAAGCTTATTAAAAATGCTACAAGTTTGGCTATATACATTTTTTATGAAAATCAAGACAGGAAGTGCCGCTGTGTACTGCTCCCACTAAGGCCTTTAACGCCATGTACTTTAACATCACAGATACACTAATCATCTTTATTGTAATAGATAGGTGTGAATAAAGAAATCAAGTTAAAAAAAAAAAAAAAAAAAAAAAAAAAAAAAAAATTACGAAAAACTGTATCGTTAGTTAGTGTTGGTTATAAAGTGCGTAAAACATCTATGATCATCCACGCCCGTAGGTTATTTTAAATAGATAAAAAAGAAATAAATAAATAATTTTTTTTTAAAAATAATAATAATAAATAAACAATAAAAAAAAAATAAATAAAATAAATATCTATAAAAAAATAATAATAAATGAATAAATAAATCAATATTTTATAAAGTTAAATGAATAAATTGTTTGTTGTTGTAGGTTAGATACCATCAATTAACTGACTTCGTAGAAGAAATTCTATGATCATATTTATAGTATTCTCATCGTCTCTGAGTGCTCTTGATATTTCTGATGGTATGTTAAGTTCTCGCAGCACTTGCTGGTGGTAACGGCGGCATTCCTCGAAAATGTGCTTAATGGTTAGGTTACTATTGCATGTATGGCACTGCGGGGGTGTTTCTTTGGTTATGTGGTGGAGATGAGTCATTCGACTGAGTCCTATTCTGAGGCGGGAACTGGATTGTTTTCGTGCTACAGGCTCCAGAAAGGTGATAATTTTCGAGAAAAAAAAAATGTTTTTCACTCTTGTTTTTCGTATATTTTTATATTTTAGATCCTTACTCGTTCATTTTAGAGGAAAATAGTAGGGATAAAACTTCTACAGCATTAAATTTCCTACATTAGAATATATCATACATTAATTTATATTGAAAAAAATAGCAACTTACAGTATTTTCAAGATCTCAAGGAAAAACCTTGATTTCCCGATTAAATTTTGATGTTTCATTCAACGGAAACATACACAGCTGAATGGGCTTGCTGTATTGTGTAACTTACCTGTTTATACAACAGGTAAGTTGCACTCTGTAAGTCATAAGTCTTAGAGGAAAATGACGTAATCGTGTTTGTTTTCAAAACTGACGCGCTCAAACACTTCTTCAAGTATTTCTTCTCAAAAATATTTATAACTTTGCTATAAATCCAAAACTATTAGTTCGATCTATACCTTTTATTTTCCATCTGAAAGCTGGTTAAATGTAACTATTAGATGGAATATATAAAATTTAGATCAAATCCCGTATCATACCCATCCCAGCATTCTAAAAAACGCGTACTGTTATGAAAATGGCTAGAAACATCTGAGGATTGACAATTTGAAAGTAAACATTGATCAGGAGAAGCTTGAAGATGAAGCATGTCTCCGAAATATGTAGTTAAAAATGAAAATAAATAGAAGTTATGCCAAAGAAATATATAATATAATTACATCTCCTTTAGCATAAAAGGTAAAATCTAAGTTATTTTTTGTCATATTTTTCGATAAATCCGAAACTATTTGTTGGATCCATAACTTTTTTTTCCATCGGAAAACTGGTTAATTTTTCTATCGGAGATAGTATATAAAATATTAATTCAATTACATAAAATACCCACGCCAACACGCAAAAGTGTACGTTTTGGAAAAGCATGATAAAGTTGACATGTTCATTGGGCAGGCGTGGGTATTTCACGAGATATAATTACAATTTTATATATAAGCTATTGTAGTAACTTTAGCCTACTTTGAAATAGAAAAAAAAAAGTTATAGATCGAAGAAATAGTTTCGGAGTTATTGCGAAAAATGTGTCATAACAACTCGGATTCCACAAAAGTACGAGTTTTCAGCGTGCTGGTGGCGTAGGAATTTTGCGGTATGTAATCAAAATTTTATATAAACGATCCAATAGCTACATTTATACTACAAATGAATAGGCTTAATTAATATTCCAGTGTTTTTTCTATAACCCACAGTTAAAGACTATTATTTTGCGAATGGTTGAAGTTTATGAATAATAATAAGATGATTATTAAGTAGACTATACTACTTTTTTTGATGTGTCTGTTAAGTTCTTCCTTTTTGAGTCTGATGTGGAAGTCACAGAACTCCATAGTCTAGAAAGATGTCAAGATATCGTCTTATGCCTTACAGTGTAGTGAAATTTTATTATCAAAACAAAAGAGGAGTTTGCGGCGAAGAATAGTAGTGCCTTATTTAATGTTATCCGTTTATTTAGAAGCAAAGAAAGAATGTAAAACACAAACACCCTTAGCGGGATTGAGGAGGAGGAGGGGTAGCTAGAGTTACTGTATCATAAAGGTAGACATAAGGAACGCATTAAGTATAGGATGATGTGATTGCATTAAAACTCTTGAGAGATTATTTGATAGAGTCTTGAGGTATGATAGAAATGATGAACTGAATGAATAAAATCACAGTTGAAGTTTCTCAGGGCTACGGATTACGGCCTCTGTTGTGGAATGTGAGGCATGACACATTGCTAATGCAGCCTAAGGGTCACCAGGATTGATGTCACTCAATTTTCACATTCTTTCTAGGTCCTAAAACAATCAGATCAAACAAAACCATCCGCGCCAATCGAGCATTCTGGGCTGTTTATCATTATACAGTGTGTATTGTAGTTGATGTGTCTTTGTAGCCCATAAAGATTACACATAGTGATTTTATAAGTTATCAGTTCATCACAAATGTATATCAAAAGTGAAACAACTAAAAAATCTTCATTAAAAAAATGTGAAATTCTCACAGTCCTTAACAATGATACAGTGAGATGTATCAGGTGGGATTTGAAGTTAATAAGCTACATTTATGAAATTTAATAGAAAACTATTGAAATTAAACCAGGAAATAATCAAAATACAGATTTTTGAGTTGAGTCACAGTTGAAATATATGTGCGATAACATAACACCTCAAGACTCTTTCGGAGAATCCCTCGATAAACCTTACGAGTTATTGTAATTACAATCACATTATGCTAAATTTAATGCGTTCCTTATGTCCAACGTTATTAGCTGTACTTCTTGCAACCTTCTCCATCTCTATCCCAAAATGGATGTGTGTATGCGTTTGTAAATTGTTTCTTTACAAACAATAAACAAGTGGATAGCATAAAACGGAGCACTTCTATCATCCGTTGCAAACTCCATCTCTATATTTTTCTGAAGATGTAATTTTACTGCTAAAGTCAGAATAGTGTACGATGTTTTGGCTTCTACCTACATGTTACTCCTACAACAGACTCAAAGAGCAAGAACCATTTAATTGCTATCAAGTACACCTGGTGGAGTAGAAGAAAACGAAGGTAGAGAGTTTGCATCTCACACCTTCATGAATTTTGTCCACTACGTCATATGCAAGATTCTCCAAATAATTAAAAAAAAAGTGCCGGGTTCAGTACTTTGGTAAGAAGATGGTGTTAACATGTCATATTTCTGTACTAACAGAAAATGGATTTTCTACTTGAAGCCGGACTTGGACCGGAGCACGGGAGCTTGATAAGTCAAGTAACTTAGCCAATGAGTAAGGGAGAAATTAACTCTTCCCCATCCTCCTATCCAGAAAAGAGAGATAAAGGAGGAAGAGGTAAAATAAAATAAATAAAAATAGTTGAGAATTTTCCTGTTCTTTAAGGCTCCCATCACCTAACCCAAAGAGCGAAAACCACTCGCCTAGAATATACCTCGTCTAAGGGAGGGCCGATAAAACTGACAATATTAGAATATATAAATTAGGGTGTTGAGAAGGATCAGTGAAAAAATAGGCAACCTTTGAGATTAACAAATCATATATATATATATATATATACAGGGTGAGTATCTCTTAGTGTAAAAAAAAAATTGGGTTATACAAGATCAAAAATGTAGATAAATGCCGCAAATCTCATCTTTCTATTCCAATCCGTTGCTGATATATGATAAATCAAAGAATTTTTTGAGGAAATCACGTTTTTTTTTTTTTTTCATAAAAACTTTAATATCTCCATTTTGTTTAAATATTTTTCAAATTTTGGCCACATTTTCGGATTTAGCATTTTATTTTTATTTCACAGAAAACCAATCACTCACGTTTTTTCCCATAAAAACTGTAATATCTCCATTTTGTTCAAATATTTTTCAAATTTTGGCCACATTTTCGGATTTAGCATTAAATTTCCTATAAGAGCAGAGTACATGTAACCTTGAATTTTACAAACTTGGTATCTAAAGAGCAGCTGGATCTTCAACGCTCACCGTTTTTCGTAAAAACTATCGACAAAACGTCAAACCTCACAAAAACTTGCAAATTTAATTAGCTTTCGAATGATATGTTAAATGTAATGATTTTGTTTCAATTTCATGGAGATATTTACTTTTGAAACCGAAAAAACATGGTGTTCTCATTTGGTATACAAATCGGTTACTTGGGTAAATAAAACATTATGACAATCCCTTAATGGAAATGTGCATTTTAAACATAATAAACTCTTCATTGGAATAAAAAGCAAAGAAAAAAATTATTGTTTAATAGAAAATAAAGGAAAACTGTCAATAAAGCGACACCAAATCAGAGGATCTTATATTATTACATTTTTTTTATTTATTATCATTATTTAGGATTCATTTTATTAATTTTTCAATGTAATGTTTAAAATCCAGTGATAATGAACATAGACCTTAATTTTGCCGTTAGCTTCTAAATGCAGATTGTGTCTAAGAATATTACTTTTTGAAGTGAATTTTATGGGCAGATGAGTCTGTTTTTACAGGGGATGGCATTTCTACCCATCCATGTAAAACGTTGGTTTATATTTGTATTGCTTTCGAATAATGTGGAGGAGCTCCATGGTGTTGGAAAATCATATTTTGCCAAACTTTAGGTGGAATATCGTGATGAAGTTGGGGTAGGATATTTTGTAACGAATCTTAGTAATTTCATCATTCAATCTGTTGGGCAAACTTTGATTTTTCAACACTATTCGACAGGGATACAAATATGAATATACCAACAATACTCCACATAAAATGGTAGAAATTCCCTGTAAAAATGAGACTCATTTTGCCATAAATTCACCGCAAAAAGTGGTATTCTTTAATATCATCTGCATTCAGAAGCTTATAGCAAAATTGATGTTTATGTTCATTATCACTGGGTTTTAAACATTACATTGAAAAACTAATAAAATAAATCCTAAATAATAATAATAAATAAATAAATGTAATAACATAAGAAGATCCTCTGATCTGGTGTCGCTTTATTGACAGTTTTCCTTTATTTTCTATTAAACAATAATTTTTTTCTTTGCTTTTTATTCCAATGAAGAGTTTTTTATGTTTAAAATGCACATTTCCATTAAGGGATTGTCATAATGTTTTATTTACCCTAGCTAGTAACTGATTTGTATACCAAATGAGAACACCATGTTTTTTTGGTTTCAAAAGTAAACATCACCATGAAATTGAAACAAAATCTTTACGTTTGACATATCATTCGAAAGCTGATTAAATTTGCAAGTTATTGTGAGATTTAACGTTTTGTGGATAGTTTTTACGAAAAACGGTGAGCGTTAAAGTAAATAAGACATTGTGACTTTCCCAAATAAGGTGAAGATCAAGCTGCTCTTTAGATTCCAAGTTTGAATGTTGCTAAATCTGAAAATGTGGCCAAAATTTAAAAAATATTTAAACAAAATGGAGATATTACAGTTTTTATGGGAAAAACGTAATTTCCTCAAAAAAGTATTTGATTTATCGAATATCTGAAATGGAATGGAATAGAAAGGTGGGATTTGCGGCATTTAGCTACATTTTTGGTCTAGTTTAACCCAATTTTTTTTTTTTTTACACTAAGAGATACTCACCCTGTATATATATATATATTGCCAACGTTTCGCCAATAACTTTGACGGCCATCACCAGGGCAAATAGGGAATTAAAAAATAAATATATAACCTCATAACAACACTGTTGGTGTTGAGAATTGGTGAAAAAGGGAACACTTTTTCATAATGGAATATCTCTTTAATTTTTTTTAATTTTCCATCTGCCTTGATAATGACCATCAATGTTATAACGTAAACGTTGGCAAAATAAAAATGTGTTTTTGATAATCTCAAAAATTGCCTAATTTTTGACTGATCTCCCTCAGCATCCTACTATAATACACATTCAGCTATTCAACACAACTAGACAATATTAGAAGGTGGCTGTCAGTATTAATAAAAAATTACTCGTTCCAACGACTGTTACTGTATAATAGAATCCGAAAAAAAGGTTTTTTGAAACCCTAAAAAAAGTGGCAGATGTGGATATACACAAAGCCAAAATAATTAAATAAACCCTAAAAAAAAAGGAAGTTGATTTTCTAATTGTTATTTAATTTTTATTTTAGTATTAATATAAATGAGCGAGATATTTGCTATTGAATCACAACTCTGAATGAATGAAAGGTAAACTGGATTTAAATGTTAACAGTTGAGACATGAAATTATTTAAACTGTTGGTTACAAAGGATTGCTGTCAAATTTTGTGAAAAAGATTTTCATGAAATTAAAAAAATATTAATAATAATATTAACAAGAGCAACTGATATAAAATGACGATTGCTCTGAAAATGACTAATATTTGGAAAAATAAATTATCATAATTAAAAATTTAGATAAACATTTGTTCATGAGATCTACAAATATAACTTACTCGTAAATCTTAATAATCCATCTCTATATAAGTTTGGAAAAAGTCCATAAATAATACATAATAAAACAAATAATAAAACTTACCCATGAGTCTCCTCTCGAGCACTGAACAGTAGCTGAATTTCAGGGTATTCGTAATCACTGAGATCAACATGTATTAATGGTTAATAGTTCTAGTGACACTTTAACAGAATAGTACCAATGGCTATTTAGTTAGTTTACCTGAAATATTTCCCTTTATTCCAACCGGCACTTATCTTCGAGTAGTTGATGAGAAGTAGGAGAACCAGCTCATAGGTATTTAATACATTGCTTATACGCATTTTATGAACATTTTTGCTGTAAAGATTACTCACCAATTCATAAAATTGGTGTTCACCTGCATTGATGAAACTAACCACTATCAAACATATGTTGATAAGTTTGATAAGCTCAGAAATGTTTTTTTTTTTTCCAAAATATTTGCTAAAAAGCTTCTTATTTTTATTTGCTAAGGGTCGTCTTTTTAAGAAGATGCACTCGTCAGCTTCTTTAATAGTTACAAGCGATTTAATTTCAGTTCTTGATAGCAAAAATTTAAGATTTGAGACGTTTAATCATCAGATGACAAATCAACGATCGTGTCTCATTTTCAATGGAATCTATTAGCTGCAGTTAATATATCATTTACAGATTTAAGTCACTTAAAAAACATTCGATCCTTTATCAGAAGAAATATCAACTTCGAATTCGAATATGAATGATTTTGGATTGGGTGTATTTGAGAGATACTATGATTAAGACCTAATGATAAACAAAAATGAAGTTTTACAAATCAGATCGATTTGCCAGAGAAAGCAACGCTGTGATATTCCTCGATTTTACTCTCCTATATTCCACCCTGTAACTAGATCATAATATTTTTAACCAAATCATTAATTTTTAAAAGCACCCATATGTCCACGAAATCACGGTAACGACATTGAACCATAACTCCGCAAAATTGGTAATAGCAGCATCACTCTTTAAGATCGATTCATATACGTTCAGGTTAACATTATCGATAGCTCTTTTCTACAACCTCACCTGTAAACTTGCATTTCTATAGTTTCAATGTGGATTGTATTGTTTAGTGTTTTATATATTCATGGTCACTTATTTCCTATCTTCTATTGTAAGAAAGTGTAATACAAGTTAAAATTAATTTCTATCTGGATTTAGTGTTTTTATATTTATATTTTCTTATATCCATATCCCATATGTGAAACATTTTCAGTGTAGATATTGTGTGAATGGATTCTTTGACATCCATATCACTTTTTACCCTAAGGTAAGACTGATCATAATATTAATTAAATAAAACACTTCTTTCTAAAAGAAATTTTGAAAAGGTTTATCAGAAGTTTGGTATCCTCTTATTTCCACTTCCCTAACATAAGAAAGATTAACAGAAGTTAATTTTACATTCAACATTCATTTAGTGTTTTTTTATTCCAACATAACTCATATAAACCTGTACCGATGCAACCCATGAAGGAACATGGGTTAAAGTTCTTGGTAAGTATTATTTCGTGACCAACCGTTATACTAGAGGAAATATGGTCAGCAATCACTCTCAGCCACCTGGTGTTTTGTGTTTATCTTTCCCCAATTAAGGTTACCCACTTTATAGAGGCTGAGTGTGCCCTTGGAAGGTCTCCAGACACCGCTGTCGATCCATGCCAAAGGAATAAAAACTAAATGTTCAGCGGGAATGAACTCGAGCTACGGAGTATTACATCCAGTGCCTTACCTACTGAGCTAGCTCGCTCCTACATAACTCATAATTGTTCTTATTTCTCATTTTAATATGAGAAGGTTTAACGGAAGTTGACATTAGATTGGACATTGATTTAGTGTTTGTGTGTAAATAATTGGGAACTTTCACCCTTTAAATGTATTGACCAAAACATCGTTATAAATTGAAAGAAGATAATCAATAAAAAGGTATTTAGACAGGGCTCAGGAGAGGAGCAGTGGTTTGGTGTTACCAAAATTACATTTTTTCTTATGGATTCTCAGTAAACATATTTTACATACCTACAAGTATTTTTTTTTCTTTTTAGAGCTGGTTAATCTACATACAACTTTTATATAATTACAATATACCATGTAAAATTAACTATAGCAACGCTCCACAAGAGGCGCTCCAGCGGATCGCCTTGACCAGGGATAGACCGACCAGTTCAATACTACTGCTCCAACCGCGGCGTAGTGTGGACCCGTCTTTACGCTTAACTATGAGTTTACATCTATCGATAGTTCTTTCCTATAACCTCACATTCAAACATTCACTTCTACAGTTTCAACTTGGATTACGTTATTATGTGTGCTATATTGATATTTAGTCTTCGTAAATGTAAAAAGGTGAAACAGAAGTTAACAACATGGGTTTAGTGTTTTTACATATTGAAGTTTTATTTCCTCTTCCCTAATATGTAAGTTAGTTACAAAAGTTAACAGTATTAAGTTTGACATGGATTTGATGTTTTATATATTTATGTTTGGTATATCAACTTAAGCGAGAAATTTTCAGTTTACATATTTTGTGAATGGATTCTTAGTCGTCCGAATTAGTTATTGCCCTGAAGAGAAACCTTGTATTATTAATTCAATAAACACATCGATCTAAAAATGAATGTGAGAAAGTATATCAGAAGTTTCATATGTTCTTATTTCCACTTCCCTTGAGAAAATATAGTACAAATCAACAGCATAACTTTTAACATGGATTTTGATTTATGTAATTATAATTTGTTATTTCCACTTCCCCAACATGAGAAAGTTTATCAAAAATTAACTTTATTTGTGGTTTAGCATTATATTCATTCTGATTTAATATAATATTGATTCAACATTGGTTTAGTGTTTTATATTTTAATATTTTCTTATTTCCACTTAATTATTTTCTTATTTATCATTGTAATATCAGAAGGTAAAACGAAGTTTATATTAGTTTGGAAAAGAATTTAGAGTGCGTAAATGAAGTAGTATGGCCTTTCCACTCAAAAAGTAGCGACTTATAAAACATCTAAATAAATCGGAAAAGGTTAGACTCAATAAAAGGTATTCTGGGAGCATGGATGGGCTGGAGCTCCTCTTGTGGAGCGGTACCTTAACTTAGATAATTCATCCGATTTAGCTGAGGGTAGTTTAATAACCTCTGATCAAGAACGTGATGTGTTATTCTCCTGGGCCTTTGGGATTTACTGGGCTTCCCACTTCCTCTACCACTTCCTATGCTTTGATCCTTTGTGTTGTTTGATGTGCCGCTGGAGTAAGGATACCACAATGACACCGTTAAATGCAATAATACGGTTGAGTATGAGGCTTCGATAGGATTATATTTTTTTTTTTTTGTTATCTCTTAATTTAATTAAACAAATACAGAAGTTCAAACGATAAAAATGTGATGAATCTTTCTATTGGTGATTGCTATATATTTTATGGAATTATAGGCGATGATTTTAATGTTGCTTAAAATAGTACGTTTTAAGTTTTCACTGCAGCAATTTTTTTTTTTGTTTCTTTTTTTTTGTTAAATAACTGACAGGCAAAAAATTACAGTTTTCATTTTCTTTCTTTATTTAATTTTCTTGACTAAATGTTTCATTTTTCTTTAGGTGTTTATGGTCTCATATTCTTTAATTAGGGAATATGAAACGTAGGGTAAACCAGACAGTTATTGACACCCCAGACAGTTTACACCTTATCTTAAAAAAAAAATTATAAAATTTCTTTCAAATCCTGCAACTCAACTGTGTAAATGTACTTTCAATTCTGTTCGCATTTTAAAAGATATCCACACGGTTTCAATAAATGATTTTATACAATTTATTGTCACTATCTTGTAAAATACATTCCAGGAATAATTTTTGGTGTGAACTTCCTTGCTTAGCATAAAGTTCAGTAATTAAAGATTAATTATTGAAAATTTCAACTTTATTGGACTATTCTTTCTATAATTTTAGTATGAATATTTCCTTAAATCCGAGGCGCCACCGCGAACGGACTTGACTTGAGCTGACCTGACCGGAGTGGGGGTGCGCCACCGAGACTTGACTTGAGTTCAGTCAGTGTAAGACAGCCGAGTTGAACGCAGTAACTGTTTGCTAAGTGAAGAATCGGACTAGTTTGATTCGGAGTACGATTTTATAACTTGAATAGCAGCATCGAATGTTCTCAATAGGAAGTGGCTATGCGAATATATAAAGGATCGACCAGAATACGGGGAATTCCATACGTTATTTGATAAACTGCCAAGTGATCAATTCCAGAATTACTTCCGGATGACTCGGTCTGAGTTAGAGCACATTCCCGACATGATACACGAATATATTAGAAAAAAGGGATAACTGAACACTCATTTTGTTCTGAAAACGAAGCACCAGGATTGACTGGTGGTAGGGGAGGGGAAACCTGAGTCAGATCCCAACCAGAACCGAACCGGAGCCGACCGGAGTCAGGTGGCAGGATCCAGTCCAGTCCAGTCAAGTCAGGTCGCGGTGGCGACGACGTCCCCACTGATATTAGCCTATTGAGTAGCAGACTGGACTCAAGTCAAGTCCGTTCCCGGTGGCGCCTCGCCTTAAGGGAGTCAATAACTGTCTGGTTTGCCCTATAAGGATTAATAAATACAATAATTAAATTAAAGTATTATTCAGATTCAGAAAGACAGAAAAATTCAAATTTCGAAAATTTAAATTAATTTGATTTATTATAGTTTTGCATTAGATGGGGCATATCCTTAAAGAATTCGTTCAGGATCACATTAGAACTTTAACCCATCGAAGGCAAGTCGTAATGAACGCGTAAAATATAAAAACTAACATGTAAATTTAACATTTCACGGTAATTTTATTTTTTAATACTGTTTGCTTTCATTCTATTTTTTTTATATACGTTTCATATGCCATGCTTAAAGTATATGGGTATGTTAGCTGAGAAATTCAATTGTGTGAGTTTTTTTTTACTGTCAGTGTAATAAATTTGAGTGCATGGAAAAAATCATAAGTAATAAATTAATTTGGCAATCATTGTACAAATTTTTAGAACAAGTGAAAATCTTGTTTTTCTGCTGGATCTAGATTGATCAGTTGTATAGGGATATCAGCATCGAACCTTGAATTCCAAAAATAAAAAGATCTGACTGCTGGAGATTGTTCACCACCCTTAGCTCTAAACATCTTCCTCGAAATACCGCCGGGTTTGGGCGAGGGAGGGGGGAGGAAAGGATTGAAAATCGAATGTTCTCAGCTGTTTGATCAAATAACAAGAAAACCACCACCACATTTCGTGTTTTATACATTATTAAAGCAAAACAAATTCACAACAAATTTAGTTCTATTCATT
The DNA here is from genome assembly GCA_003667255.2 of Euschistus heros. Classification (NCBI taxonomy): domain Eukaryota; kingdom Metazoa; phylum Arthropoda; class Insecta; order Hemiptera; family Pentatomidae; genus Euschistus; species Euschistus heros. The sequence continues at coordinate 1,595,770 of RCWM02000186.1, read as the reverse complement.
TTTTTGCTGAGATTAATAGATTTCGAGGTGTGTTGGGGGGGGGGGGGGGGGAGAGGGTGAAGAGATTGGCTAACTTGCGGTAAGTTCCACTTATCCGCCATAACTCGCTTGTCATTTACCTAAAAGTTCTAAACTATTTGTCCCATCCAAAATTTCTGTTTTCATCTAAAAGCTGGTTGAATTTGCTATCTGTCCTTACATACGAAGTTTTGATGAAGTCCCATAAACACCGGGGTTTTTTTCGGTACACTCCTCGCTATAACTCTAAAACTATTCATTCGATTAAAAATTTCTTTTTTCTATTTAAAAAAACTAGTTTAAGTAACCATGAGATCCTTTATGGTACTGTTGTGAAATCCTAATTTTTTCCGGCACATTCCTCGCTACAACTCACATAACAATTTGTTCGATGCAAAACTTCTTTTTCCATATCAAAACTGCTTAAATTTACTATAAGATCTCGTATGGGAAATTTTGATTGAATTCCATGAAATACCCATACCAGCACGCTAAAAAGGCATATTGTTGTGAAATACAAGTTTATTAGGTACATTTTGTCATTATTCCTCCTAAAATATTTGCCCGATTGTCTCTTTTTCACCTCAAAGCTTGACATTTACTATGAAATCTCAGGTACGACATTTTGATTAAACCCCGTGAAAAAACCACGTGATCCCACAGAACATATCAAAACCGTCATATTTTGCCAAAACATATTCATTTAGCGCGCTGGCGTGGCTATTGGGTGGGAATTAATATAAATTTCCTATGTAGGATATGAAAGTAAATTTAACTAGCTTTGGGATGAAAAAGATAAATTTGGGATAGAATAAATATTTTTATAGTAATATCAAAAATGTGCCAAAAACTGTTAAATTAATTTCACAATAGATTGCGGTTTTTAGCGTGCTGGCATGAGTTTTTCACGGAATTCAATCAAAATTTCCCATACGAGATCTCATAGTAAATTTAATCAGTTTTGATATGGAAAAAGAAGTTTTGCATCGAACAAATTGTTTTGGGAGTTGTAGCGAGGAATGTGCCGGAAAAATTAGGATTTCACAAGAGTACGGGATTCTCAACATGCTAAAATGGGTGTTTATGTGACCTGATCAAAACTTCATAAATGGGATTTGTAAATTTCACCAGATTTCAGTTAAAAAAAATAAATTTTGGATCCGACTAATTACTAGTATAGGGGACATAGCCAAATGAGTACCAACAAACGTGTTATCGAGAAGTGTGATATTTGCTTTAATAATGTATAGAACAAAAAATGTGCTAAAAGTAACGGTTTGCTGGTTATTTGATTAAATAGCTAAGAACATACGATTTTCAAACGTAAAATTTTATGTTGAAAAGCTAGATAGATTGAATAGTTGTGGAGTATATTATAAAGTAATATATTTCATGTTTGTGATGGTTGTGTTAACCTTGATTGGAACACCTTTAAATCTATTTTCTTCTCCAAAGGTTTGATGTGGGGTCAAGAACAGTAAGCTACAGCAAGCAACTATACTGAAAAACGTAATCTGAAAAAATTAATTTGATAAGTTACATGCAACTGGTGAATAAACATGACTGATGTTGAATTGAAAGCAATAAATATTCAAACAAGAGTTGACATATAAGATGACAATTTTAAATAGAGATCATTAGCAAGTTTAATAGCTTAAGGGGTAAGAAAAAAAAAATCAACTTAATCTAGACTTATATTAATGAGAGATGCTATGGTGTCTGTGGAAGGCCATGATCTCGGATTGGTAAGGTCTCATGCTGGACAGACAGATAAGACGAGGTTTCGAGTTTATTTTTTAAGCCTGTATTTAACTATGTTCCCCACCCTAACTGGTCTAAATATAACGCCTACTGATTTCTTCTTAAGGGAATTATCAATTTCTGTGTGGTCTAAGTGGTTACCCAGAATATTATAAAGTTAGGAATTGGTACAAAAATTTATTTTCTGAATACGGTCGAACCATATATCTCAGTAGCGGCCTGCTGATATTTTCTATTGTTAGACTTTGGCGGTACATATACCACTATTGTCAATTTAAAAGGTATGATTTTAACACATAGCCATTGATTACATCATTTTGGAAGAAAAAAATTACATTTGCGCCATAAAATTGTTAATAAATTATTAACATCAATTCATAACTCGGTCGATTTGGCAAGAATAATATCCAGTTATAGCTTCAAAACACTTAGTTAAAAAAATACTCAACAATTCATCTCTTCCAATGTATGCAGGCAATTTTAATTTTGTTAAGTCCATTGGATTATTTGACATAGAGGACGGTGCTTAACCAACACATCGACCAATGGCTCTCCTCTCTTAAGAACGATGATCCCGGGCTCTAATAAGAAAGCAGGATTCGCTCTGGTGAAGTTGATCCATTAGTTGCCTCAAGACTGCTCAAGTATTAACTCCATTAGTGTAGGAAGCGTTAAAATCCCATTACCTCTAATTTGATATCGGTTCCTGCGGATATAGGTAAACGATCGTTAGTCCTCTCCGATCCACCCAATAGCGATTCAAATTAATCACCCCCCAAGTTTTATGATTTCGATTTAAATTTATCTTTAAAATAATAATTATTTTTTAAATAATAATAAAAAAAATCAAATATATGCTATATTGTTACTGCAGCTTGGTTCTTTTAATTTTTAAAAATATTTTTTAAATCTTTTACTTCGAATATAGATCATGATCCTAGTGATACAATTACTCCCTAGCTTTCTATATCTATATATCATGTTAACCGATTCCATTGTAAACAATTAGTCGATGATTAAATGTTATTACATTTATTTTAATGATTTTATTGAAATTTAATAGTGAAATCAATAGGTTATTTTGCAATTAAAATTACATTCTTGCTGTTGATATTATATGGTACTTGTCTAAGATGTTAAAGGTCGAAGCTAGTACATTAAATTAATAATTAAAAAATCTTCAAACATCTAACGAGATTAAAAATTACTGCTTTTTTTAAAAGTGATTATTGAAGAAATACTACTCAATCGCATAATTTAATACAAGATATTTATCTATAAACAAATAAAACTTCAATTATTAATTAAATTTATCTAAGTTCTTTAATTATGAGAGGACAAAGCCACAACGAGGGATGCTAGTACTAGATATGTTCTGTAATGTTACTGTCAGTATTATAGATGTACCAAGATAGTATCAAGATATGACGAAATAATCAGATCTTAAATATTTAAGGCATAACTCCTATTTATTTTCCATTTGTAACATGTTTCGGACCGGAATTAGGAGTTATGCCTAAAAAATATTTAATATTATTATATCTCCTTCAGCATAAAAGGTTATACAATTACATAATAAAATCTTGTAAAATAAAGCTGAAAAATATATATCAGTCTATACATTTGATTATAAAATGTATGGATAATATTTTGGTGGCTATTGTTAAGGTTTGTAGCCAGCGAAGATTGGATTAGGTTAGAACTTAAATAGTTTTCTTCATCTTAAATTCCAGGTGTCTCTTCGCTCATTATAAAAACTAAATAAAACCTACTAATTTGTCTTAAATGCACGACATTACTGATCAATGTTGGAAAAATATTATCATCATAAATCATTAACAATAAAAACATGTTTCAAGATTATCAAAAAAGACAGGTTTATCCAAAACGTAAATAGGTGCTTATTTATTTATTTTTAAATAAATAAGTTATTTCACTAATATTAATTGAATGATCAGTGTTATGAACCGCCGTGGTGTAATTTAGAAAAGGCAAAAGAAAATGGCTGGAGATAGGTGCGATGGATGAATTATGGTCTGACTCACTCCAGTTCATCATACGCTAAGGCTATTACCGCGAAACTGTAGTAAGTCACGTGACCTCCTAATAAGCCAACCCCCTATTAATATAGGAGGCACTCCCAAGGAGCTTCTTCGTCCATCTTGTCTGTCCTATTTGTATGTATATTTTATTTTATTTTTTATATTTGATTGGAAATTAAAAATATTAAAAATATCTCCCATCACTATAAAAAAATATTAAATTTTATAAAGGGATAAATACATATCGCAATCAAATAGTTTGCCGATGATGATTTAAGGAAGAAATAAAATAATCAAAAATAAAAATATAAATAATAATGAACTTTATCCTTATCCTTTTCTTCTTCTCGATTTTGGCCGTCTAAGACCGCCTGAAGTAAACATGCAATAATTTCCGTATATCTTTTCTTGATTTCCAATAGTTCTTCATCCGTTCATTTTGCTGTTTCCTTCTCGCTTCTGTCCTGATTCTAATTCCTTCTCTCTTTTCCTTCTTCTGGAAACCCTTATCGTTTAGTATAATTCATTTGAAAGCTGTTCTGTCGTGTATTACGTTATCTGTTATAATAATCTCTGCCATGTCTTTCTCAATTCCAAGAATCCATTGATTACCATTTTTGCTCTTATGAACATGGTTATTATTATATTTTTATTAATAGAAATTTACAACTGTATTACAAATACATCTAGTAAATATGCGGTATACAATGCAATATAATGACATGATTAACACTTGTAGAGGAACTACCCATTGGTAGTACTTTAATGAAATATCTACAAAAAAAGAAGAACCCGAGGCCATCTTATTTGTAGGCGTATCGGAGGATTGCCAGGAATGGAATGGGAAGCAAGTTGTGCAAAAAGTGTATTTGCATGAGAAGTAAGTTTATTAAGACAGGGAAGGTGTCTGGCTCGATCCCCATAACTCTATACCCTAAGTCCAAATAGGCCTGATAATCGTCATATAGATGAGTTTTTTTTATAGTGAATATGGAGATTTGAACTTTTGCCAAGTAAGTGTTGTAATAATTAGTCAAAGTGCAGCTTCTTGTCTATTTAATCTTGTATGAGAGTTCCAGGTAAGTCTCTAGTCCAGATAAAATCCAAGGTATCATATTTGTTCCACATTACTTAGCGGTACACCATTAAATGATATTATGAGATAGGTTTTGACGTAGGATAAAGGTTATTTGCTAGTATTTATCTTAACTCTCCAGTTACGACACGATTCTTCAAGGGAAGTGACATGTGACTGGAGTGTATGGGATGCAGCAAATGGATCATTATTGACCTATAACACGCTGGTGTCACCATTAACATGATTGAAAATTTGTTTCGTAAGCCTGTTGTTATCTATCTTCATAATGTGACCAATGAATTTGATTCTCCGTTATCCTTTTATAGCATGTATAAAAAAAAAATTAAAATAAATAAATAATATATAGTGATGTGTCAGCAGCAACATTTTTTATCCTAGATACCGGTACCAATACCAAATATTGATTATTGATAATTGATACCTATATCCCAGTAAAAAAAAAAAAAATAGATAATGAGCTAAAAAAAACAATACAAATCAATTCAATACAACAATAATTCTTGTAGTGAATTATTAGTTAACAATTAGCATTTATTATATACTCCATAATATAAGAATAATACTGATAAAGAGCTTTATTCTAATTCAATTTAACAATTTACAACTAAATTTAAATTTAGCCGTATGTCCAAATGTATACATCTGCATTTACCTAATATCAATGGCAATAAAAAAATCGCTTATGAAATAGTATGTATCCATGCTATTACATGTTTATTCATTTAAATAATTTTGAATTAAATTAATCACACACATATATATATATATATATATATATATATATATATATATATATATATATATATATATATATTAATTTATATATGTATTATATATATATTTGTACAAAATAGTGCGAAACATGGAATTAATTATAAATTCATTTAGGAGATATTGTAGTAATGATGATAAATGACGTAATCGTATCAATATCCACTATCTAAGGAATCTCATTGGACATTATGACGTGATGACATATTCTAAAAAGCCTTTAATTAATATTTTTTTTATTAGGCGGTGCCAGTTGTGGGGGGGGGGGGGGGGGGTATCGTCATGTGAGGGACAGCAATTATCGGATCGATAACATTGTGCCTCACGCGATGGTTCCCATTAATATTCCTCTGTCACTCTCATCCCTTTCCATTTCGCCAAGCGCAATATCGTTATGATGAAAACACCTAAAAGAGTACCATTTATCAGGACTCCTATTTGCGATATTATTGTTCAGCTGTAATTTCCTAGCCATTTCAACATTGATCGGTGTATTAGCTAGAGACATTTTTTTTTTGTAATGGATTTTTTTATATTACAAATCCTGTCTTTTATTTTCAGTCCAAAAAATTTCTATTCCCATTAGATTTATTCATATGGGCATAAAATTTTTAAATTCTAATATTCTCTTAATCTGTATATATCTCACTAGCACCCTAGACAGGGCATTGCTCACTCTCATTAAAAAAGAACTTGGATAATTTTAATTAATTATTGAAGTTTTATTTCTTTATCGATAAAAATCTTAAAATGATAGCCCTAATGATATTTTTAAGCATATCAGTAATTTTTAAACTGGTTAAAATCGCACTGATTAGGTGTTTAAAGATTATGTTAAAGCATAATTAGACTAAAATTTTTAATTTTAATGCATGAGTTGGTAATCTAAATGGACAGTCTATTAAGAAACTCTTGCGGATAATGGACTGCATTATTAGTGCTTACAACCGAAGGTCCATGAATCATATTTTTACACACAATACATAAAAACAAAGGATCGACATATTGAAATAATTTTATTGATTTAATCTGGTTTCATTTTAATTTCTATCCAAAAATATATATGGCAATGTGGCAAACCTCGTTTCTGCTTCTCAACATTTAAAATTAACATTTTTTGATGAATCTTCTAAGGACAATAAAAATTATGTTGTTAAAACTTAGTACAGATTGGTTCAGTAGTTTTACCATTGTAAACTCTATATAACCATATATCGGTAGATTTCCAAACTTCAGTGGTATCCACTTGTTGCACTACAAATATAAATCTTTAATAATAGAATTGAATATAATTTTTTTTTCTTATTTATTGATATTTACAACTCTACAAAATAATATACATTAAGTATGTGTGTTGATAGTGAATACAATGGCATGTAAATAACTTGTGAAGAACTACTCACTAGTAGCACTTCAATAAAATCAACACTGAAAGGTCTCTAGGCCATCTTCTTTTCAGCAGCCTCGGAGGATTATCAGGAATGGAGCGGGAAGAAAGTTGAGAAACTAACGGATTTGAGTGGTTATGGAGCTTACTATGAAAGGATAGGTATCTGATGTGGGCTAAATCAGCAACATATGGAACATTAAGATCTTTACGGATAAGTTTATTGGTGACAAAGTAAGGAGCATTGAGGATTTTTCGAAGGATTTTGGATTGTAAGGATTGAATACGAGGTAAATTGAATTGTTTAGTGGAGCCCAAAGATCAACTTCGTACGTCCAAAGAGGTCTAATCACAGTCATGTAAATGAGTCTTTTGTTATTAATTGGGAGCTTTGAACATTCGTAAATGTTGAAGTAGTCTGTAACGACGGGCAGTTTCTTGTCGTTTTAGTCTTTTTTTAATAATGAAATTAAATATAGGTAAATTTTAAATTTTATTATTAACTTCAAACTCTCTATAACACCTAGCTTAGTAACCTCTTATGGAGAATGGCTTTCTTCATCTATCGGTTAATTTTCAAAATTCACTGATATTAAAATACTTCCCCTTTATAATACAAAATTAATAGAAAATTAGTATTGTGTATATAGCACACGTTTCATGTTCTTTTATTTTTTTTTTCACATTTTAATACATAATTTTTAAATCAATTATAATATTCTTTTAATTATGAAAAACGTGTGCTTTATTGAAATATCCGGTTAATCCGACCCTTGGTCCCTTAAGAGTCGGATTAATGAGATTTTACTGTACAGGGCACTTCTCCAACATAAATTCTTTAAAGCACTTACTGTAGTTTTCAAAGAACCTGGAAGGGCAATTAGAAAATGTGAATATTATTTTTTTCTATCCCAAAATCATAAAACTGACCCTTCATCATTTGTTATCAATTGAAGTATAATTTATCAATCAATAAGACTATTGAAGGATGAAAACTTTCTGCCATTCCTTTCAAGTAATGTTATATACTCCTTTTTTTACTATTTCAGCAAATTATATGAAATTAAAAATTGAAACGAAATAATTATATCCAATACCAATAAATATATAATTATAAAATTACGGTGAAACTCCGATTATCCGGAGTAATAGGGGCCGAATTTGATCCGGACAATCAGATTAATTAATTAATTGATTAGAACATTGAAACAAAAAATACAGACATATGTAATTTATTAACTAACTGTATTATATTCAATAGTGATAGGTTTAGATATCGATCGGGTAACTAACTCTACTTTTAATTTATATTACAGAAATATCAGTAATCTTGGACCACCTGAACCGTATTTGCTTTTTCCTAATATTACAATAAACAGATTAAGAGTCGTTGCCCAGTTGCGCATGGCAAGCAAAAAAGTCACACGGATTGTAGTCAACGGCAAGGTTAGAAAATTTAACAGTGAATATCCTTGCAGACACTGCTCTTCAAATGATAAAGATGATATCATTCATTATTTGTTATATTGTACAGCATTCCTCAATGAAAGAGATTCTTTTTTGTCACAATATATAGGACTTAATAGAAGTTAAATTCAAAACTTGTAAAATTTATTAATTTGTAAAAATAGCCAGCAAATTTGCAGTATTTACTTATTTGTAATCAGTACTATCAGAAGGATTGTCTGAATTGTATTTAAAAGTTTTTAATTGCTATAGCATATTGAAGTCAGTAAATATTAAACAATGTGATTAATATTATTTAAAATCGTTTCTTTTGTTCATCGTTTTTATGTTTTGTTATTTTCAGTTGATTTGTACAAGTTTGGTTTGATATTTACATATTATTGTTTAAATGGAGATTATAAGTATAATTTTATTGTCTGTGAGATTTTAAACTTTTTTTTTGCATAAAAGGAAAAAAAACGAAAATAATAAGTTTTATTTTATATATATTATTAGATTATATCTGCCTCAAAAGAGCCAGACCTCCTGTAATTGTAATTTACAAAATACAGTATTATTCCATTCATTTATTATTTCATATTGAATAGTTAAAAAATTGGCTATTTTTTAAATTATATTTATGTAAAAACAAAGTCAAAAACATGTCGAAAATCGTGAATGTTCCAACACAGAACTAATCCGCCAATTTTTTCCCAAATTCGCCTTTCCTATGACGTTCTAGAATGTACAGTTTTCCGGACACAGTTAATAAAACTTGTGTTTTCATTTAGGTGCTATAATTGTTTAAGTTTATAAAGATACCACTAGCGACGGCAATAGGGCCCACACTGGACCAAACTCGATGGATGTGCTATGCTTCTAGAAATTCACTGATTGTAAGTACGTTTACTCAGAACTTCACTGTTATGAGGTGTGTGGACTCCGCTTGATCTATTTAGTTTACGTGTTTTATTGCGTTATGGAAACTGATAAAACGGGATCTTTCATATTTTATGCGAGCTCCGTACCACGGCCAACAATCTCTGTTAATAAACAATTTTAAAATAAATTGTATGTAATATAAAGAAATACATATATATTTCAAATCAATCCGGATAATTGGAGTCCGAATAATTGGAGTTTCACTATAATATTATTTTTCCTTGAAACCACTTTTGCTTCCTGGAAATGAACTGAGGTCGTATATTGAACCAAGGAGGATGGGTAATGCTATAGAAAACGAGGTCTTCATTAGAACGGGTTGCCTCAGCATAGGGCTCTAATTAGGACAGGAATGAGATGGGGAGCGAAGCAAGGAGTGCGTCGAGGATGTGGACACGGTCTGCCGGCGATGCGAAGAGACCGGTATGGCTGCACCCAGGCCAGCGCCCAAGTCGGCCCAAGATCGGAAGGCAGAGGAAGGTATTGTTTCTTTGCTGTTGAGTCACTAGAGTCAACTACGCAGTTGGTTTTTACCGATGAGGTAGACACGAAATGATTGGATTTCTTATTTCCTCTTGTAGTGCAATCCAGAATACCTCAAGAATTACTTATCTATGACGCAGAAGTGATCATCAACCTAGTCAAAATAAAGTAGGGAATATTGTTCAAAACCAGGAATATTATTTTTCTCAATAATTATTAACTACTTGTGAAACTTTGGAAAAGTTTGGATCCATACTTTTCAAATACAACTAAAGAATACTCGAAAGCCATCCAGAGTTTTCCTTATTTGTCATCCTTTTGTTTATTGGAAACTCATTTTCCCAGAGATGCTTGAAGATCTGTTTTGACAGCCCGGATAATCTGTCCAAAAATTATCAGCCTTCTTTTCCTTGTTGCTTCTGTTATTTTTTGTTTATGCACAGTTTTATCCAATTTTAATTTTGGAATAATCGGAAAATATGAAGTGTCCTTCAAAAGAGGAAATAATTTAATCAATTTTAAAAAGGACAACAATCAATTTGTTGGGAAGGATTGGCGAAGGATATTATTCTGCCATAAAAACCGTTATATCTGGTGGATCTAAAACGAGTATCCTGAAGTAGATTCATTTTATTGGCAATGAATAGAAATGCAAATTTGTTAACAGAAAATGGACTACTTTATCACCATATATTATATTATATTTATTCTATAAAATTATTTTCATAACTTTTTCCTCCCTAAAATTTCGTTTTAACGACAGATACGTTTCGATTCCCCAACCTCATGGACCTCATTAACAGGGTCTATGCAGATTTTCTTAGTAGATAGATCATCGCTAAAACACTTAGATACGACAAGGCCTATCAAATTAAAACAAATCAGGAGTCTTTATTTAGTGCTTTTCCATATATAAGGAAAGGTGCTGTACCTGTGGACTATTTTCAATTATAATTTTTCTAATTTACGGTGCTTTATTTATCTGAGTGGTTATTGTACCATTAGATAAGAAATTTAAGGGGCTATTAAACCCTGGTGTCTTTATTTAAAAAAGTAATTTTATTTTTACAGAAAATAATGTTTTGTAACTTACTGATTAGTGTCCATAGGTACCTTCCCCCTTTGTACCTGTGGACACTAGTGGTTGTACCAATGGACATTCATTTTTTCATAGGTTTATCGGGATAATTGAAATGATATTTAGAGAAACACATCAGCATTAATTTTTTATAAAATGTACTAAACAAAATAAAATATTTAAACAAGAAAAGTCAACTTGATTATTAAACTAAAAGGCCGACTAGAAAGGTGACAACAATAAATTTAGCGTAAAGAGAAACTTAACTTATTTTTAAACCTTTTAACAAAAATAAATCTTATATGTACCTCTAATTATTTTCAACGAGTGTCACATATTTTTTTTTTAATGGAAAAAATCGAATCATTAGAGATTGTATCCATGAAAAGATGTAGGAAAATGTAATTGTTTACATAATCTCCCAGTGCTAATTGTAAAAGATGGTGGTGATAATTTTTTTTTAATATCTCCTATTTCAATTTCATAATCAGTTGTTCTATCATTTGATGAAATTTTCTTCAAGTAGCAAATGTTGAACGTGAACGAGTCATTTTCTTACTTTTTCTTTGATTAAAGCTATAAAATGCTTTACAACACAAAACATAGCTACCAATATATATTTCTTTATCTTCAATTTCTTTACCTTGTTCATAATCATTCATCAATAATCAAAAAAATTACGATGTTAGCTTGATGGATCAGCCAAGATCACATTTGTGAAATCACCATCTTCACTAGTTAAATAGTTTGTTATAAATAGTGAGTGGCGAGTTTTCTCCTCTTAAAAAAAAAAAGGTTATACGAATAGTAGGTATCCAAATTTAGTCATCTTATATCAATGGGGAATGTCTACAAACTTTTCTGCAATATTTATAATTGAAATAATCAATTAATAAATAAAAAGAAAAATCTGCTGTACCTGTGGACACTTTAACTATCTGCCCACAGGTTCAGCTGGCAATGGTGTCCACAGGTACAACTGAACGCCTTTTTGTGCGAAAAGCTCTGTTTCACAAAACCCGTAAGTGATAACTGATATGATAAACATAAAGTTATGATATATTTATAGGACAACCCAATGAAATATTACTGCCTAGAAAATGTCTAACTGTAGATCTTAAAAATTTTAAATCACTGGTTGGATTGGTCAGGATTTGGAAGAAAAAAACTTAAAAATAATAATTTCTACTGAACTGTTGATCTTAAAATCTTGAAAACACACGTGAAACTGCAGAGAGATGCTCTAGAAGGGTAAAAAAGGATAAACTTTCAAATATTTCTTTTTTAATAATGTTAAATAGTTTAAGACTAAGGATCTAAGTAGCATAAAGTTCTTTCTCAAGGAACTGCACGCTTCTTAATAGGACGTTTTTCAATCACTCATCTAAGTCCGTTAAGGACCAATTAGTCTTACGTTTTCTAGTTTTAATTAAGAAACGATTATGTAACTTGTGGGGAATAATTCCCTTTTCCCAAAACATCCTAAAAGGAAATTCGAATCTCAGGTTGTCTTCTGTTCAATGGCATTCGTTTTAAAACGGCATCTTTCTGGATTTATCTTGGGTTCGGAAATGAAACCATATAATTATAATTATGTTACTTTTACGTTTAGTGCATTTGAGATAACCGGCAGGTGATGCTTGTTTTTTTCCTTACTGACCTGCTGTTTTTTAGTTTTGTTTTTGTTAAATATAAATAAATTGGTAAAAAAAAAAAAATTAAATTAAAAAAAAAATAAATAAATAAAAATGAAAATAGAAATCATCGTACTGTGTATCATGGCAAAGATCATTAGCGCGCCAAAATTATAATTTGTATAATTGTTTTTAAAAGTTTAATGTCAAATGTGGGCAATAAGTTATCAATGGCTTTATGATTACATTCACACAATGTGTACAATAAGAAATAAAAAAGAAAGATAAAGAACTACACAAAATATATAAATGATATAAAGGACCATTAAATATATAAATATATACTATAAAAAAAAAATAATTGTAGTAAAAACAAAATTAAAAGTTAAAAACACAATCATACTTTGCTTACAATATACACTCATCCCAGGGATCTCCAATCAAACTAATGAGATCCCTGCGCTATTCTCTCAGTTGCGTGATTGGAGCAAAACACCTAGGAGAGGCTGAGTGAGAGTACTGTAGTACAGACACTCAGTGCATCAATAAAGAAGTTGGCCATTGCTAGGACTCCATGTCGAATTTTCTAATAGATCGCGAGGCCACTGCCTTTTTAACCTGTGAGGGGGATTATAGGTGAGAGTGGAACTGGATAGGGATAGCCTGCCAATATTAAATAGTGAGTTTATATATGAAAATAAATGTGGTATTAATTAAAATTTTGTCTTCATGGTGTTTACGATGAACATCTGACCCATCCTAGCACTCTTTCTGTCACTTAAGCTGATAGCTCATGTGTGTTATTGAATAATAATCCCTTCATCGTCTCCCAAACACTTGAGCTTTGGGGTTCCACTAAACTATCCAATTCGTCTCGGTTCCAACCCTCACAATCCAAAATTCATCAAGAAATCCTCAATGCTCCTTACTTTGTTACAAATAAACTTATCCATTAAGATTTGTATGTATATGTTGCTGATTTAATCCAAACCAGATACATATCTTTTCGTAGCATCCAAATCATTCTTTCATACTTTTCAGTAGTACTCATATCTCAACTTGCTTCCCATTCTATTCACGATAAGCTTTCTAATGTAGAGCTCTTATTTAAATACTACTATGGGTAGTTACCTCAATAGAATTGACATGTAATTTGGGACATTGTCTTCATATTTAATAGATGTTATTTTATTTTATTGTATACAGTATCTAAGGTATACCATTATATTAAAATAGAATACATGCTTAAGAAAATGTTTACAATAGAGTTATATCATTGCCAAAATTGTAACAACTAGTAATTTTTTTAGTCAAGCTAGTATGTGTTTATGTACGGGTCTTTCTTAAGGAGCGAGAAGTTTCCAAACTATGATCAGCAAAGAGGAACATTCTTTCCGGCCACTAAGTAGCTATTAATTATTACTACATCTCTCAATTACTATAGTTTTTAAAGTAGCAGCTTCGGTACTTCCAGGTCTGGTTTGGTAATGAACATCTGGGTTGCGTCACCTGCCGGCCTCGGGCCCTGCTCACCGACCGAGGCGGTTCTGTCTCCCTCCTAACAATTATCAAGACCTAATTGTTCTTCTTACAACAGTTACGAAATGTCGCTAGGACAATATTTAGTTTAGACATGACACAGGACTCTTGAGTACATGAAACAGTTGCCAGCCGCTTGTTGTGAAAATGATGCCATAGCAACCGATACACGAGCGTCCTTCCTCCTGATGTCAATCCAATATATTGATATTTCCCGGCACGATATTCATCTCCACGTCCAACTGGGACCGTTTAAATGGAAAAACTGTGTTGGAGATAACTGATAGCAGATGCGTGATTTTGTGTCCCTAAATATAATACTAATATCACGAACTGCGATCATGAAATTTAGTTGAATGATTCGTATGGATCGGTAAATGATATAACGTTTGAACGGCACTTTGAACCAATTGAAATAATATTACTATAGCATTCGTAGTAATACATGTATAGTTTCTTCGACTTACATTCTATATTACCACATTTCTGGATGAGCGGATGAATTAATTGCCACTTCTATTGGAATTATTTCATATGAAAACTAGTTTCGAATGTTAAACATACGTCAACAGTTCTAAAACATACAAAATTTTGAAAACATTTGCACTTTGTTATATAGATGATACATACCTGTTTTCAAAAATGTAATACAAGAAATGAAATATATCGGTACTCACCTGAGGAGAAAAAACTGGTTTCAGAAAGATATTAAGAATGGAAGGGAAAGTAGAAAGGGTTACATCTTGGAGTTTTCCCCCTCAATTTTCCCTATGACTTTTTGGACTTTTCCTTTTCTATTGTACACAAATTTAAAATGGAACTATTAGACATGTTTATCTAGCAATTTTTTTTCTCTCTTTCAAATTTTTATTCACACTTTTATAATTTTACGATTTTATAATTTCAAATAATTCATAAATATATAATTTTAGGCTATTTTCTTCTTGACTTATTAGTTTTACTCCTACGTTTTTACCGAATTTAAGGTTATTTCCATTTAAATGGATAGCGAAGTTAAAATCTCATTATTGTACGCTCTTATATCGTCTGCTTGGATATAAAAGTCATAAAAGTAACAATTTTTTTTTCCGTTTCAATATTCAAACGGGAATATGCCCAATAAATGTTTTTCAGGTAGTTATATAGTGAATTTTCTCATTCTCTAATGTCCATATATAGCAGTTATGTTCACTTGGTGACTTTTTATACCTATGGGAAATGATAATACCAACGCATATGCTTTTTCGTCGAATTTGGAAAAAAAATGCACTTATTGACAGTTACCTCTAAGCAGACGATATGTTCTTTGATTTACCGATCGTCCAGTTTTTCTCGTGTATTTAACTCCACTGTCATTACATTTTTGTTTATATACACCACTTTCTTGGAAAGAGTCTATTTAGCCTTTAGATGAAGGGGAATAAGATGGCAATAGTTTATCTTTTTTAAATACTCGATTTAAACCTAATTTTCTTAATTCCTTTCCGACTTTGATGGATATTTGGCTGTAATATGGGATCAAAATATATTTTCAAGGTAGCTTTGTTCTCTGGTGATGTTAAGTGATTTCTGGATTTGTTACAATATACTATTCTCAAATATTTAGTTCTTACTTAATAAAGATTTTCTTTATTTTGTAACTTTCAGGCACACTTTCTGAGATATTTTGTACCATATTTAATATTTTGCTACAGAAATCCCACTTTTAATTCGTTTGTGAAATGATACCAATGAAGGAGTTAAGAGAGAGAGCATTGCTGAGAATTTTTCCTGCCCTTGCTCCTACATAATTCTGAGAGGCTTGGGTCCTCTAGGCTGTGTCTGTATTTTATATCCGTATCTCTTGGGAAAAACTAAATGAATCAAGTCGCAAATACTTTATTCAACCGATATTGGCTTCCTAAACGTTGTGTAAAAGTTGGAAAGTCGTAATATTAATGGAATCCTTTTTTACCATCGGCTTTTATCTGTTTCGACATATTCGCATATAATTTCTATTCAGGAAGAAAAAAAACATTCGCACACAAAATACAAAAATTTTTCAGACAGATTTATTATTATGTTTAAAGATTAAATTATATAAAAGTATTTTAGAGTATTATTTTATTTAATATTAATATAACTTCTCCCTTACCGAAAAAAAACAAAAAAAAACAGTAGATCATTGCTTAATCTAATGCTTATTCCAATCTAAATTTTAGAATTCAAAGTGTAAATAAATATATAAAGAAAAAAAATGGAGTATAGATCCAAATCCAAAATACCTTTCAGAAAAGTTTTTTGAACAATGCGGCCTATAAAGTTTTTTATTTTAATATATTAGGCTCTTACAGAAGAGTGAAAAATAAGAAATAAATAATTTTTGTTTATTTCAACTAATTGTAAGTAATTTGATTTTTGTTTCGGTGTATAATTTATTACTAAATTAAGTAAAATTTTAGGTGCTAGGTATAAATAGCTCCTAGGAACATTTAACATTTAATATTCATGACTCCGGAATTTATTATTTTTATAACAAATGAAATAAAAGTTTGCTAGTAGGAATAGTTTCTGTTTCATTATGGAACAAACGCTTTATTAAAAATTAAGTATTGAAAACCATTTTTCTCTCGTACATCTGCTGTTCCCTTGGACTAAAATTTTAAATTTTTGGGTTCCCATCACATTTTTTTTTTTTTATATTTACATGCCAGTTTTACTTTATTTTTTTTGTTTAGAATTGAATCATGAAAGAATTTTAATTATTTTTAATCCGCAACAAAATTAGATGCAGTTTACTCAAACAAGTTTCTATATGATAGAATCAGTAAGCCTGGTAGAACTTTTTTTTTTATAAGAAAATCTCTGTTAAATTTCTAATGTTCATTGAATTCAACACAACTATTTCCAATACCATGTAAAATATCAGAAATTATTTATTATGAGGCCTAAGATTATTGTGGTTATGCTATTTCTTAGTTCATGTTTTCCGCATTGCAGTGGCCCATCAGAGTGTCCTTATCCCGTATTTGTTCTATCTCTCGTAATAAAGTTTATATAACCTCAATTATGTTTATTCTACTGTTTATTTTTATGTTTATCGAAACTCATGAAATAAAATCAAAGGAAATAAATTTAAACGTAAGTAAGAATATTTAATTTTAGCTTTATTACTATAACAACAGATAAGAACGTTGAAATGAACCGATTTAAAACAAGAGAGAAAATAATAAAAAATGAATTGCAATTAAAAACTTTATTGAAAAAAAAGTTCTATAAGCAATGAAATAATACTGTTGTGACAAAGCAAAAGTTGTTAAACTGAAATATGACAATTTATAATTTTCGTCTGTTAAGTAGGTAATTTAATAAAAATTCAATTTTTGATTTTAATTTGACAAATATTAATAAGTGTGTAGTAAAGTTAAAAGTTAAATAGGAAAAAATAAGAAACAAATATATTTGTCTGCTTATTTTTCCTTTACGATATACAAACCAGAAAAAAAAATCACATATCAGCAAATATCAGGCCGATCAATTTTCGCCATGCTGAAACAGAATTATTACATTTGTAACCCACTACCATTACAAAGGACAATAATGACAGATGCCACATTGAAAAAGTAAAATCGATTGTATACAGATAATGTAAATAATGTTTTTAAAAAAATTTGCTTTCAAATAGTTATTTTATTCTGAATACTCAATTATATCCAAAGTGTTATGCTCAATTATTTGGTTGTGTTATGCTTTGAAATAGATATTGTTCAGTTGGACTTCAAAAATCTTTTTATTACTGTATCTGATATGTTTATTGTAATTGAATAGCCATTCTTAAATGAACAGCTGTCAGAAGAACTAAATTTTTCAAAATGCAAAACTAAACTAAAAAAATATACATCTAAAAAAAATCGGATTAAATTAAAACTTTAAAGCACAATCATACTTTATTTACAATATACACACACCCTATGTTCCCCATAATTGGTACTTTGACGCCTTATTAAGAAGAAATTTGAAGGATCATAATGGAAGGGCTTGGTGGATGAAGGGGTTATGTAACACGGTTTAGAGTAATTAAGATTTAAAGATTTCTTTTACATTTTCCATTAGCACTAAAATAGCCCTTCATCTTCTTCATACGTCTTTTTCTAGTTGTTTTAAACTACTCAGATTTTGCTACCTGACGCTTCTGCATTCAAATTCTTTATCCTATGAACTAGATTGTATTTTTATGAATATTGTATATTTTATGAAAGAGTGTGGCGTAACACCTTCATTCACTAAACCCTCAAATTAATTTATTTCAATGATAATTTGACTTATCCGCTTCATCATGATAACCACCGATATGTGTATTTTGGCCCGAGTTTGAGTCCAATTGAAGACAAACAATTTTTTTCTGTATTTTCGGCCGTGCCTCGACTTCGTGGTTTGGAGACTCTTCTGGAGCACACTCAGTGGGTACCCTTGGTTGTGAAAAAAACCTGGCAGTTGAGCGTAGTTTCGTCTAAATCATTTCCTTTCACAACCGTTATCCCAGTTAGAGGGTATATATCCTTATTTAAGTAATGAACCCTAGACCCTGTATGGGTTGTAGTGGCACAGGTTTTCACACACACATATATATAAATATATATATATATATACACACACACACACACACACACACACACACATATATATATATATATATATATATATATATATATATATATATATATATATATATATATATATATATGAAGATTATTGTACTTCACTAGACTCATTGGTAGTCAATTAGCATATTCTCCTTTATCAAATATCACTAAAATTTAACTAATCTCATTCCTATAAAAAATGACTGAATAACTTACCTTTTGATTTTGATTGGTATGTCTAACCTATCTACATAAGAAAATAAAACATCTAATAATTGTCCGATAAGGGTTCATGAAAATTTTAACAAATCATTTTATATTCATGAAGTACTACTAAAGTTTATTGGGAACATATTGTTTATAATTAATTGTAGTCCCGTATTTTGTTGGATGTTCATTGTTCTAAACTTTTTCTGTTTAATTGGCTCAGAACCGGCTATATAAATTATACAAATGAGACAAGGGTAAAGGAACTTGACCAGTAATAAGGATGCCTTTTACCGTAACAGAAGCCGGCCGGTGTTCTGACGGTCAGGTGGCCGGCAGGTGGTAGCCGCTAGCATTTGTTGTCTGCCTCCGAGATCAGCGACATTTACATCAAAGGCTTTAGTTTTCCCGCCAATTTTAAAAATGTTTCATAGAATTTATACAATATTTATTTCTATTTCCGTCTTTTTTTTTTATTCAATAGTAAATTGCTTCAATTTTAAACAGGTTTTTATGTTCTGTTTTAATTTTTTACTCACACCAGTTATTAAAGTAACAATAAGTGACTTAGGCGAAAGTGAAATAATACATATAGATGTGAGCGAGAGTAGCACTCAATAGTACCCTCTCTTGGCACGAATTAAAAAAAAATGATTTATGTTAGCAAATCTATCATCCAGCTTCTTATGTCAGTTGTGATCATGTCATAATTGAGTATGTTATAATGTTCATAAAGTCTGTCTATAAAGGTTATGTATATGTTCGTTTTCTTTGGTTAATTGTAAATCTGAGTGTGTGGTTTGAAATGCGCCAAGCTGATTTCGTGATTAGTCTAAGTATTTTTATTGAAATATTTGCATTCTTTTATAGTGTGTATTTTTTGCAGTCCCGAATATTTGTGTTGTTTATGCCCACATGGGTTTAAGTAAGTAAATGTAGGTATTTAGTAGCTGTCGGAGATTAAATGTTGACCCTTCATGAAGGATTGGATACAAGAGTTTTAGTATCTTGTTTAGTGTATATTTAGTTGCTGTTGAAGTTGATTATCGATGAAAACAGGTGGACAAAAGTAATGTATTAGTCCAGTAAAATAAGGGTTTGCCGAAGAAAAACTGCCGAACTTTCATTATCTACGGATCTTTATGTTTTTTGGGTTTCTGAATCCGAATCTGAAGTTTGCTACTAAGGTAGACGTCGGCTTCATACCCAAAATCGCAAAAAAATCCGTCCAAAATATCAGTTATGTTCGGTATTTTATCTATAACACGAAAAAGGAGCTCTTTTCGAAGAAAATCTTTAAATAATAATTATAGTTGGAATTATTACCTATGAAATAAAAAAAAACTCTTCCAAAATCGGACCATTAACCGCGAAGATGTGGTCTTAGGAAAAAGTGTAGAAATTGGCCAACTGGCGGACAGTCCCACTTCTCCGCGAAAACATGTTTGTCATGCTTTTTTGTCCATAACTCCAAAACTATTTGTACGATTCGGAATTACTTTTCTTCATATTAAAACTAATTAAGTTTACTATTATACTATGAAATATGAAGTTTTTAATAATCTACTTTTTTTTGCACACTTTTCACTTTAACTCCGATACTATTTGTCCGACTCAAATGTTCTTCCTTTTATCTAAAAGCTGGTCAAATTTATTATTAGACTCTGTATATGAAGCTTTAATCGGGTCCCTTGAAACACACATGCCAGAATGCTAAATATTTCGTACTTTTATGAAATCCACGTTTTTCTGGCACATTTTTCGCTATAACTCCGAAACTATTCGTCCGATTTGAAATTTCTTCCTTTTATCTACAAGATGGTAAAATTTACTATTAGATCATATATATTTCTAATTTATATTAAATCCCGTGAAATACCCACGCTAGCATGCTAAATGTATATATTTTGGCCAAATATAACAATTCTGACATGTTCAGTGGGCTGGCCTGGGTATATCACGGGATTTAATATAAATTAAATATGTATTGCATCAATAACTCTAACATTACATAACAATATTATAAGACTGGTTTCCAAAAAAAGAAAGAAAAGGAAACTCAATGGGACAATGAAGTTCTGGAGCACGTCTTTTAGTATGAATTAGCGTTCAAATTGCATTTCTAAAATTCGTAAGCTCAGTTTCCAATAAAACATTCTATAACATTCCAATAAAACATTCTATAATTGAACTAATCCAAAAAATTTTATGTAAAGTGACTGTGGCTTAAGTATATCTCTCACCATGCTTTCTCCAGACTCTAAGGCGTCTGAGCTAAGACTAGAAATTAACAGTCAGGATTCTATAATCACTAATGAGGATTCTCCTATAGTGGTCCTCAGTTCAATGTCTGTTTCCTGGAAAATTCCATACGACGTTTTCAATGGAATAGGTTTGGTTCGGTCTACCGAGCTAATTTTCTGGCTCTTAACCCATAATCTAAGAGACATTGCCTCACAGTTTCTGGAATTACTTTTTTCCTATCAACACTCCTGAGCTGCTGAGCCAGCTGAAACGCAGTAGAGTAAAGATCTGAGAAACCAAATACCGGTCATCTCGAGGCTCTGTCGCTCTCGGCCCGTTTCATGACGTCTGGAGAGTGAATCAGTCCCCCTGTGCCTTTATAGTGCACTACGGATCGTAGTTTTTAACCATAAAATGAGCGGCATAGATGATACCGCCACCATCTTCAAAAAAAGATACCACCATGTTTACTTTTTCCGCTTTTATCTAAAAGTTCAATAATGATTTTATTAAAAATGCGATAAATGTGTAGATTTGAATGTTTGAAAATCGTCTGATATATAGCAATAACCATTTTGCAAATGGTAAAAATTGCAGAAAGACTAAACGTGAAAAATTTATAACGCTAAAGGATTAAAATAGCTTATTGTACACTGAATAGACAATATGCCTTATTCTAACATTATTATAGAATATTTATTTCTCATCTATATAGTTAAATAAATACAAATCCATATTTTTGTGGGTCGCCAATTTTTTTGTAACTCAATTTATAAAGATTACAAACTGTTCCATGTACAAGACATTTATCACATGGTTTGTTAACTACAGGACTATGCTCACTGACATAGACGTACCTCATACGTACCACATGTCATTTATACCAAGACAATGAACCTATAAAAATCCACTACAAACTGCTTCATATTTTATTAATCGGGCATCAAAGCAAATTTCTAGATGAATTGGCGGCAAAATAAATACCAGATATGCTCCAAAAGAACTGGAGGACAGTTCTGCTTGCATAATCATTGAAAATAATGTCAAAAAAGAAGAGTGACTGAAAAAACTGTCTCATCTTAAGTGTAACATTTTTCCTTAGTCATTATTCGCTAAGTGATAATCATTTTTGTTTTTTACAGGTTTTTATGTAACAAATAAAATGACCAAAAAGGTTTTTAAAGAAAGTAAAGGACAATATGTTCATCGTTCAAAAAATTATAAAATAAAAAAAATGTATATGTTTTAAAATCGGTAAATTTTAATGAAGTGAAAGTGCTTATACAGCAGGTCTCCAGCACCGTTTTCTTTGATTATGGTAATCACTTATTAAAATTTCAATATGCAGATGTTTCATATTTACTTTTCAATGAATATTCAAATTGCTATTCGTGCACCAGAAGCTGGAAAAAATTATCCTTATGAGTTGAAGTTCTAGTGACAAGAAAATTGTGTAATCTAGTGTAATATTTACAAAAGTCCATTTTATATACTTTTAAAAAATTGTTTAAATTTAAATAACTATTTGTTAAAATGAAATAATTATAATTTTGATGCAATGAATAGATTGTAAAATATCCTTGTTATATTTTCACATCGAGAGTTTGAAATCCAATTTTAATATATTTATACTATTGTGTAAGGACAAGTCATTATTGGTTTGTGATCACTAACCACGAAAACTGCTCCACCGATCTGTACAAAATTTTTACTACACGATCTTCATAATTCAAGGAAGATTTAGCAATAATAAAATTTACATATTTTCAATTAAATTGTTATAAATATGTGTTGCCCAGTGGAGTTTGAGAATCGGTCGATAGGTGGCGATCGGCATTCGGCAGGAGGGGTTTCAATGACAAGCTTTTATAAAGTGCTTGAAACTGTTAATAAAATTTAATTATTTCAAATTAAATTGTTGTTAAAAAAAAGGTAAATAAGAGCTGGGACAAGTGGATCTTAGTGACCTTTGAAAATCTACCGATGTATGGCTAATATTATGTAAATGTTCTCTGTCAATTTAGATTACCAACTCATACATTAAAATTAAAAATTGGATCTCAAATGGTATTTTTACGTGATCTTTAACCACCTAATATGTGCCATCTTATAATATTAAAAACGATAATCGTTCAAGGGTTAAGTTAGTTTAAAGTAAATAGCATTTATAACCTAAAATAGGTTATAATTAAAATAATGTATTCTAAAATAGTACTGTTTATTTGTAAGTGCTTCAGCTTAAGCCGTCTGAAATTGAAATCCTATTTGTTCATTTTCCAACATAGAATACATATGTTCAACAAACTGACATTTGACTTTCATAATCATTTACATATTGTGTTAGAGGTTTGTTTTAAATTCTAGACCAAGTATTTTTGATCAGGTACTTGTCAGATTCTCTCTTATAAGTAATGAAAAAAATATCAAAGATGTAGGTAGTTATGCTATGCAGCCATAGATAAATTTATAATTTTTTAAATTATAGTGTCAACGTTTAGGCCTATAGTGCAAGCCTTCATTCATCAAGGCCTAAGCCTAAATGAAGGCTTACATGTTAGGCCGAAACGTAGGCAGTATAAATTAAAAATTTGTTTTTTCTTTGTGTATCTCTGACTGCATACCCCAACTACCTACATCTTCATTAGTTCTACAGTTAAGAAATACCTTATAAATATGAAAAAATATCGGTTTTCTTTTGGAGCTAATACGATGTATATTTAGTTAATTATCAGACAAATAACGCTAATATTGGTAGTATCGATTTTAGGGAATCGATTCACGATACCGATTTTTTTCTCAAGAATCAGCGAAATCGAGAATGTATGTTTGGAATGGGTATATTCTTAGGTAGTACATAAACTACAAATATATTCTAACAAGTAAAAAGTATTACAATGATATAAAACTGTCATTTGCTTTATATATATATATATATATATATATATATATATATATATATATATATATATATATAAAATAAAAACTGAGAATACCAAATTGCGCAAACGATCACCAACGTGACGCTCTATATTCATATCGTTAAAAGGCCCTTTGCGTGTGATTAAGACTGCTGCTGTAGATAAACATCTCATATAGCTTATATTAAAAGCATTCCTTATCTAGGCTAATTTATAAAACGCATAGAACGAGTTTCGCATATCTTAAATATTCATGGATCAGCGTGCACGCTTATGAAATGTTTTATGTTAAACCCTGCTTTATAATTGTTTATTATTTGGCATAATGCAGAAATTTATTTATACTTGGAAATTGATAAACCATTGTCATCTTATTTATCTTCACCTACAGACAAAATAGACCTTTTCCTAAACGGTGGTGAATTTAAATGTAATGACTGTGAGGCAAAACACGCAGGAAAAACTGGATTATCGGTAGATCAAAGATTAAAAAAAACATATAAGGGCATACAATAATATGACACAGAGTTCCAACTTTCTATCAATTTATTAAAAATAACGATAAACTCAACCAAGACTCAGGAGCGGAACTAACAAATCACGTCGAAAATAGTCTAAAATTAGATATATATGAATCGTTAGAAACAATAAAATCGTTAAAAACCAATCCAGATTTTGTTATGAAATGACCAGATAAATATTTCCAACAGTCTTAGTTTAAATTTGTTTCTAGTAGAGGCAGAAAAACCAACCTGTTATAGACAAAACCTGAAGAACTATCACTCTATCTGACTATTTCGTCTCTTTACACTCAGTCTGCTCTAGGTTTTGATGTCTTTCAGAAGCCCTATTCAGTTTTTCTCTTTAGGTGAGTATCAGCATGTATGAAGTCTTGTCATACATTTTTAAAAATTTAACATACAGGGTGAGTCTCTGTGAGTGTAAAGGACAATGGGTGAAACTAGGTCAAAAATGGGAAAAAATGCCGCAGATCTGACCTTTCTATTCCAATCTGTTGCAGATATACGATAATTCAAACACTTTTTTGAGGAAACCATGTTTTTTTTTTTGCTACTAATTTTCATATTTTGACCAAATATTCGGATTAAGCATTAAATTTGCTATAGGAGTTCATGTAACCATGAGTGGCTTGTTCTTCACCTTATTTAGGGAAGTTATAATGCCTTATATTACTTCAACGCTCACCTTTTTGTAAGATTTGCAGTTTTTCGAAAAACTGTGAGCGTTGATGTATTATAAGCCATTGTAACTTTCCTAAATAAGGTGGAGATCAAGCTGTTTGTAAAATTTCAGGTGACTTGTACTCTGCCCTTATAGGAAATTCGATTCTAAATCCGAAAATGTGGTAAAAATTTTAAAAATGTTTAAACAAAGGGGAGATATTACAGCTTTTATGGCAAAAAACGTGGTTTCCTCAAAACAAGTCTTTGAATTCTCGTATATCTGCAACGGATTGGAATATAAAGGTAAGGTCTGCGGCATTTTTCTTCATTTTTGACCTCTAGTTTCACCTTTTTTTTTTTTTTTTTACAAGAGGAACTCACCCTGTGTATGTAATCAATGTAGCAAAGTTCCGATTTGAAAAAGAAAAAAATATTTGTATATTTTTAGACCTCATGATAATTGTTTAATATTTGAAAGTAATCTTCAAATATAAAAATCCAATTGAAGTGGAAAATAATTCATCAATCCAAATGTTTGTAAATCTAACCTGAAGATAGAATTTGTTACAACCTCCCCCCTCTCCAATTTGATTAAGGGTTTGAAAGCTATACACGGTGCTGTTGGTCAGTGAACCATCTCTTGTTTGCGTGTTCAGACCTGTATTATTAAGTATATGATAGTTAAGTAAAGGAACTTAGGAAATCGGTCAAGAAATTTACTTGCTGAAATTTACCATTATTAGTGTCAATAATTTTGTCTGTACTACAAAAGTACAATGTGCTACACAGGTCTTTTGAGGTAGGTAGGTTTAAATTAAGGAATGAAATTAACATTGGACAATTTGTTTCTCCTTTTATTTAAACATATTCACTCTTGACTTCCAACGTAAATCATAATAAAATCATGGATTATATTTTTTGACCAAATTTTGAGGTATATTTTCACACTGGTTCCATCTTAATTCAGAAGACAGAAATGACAAAAGTGCCAACTGAATCGACAGGAATCTGAAGCTCAAGGCAAATGTTGCACACAGCTCATGGACTTCATGTACGAAGTATACTAGAGTGGTTGAAAAGTTACTTCGTCAGAGGCCAAAAATAACGGATATATAGCATTACATAACTAAATTTACGAAATAAAACTAATTTTTTCAACCATTAAATTGATAAACAATATATTTCCCTCTCTTATCATCTGATATTAAATCACATTATAAAACAATAAACTTTTCTACTGTCATCTTTCATTATTATTTTATTATATCGCCCTGATAACCTCTCATAAGTTTTTATAAAACTTTAACTAATAACTTTATTGAGTAATCATTACAATCTGCCACAAATGTGGGCAATAAGTAACATAGATGGCGGATGATTACATTCACACATTAAATCTCATAAGTAAATAATTTATTGTTAGATAATTTTAACTAATAATATATAAGTAACATTCGAATAATGAATGCCATTTAAACCTTTATTGCTATTTAAATCCATTGACGGATTGAAAAGTATAAAGAAGGTCGTAAGTCTTTACTCTTAGATACTTTAAAGCGCGGTATTAATCGTTCAATCCGGTCAAACGAAGTTGATTATGCCGTTCAAATACAACTGAAGATGAGACGGTTTGATAATATCAACATTAGCACTGAAGGAGTGTGCTGTGTCTTGAGACAACCAGGTTTATGAGGAAGGGAAAAAGTTAAAGAGCCATTGCTAACAGATAGGAATATAAAACTAAGGTTAGCATTCGCCAAAAAAATATGCCCAATATACTGAAAATGATTGGTCAAATATCATATGTTCTGACGAGACCAAAATTAATAGATTTGGATCTGACGGGAATAAATGGATATGGAATGGACGAAATGAGCAATCTATCTCCAATAATATGAGATTTAATCAAGTTCGTGGGTCACTGTTTTTTGTTGTTTTTTTTAAGCAATGGAACCTTTGGTTAGAAACCAATATATTAGAAAGTTTATTATAAAAGGATGGATATCTGATTTGGGCTAAACCGGAAATGTACGGAGCATTATGGATTATTATATTCATTATAAATTTATTTTTGCTTAGGACTTATCGTTGAATATTTTCCTAACGATTGTGAGGATTACTTGAGGAAGGCTTGGCGATCTCAACATTGTATATCTAAATATGTTTAATTATGGTCATTAAATATTTGTGGTAGGATAAAAATTGTTTGAAGATTAGAGGTATTGTCTCATTAATTTAGTAAATGGCGAAAATGACGTACTTTATTGAAAAAACAAATGTGGCAATCAAAAGTTGTAACAGAATCGGTTGATATTGGGTTCAGCTGTTTAAACTTTCAAATAATCTCAGTGAAATAATTCCATTTTGTTGCACAGCTTTCTAAGGCCATGAATTATTCCATGAAAGGAAATTCCCCTCGGATATACTGTGTATCTACTAAGACAAGTAAGAATTAATTTCTCTACCCTCCATTCTGCCTTTTTCGTTTCTTTTTAATGCTCTTTTGTTTAAACAAATAGTATAAAGCTTCCCTCTACTCGAGTCGGAATCAATTTGAAAGCACTTTTCCGTGTTTATGAGCTGGGATGTATAGCGTTACGTAGCTTATCTGTTACATGAATAACTAAACAATTCTGGTGGAAGCATTAACTGTATTGTAGCCTATCGTGCGGAATCCTCCACTCTACGTTTCCGTAATTAGCTAGCTATGTCAGCCGGGATGTACAAGCGTAATGATGGCTCCGGAGTAATTCGTAAGGTTCGTGACTCCCCAGCTATCGATCGGCAACCTACTCATAACTCTTTCATACCTTTCTGTCGGGGTCGATTTTATACTCCGCTGGGCCGCTATATTAAATTTAATATTTTAAAGGGCTTACTGAACTCACTGTAGTGAATATTTTTAAAATTTTAAGGCCCATGCTTTATTATTATATAATATAATATTTAAACAAAGTTTTTTCTGTTTGAAATATTATTCAGTAACCTAATAAAACTCCATACCTACTCGAATCCACTATTCTTCCAACTTGCTTCATACTCGATCCCCGGTAATACTCTGTGACGTTAGAAAAGGAGATGGCCAAGAGACCTTCTTATGTAGATCATTTATTGAAGTGCTACTAGAGAGTAATTCTTTGCACGTTATTGACATACCATTATAAACATTTTCCTCATATTTACTTGTTTATATTATATACAGTTGTAAATACCAATAAATATTTTTTTAAAAAAATTGTATAACAGAAATATGTATAAAAACTGATAACGGTTCGATTTCTCCGTATATTTAATGTCTTCAACAGTGTAATTCCTGAAACTTCTCGAACGGAGTATAAATGCAGAAACAAATTCTTTTTTTTTTTTTTTTTGATTCGAGGGCTGAATCCAAATTTAAAATATTAAATTAAAAGAAACTGTAATTAAAAAAAAAAAAATTAGTATGCGATAGTTCCGGTATTCTCCATATTGTTCGTAAAATTCTGTAAAATAAAAGGTTAACCAATTTTCCACCATTGGTCGTAAAAAAGATCCTGCGGTGCTTTTGAGATGGAGAATTCCTCAAAATTTGTACCTGCATTCAATTGTCTATTATGATTAAAAATAAAAAAACAATTATATTGAACACTATTATTATATGTATCTAGTATTTAAAGTTTCAACTGCATTCAATGTTTTATATTCATATTTAGAACCAAAAATTTACAGCTGTGTGAAGTGGTGAAATGACCACGAACTCTACATTTAATATTGACTAAATAGAGTAAATTCGTTCCAAAACAGTAAAACCATGATATATTGTATCAATAATTATTGATTATTGATGTATTGCAACAATAATTGAGGAACTGTCTTTCAAGACTAAACATGTCCACTTCAGAATGTTTTTTTAAATAGAAAAAAACCTACACCAGTCATCCGCCTGCAGCTCGATTCAAAACAATTATTTAAATGCTTGAGTAGTGTGTGTAACTCGCAAATTTTTATTTAAAAAAAAAAAAAAGACATGCTTAGTTTATACTAACCCCTCAATTGATCATATTTATCGTCGATAACTCAATTTTTATTTTTACGTTAATAGACAATTTTTACTAAATTTCCAAACATAATTAGTTTAGGTAATGTTGTTTCAAAGTTCAATGTGAGTGGTTATTCATATTTCGTAGTTATAATTCCGAACAAATACGTTGGCTAATTTTTAATGTGAAGAGCATAAAAATGATTTACTATCAGATAAGAAAAATATTAAAATAAAAATTTAATATTAGGTTATTCGTCGTAAACCAACGACCTCCTGTTCTACAGTATCCTTTAATGATATTCCACTAATCCCAGTTGAACACTCCACTTGGACAAACGTCTTACTTGGAATCCACATACAAGGCTAAAGCGATAAGAAACAGCTCCTCGTTACAGACTGCTACAACATTTACTGGACAAACGTTTAAAGCTCCCAATTAACTATAAAAGACTTATTTACATGACATTGATTAGAGCAATATGGACTTACGGAGTTGAGCTTTGGGGCTCTACTAAACCATCTAATTCATCCCGTATCCAATCCTTACAATCCAAAATCCTTCGAAAAATCCTAAATGCCCCTTACTTTGTCACCAATAAACTTATCCATAAAGATCTTAATGTTCCATATGTTGCTGATTTAGCCCAAACCAGATACCAATCCTTTCATCGTAAGCTCCATAGCAACTCAAATCCATTAGTTTCTCAACTTGCTTCTCACTCTATTCTTGATAATCCTCCTAGGCGTCTGAAAAGAAGATGGCCTAGAGATCTTCTAGTGCAGAATGTTTATTAAAGTGTTACTGATGAGTAGTTCTTTTTAAGTTTTGACATGTTATTATAATCGTTATCAGCTCATTTACTTAATGTATATATTTAAACAGTAGTTAATTAATTTCAATAAATTAATATATAGAAAAATTATTGAAATCCTTGAGTAGTGTGTGCAGCTCGCAAATTTTTATTTAAAAAAAAAACAAAAACCGAAAGTACATATTTAGTTTAATTATTATTTTATTTCACGTTAATAGACAATTTTTACTAAATACATATAATTCCAGGCATAATTAGTTTGGTAATGTTGTTTCAAAGTTCCATGTGAGTGGTTATTCGTATTTCGTTGTTATAATTCCGAAAAAAAATGTGGCTTATTTTTAATGTAATTAGCATAAAAATGGTTTACTATCAAATCAGAAAAATATTAAAATAAAAATTTAATATTAGGTCGAACATTTCTAGGAAATTTTTATAACAATAAGAAATTCTATTATGAACTGATTTGATAATTGAGCTTGGTGTATCTATTTTCGTAAAAAAAAAAAAAAATAAAAATAAAATAATGTACTATTGGTAATTGAGTATAATTTTAATGATATGATAGTGGGGTGTTAAGAATAAAGCTGTAAGATTCAGAGCAGACTAGGTTTTAGTTTTTCCACTCAGTTAAAACTATTTTAGAACATCAATATTTATAAGACTGTTAAATAGAAGGATACAAAGCTGATCGGTAAGCCTTGAGGAATCCAAGTATTGATCAGAAGTTTCTCATAATTCTTTAATTCTCAGTCCTTGGGAGGCGCATAAAAGATTCAACCTGACCCGGGCTCGCTTTGCATGCCAGAACTTTCTGGTTTCCTTGAATTAGAGAAAAACCTTCGCAAATCCACCACAAACATTTTTCTTCAGTTTATTAGCGGTATCGATTGTTAAGTCAACAATACACCTGCGGACATATTTGACTCAAACATATTACAGAAATTTGAGAAAAATATAGTGAATTCCTCATCAACTCTTAGTGAAAAAATTGAATATCTTCTTAACTGGGAAAACAGGAGATCGTAGATATGTCTATCTATAATCCACTGCTTTTCCTAATTTATAATTTATAATTAAAAGGATCATAATATTTAATTAATAATGTTAAAATGTTACTTTTTAAGTGTTAAAAAACGGTTACTCAAGAAAAGTATAGTAGAAAAGTATATCCAAAAGACACATCTATATCAACATATAACAAAAATGTATTAAAATAAAGTTAATTCCATATCAATTCCATTCGATGATAATAAATATCCAGAACAGTTAGTAACAACATTGTTATTACACAACATAACGCAGTTTACTTTAAAAATTATTTAATTATACCATCAGTAAAAGGCTAACAATATTTTCTTGAATGAATCAGTTATTTCTAATCGAGCACAAAAATTTATCGAAAATCGTAAATTATTGAAATGTATCCCTAAGTACAACGCTTTACTAAATCTAATAGTTCTTTGTTTATCACACATAGGCTAAAAGCTGTCAAGAATCACTACTAAAGGTTTTTGTAACCAATGCTTTTGAAGTTTAATAAGATAAGCCAGGAAAAAATAAAAATAGTTCCAGGTAGTTATTTTTCCTTAGCAATCTTAACTGCCCTAGTAACTTTTATATTTTAAATCGTAGACTCAGTTACTTAAAGATGTAGCTTTTCAAACTAAAAATCTCAGAGTTAGTAAATAGCATTCTTTATTGATATAAATGCAAGTACCTCTGAGATATCAGTAAATCGAAAGTAAGTCATTGGATACGGGTGATTATGACCATCAAAATAACCAATAATTCAATGCAAGCATTGAGAGATAATTAAAGAAAAGAGGATTTAGTTCCTTTGAGAGAAGCAATTTGAATCTCCTGGCAAGGATTTGTTACTCGTTTTTGTACAGTACCTTTTATTAGTGGATTAGATTGCGATTTTGTTTTTGGGGGTTTGTATTCAACGGGGGGGGGGGGGGGGGCACATATTTATTTCGTGGCTGATCTACGGAATGAATTTCGACCTTCCTTCTATAATAGGTTGGTAACCTGAAAGATAACCAGTATTTTCTGTCCTAGTTGGAGTGTATCACTGACAGCCTCCGCTGGGTTGTTTTTTATTTCTACACCAGTGATCCAATTGAAACAGAAGCGTTGGGACTTGGCTTGTCCCTCTATAAGTGGAGAAATAAGTCTGGTTGAGAGATCCACAGATGTGTAATACTTTCTCAATGAAAATTTTTAATTATGTGCAAACATTTTCTTTTTCGGATAATCTTTTGAAGGTGCTGTCTAATTTTTGGTGGCACTTGCAAAAAGAAAAAAAAAATCTTTCGATTAATAAGAAATGAAAAGTTTAAAAAAATAGCCTTTGTGTTTAAATTTTCAGAGTGAGATCATACAATTTTAATTCAGGAAAAGAACTAAAATATAGTCATCAATGTGTGTTTGGTCCCTTGTAAAATTTAGGTAATAATTTTAACATAAACTACTGTTTATTATTAAGTTGATTCCTTATTATCTCATACTAATCAGTATGATAGATGTTTCAAGATACCTTCCAGTTTCAGTGGAGAAGTGTTTAATGGCTAAGATGACGGCCGCCTTGTCGACATTCAGAATGCACGCCTTTTTATTGCCATCTCTAGACCTGTTGCCGCCTGATGCTGGTTTCTTCTTGTTTTCCACTAAGATCTTAGGATACACCAATTATTTTTCTTATGTCAATATAAAAACTACATGTTGTTGTAACTTACCTGAAAAGAATTTTACTATTGAAATGAAATAATTTAATCATTTTTGTCCTGATGATTTTACGTTAAGAAGTGTATTTTTCGGATATATTTGATCCATGATGTTTCCTTCCTCATTTTAATGAAAATCAAGGATCCCTCATAAATCGGGGTAAAACAATTTAAACATACATTTTTCTATCAGTAACTGTTGCGACAAGAAAAATCTATTACTTCTATTTTCAGTTCTCCTTGATTTTTCTTATATAATTTTTAGTATAAGTGTTTTTTTCATTCTGTATGTTCGATATGTGATATATTCCTTTCCAATATTAGTTGTCTTAGTATTCATATCCACCGTATTCTGCGATATAGTTTACTGTCCTACAATAATTCGCATTTCCTATTGGTTCGTTATCACATTTTTTATTTCTCATTAATTTTTTTAATTACGACATTTGAAAGAAAATATTATCAATTTTTTTTCGATACTCTAGTTTTTCGATAAGCCAAAGTTGAAATTCGGATTCAGCACCCCAAAGAACCTACACATAAATTTTAAAAAAATTACTAGGCAATAAGGGGTATCCGCATAATAGCTATCGAGTTTCTCATTCGATCTTTTGAATAATAGCAATAATTATAAGTTTGATAAGTATCAATATTAAAGAGGATACCTATTTTGGCTGGGGGTCTATACATTTTTGGTGTAACGTGTTTTACACATAACAATTTATTTCAAACTCACATGAGTAACTTTTTTTTAACCCACAAAAATGTAACATTTTGACACGCTCTAGCTCTGTTGGTCTTGTTCGGATTGAAAATTTGCCTAACCTTTTTGTTTTTTATTAGAAATTTTATGGAGGATATGTTTTATCATATAACATTTGTCGCTTGGACCTACCGTTTACGAGGTATATTGGTTTGAGTAGAAAAAGTCATGTTTGAAGACCTTACATTCTCGCTACCTTATTTATTTTGAAAAATGATTATTTGTTATTTTAATTTAATTAATAATTTTCTTTAAAAAGAATGACTCCTCCTCGGTCATCATGGAAGAAAAGAAGACCATCCGTCTACAGAGGACCCAACAGCAGCCGAGGACATGGATCTTCAAATGCCGAAAGGCAAACCAAGATCCTAAACCCTATTTCTTCTATGCTTGTAAATAAAAATAAACGGAGGATTAGAGGGGTTTATTTTATTTTTAGTTTATTTACTACCCCAGTGAGCCCCACCACTAGATAGTGACTTATAATGCTATGTTTCTCCAAACCACTGCTCTCTTCAGAACCCTCTTAAAATGCACCTTGGTGCAGTAAAAGAGGTAGAATCATTATTATTAAGAATGAATCAAAACGTTTTGTTAGCCATAGGGGCTTGGGAAAAAAAAATAATAAAAAATGTTTTTTTACTACCCTAGTGAGCCCCACAACTAGATAGTGACTTATAATGCTATGTTTCTCCAAACCACTGCTCTCTTCAGAACCCTCTTAAAATGCACCTTGGTGCAGTAAAAGAGGTAGAATCATTATTATTAAGAATGAATCAAAACGTTTTGTTAGCCATAGGGGCTTGGGGAAAAAAAATAAGAAGAAAATCTTTATTTACTACCCTAGTGAGCCCCACCACTAGATAGTGACTTATAATGCTATGTTTCTCCAAACCACTGCTCTCTTCAGAACCCTCTTAAAATGCACCTTGGTGCAGTAAAAGAGGTAGAATCATTATTATTATTAAGAATGAATCAAAACGTTTTGTTAGCCATAGGGGCTTGGGAAAAAAAAATAAATAAAAAATAGTTAATGTACTATACTTACCAAAGAGAACAGACTTTATTTCACGGAGACATGTTTAATTCTTTGACAGCCTTCAACACTCTACAAAAATCTTGTTTAACACACTGACCCTGACAGGAAAACTACAGAGATGGCAACAGTATGTCAACTTAGTTTGACCTTAGTTAAAACTTTTATTTCCTCTTTACCCAAAAACCCTAGTGAGCCTTATCACTAGATACACTAGGTAGTGACTCAAAATGCAGTTTGTCTTCAAACCGTCTCTCTCCTCAGAACCCTCTTAAAATGCACCTTTGGTGCTGTGCGAGAAATAGAATGTTTATTATCAAGAATGTATCAAAAATTTTTTACTAGGCCATATAGGCAATTTGATCATTTTAATTTAAAAATGTAAATTCGGAAAAGAAGTAGATAATATATAGACATAGATATGATCTATTGTTTTTCCCAGTTAGAGAGAAATTGAGTTAGTTTGTCTTTGGTCGTATAAGGAATTTCAATAGGTCCATAGTGTTCTCCCTTATACAAAGACTTCCCTAACTAAAAGTATCCCAACGACTGCACTCTTGCTGAAACCTATTTGGACGTATGGATCACAGATTTACGGGACCGCAAAAGAAAAATATATAAATAAAAAACGAAAAAAAAATATCAAAATTGGTAAGGCGAGGTAGCAAACATAAGTGACTTGAATGGGAAAAGTGAGTGAATCGTCGCAGTTTCATTTTCTGGCTTCTTTATGCGAAGTAAGCTATACAAAAGCCTCTCCCATGAGGAGGAATTTAGAAATTGGCTAACGCACATATACAAAAAAAGTTCCTCTGAATAAAAATTTAAAATATTTTGTATTTTACCATACAAAATGGAATATAAAATATTTTTATATAACACGGAGCCTTTTAGAAAAAAATATTTACTAAACAGTTTTTTTTTAAATATTATTTTATTCCAACCAGTGTTACAACCTGACAATATGAAGGGCAGTGCGTAGTGGTACTTTTAATTACACAATTTATACAATATATAACTGAAATGCAAATACTGGATCTTGATCAATACTGCTACGCAGGATTTTTAACATCTAAAACAAAAAAAAAATTAAAGAATCTTATAAATAATAATTAATATTTATGTTAAAGTTTTATATATTTTTAATGTCAATATATAAGTTCTTAGACAGCATTTATGTTGAAAAATTTTCTTTGTAAAACAGTCATCCATGACTGGCCTATTTTGCTTAAAAGAAAAACTCCACGGTCATTTGATTCCACGAAATGTTTATTCAAAAGAAATGCGGTTGCGTGATATCAAGTATTCAGATCCCTACGGCTTTGCCTCTTTATTCCAGTCAGTGACCTTAAAATTTATGAAATTGTATGAGCTATTTCATAAAATCTCTTTTTAATTCAAGCCATCCACTTAAGTATCCATTGTCACGTGAATGCATGCTGGTTGTTGAAATTTTATTTCCCAAAATTGGAACTCCATTCCCTGTTCAATTACTGTTTATTAGGTTCTTTTTCTCGCTGCTGCATTAGTGAACGCTACGAAAAGGAGTAAAAAATGTTATAAGGCGTTTAAAAAAGAAGTGGACATTTCAATATTGCAATAGCGCCTTTATTGCGCAATAACGATCGTACTAACTTTTAAGCAATTTAGCATTAAGTTAGGAGTGCAGTAAAAAGATTTAGTTTAATAGATGCTAAACGTTTTTCCTTCCTTATCTGATCCACTTCCTTTTCATAATATTCTTCGAATTCCTTTTTTTTCATTTATTCTCATAGTTATAAACCAATATATTTTGTATCTATGCTGTAATATTGTATTTATTCTTAACAAAAATTATCACATTTTTTTTTCTCTTTCTTTCGATATTACAAATTGTTTCATAGCTTTTTTATCAATATTACTTAATTTTGTAATTAGCTTATTTTAATTATAGTTGATGCTTAAATTTTGTTAAAAACCATTATTATTTTTCTACATCTCATTTATAATATACAGGGTGTTCGGAAGATCGTTGGCCAAAGGGGTATCTCGGGTAGAGAGGTTCATTTTGAACCTATTTAAGGTCACTTACCTTTATACAAAGTCTTACTGATTTTTTTTTTTTTTTTTTTTTAAATAGCCAAAACCAAACATTTATGCCTTATAACTTCGTTGTTTACTGACATATCAACGCCATTATTTTGCTGTAATTACTAATACATTATCCATGTAGAATAAAAAAGATTTGATGCAAAAAACAAAAACAAAAACGGGAGATCGTCAAATCCTGTTAAAGGCTTAAAGAACTTCAAGTTCAAAAAAAAAATAAAATAAAAAAAATAAGCGCAACAAGTTTAGGTCTAGTCTTAAAATAATTTGGATTTGGCTGTTGCGCTTTTATTTTTTTTAACCTAAACTTGAAGTTCTATTTTTTTTTTTTTTTTTTTTTTTTTTTTTCAAATTTGCCTTTTAACAAGATTTAACGATCTCCTGTTTTTCTTTTTTATTATTTGTTTTTTGCATCAAATCTTTTATATTTTACATGGACAATGTGTTAGTAATTACAGCAAAAAATAAATGGCGTTGATATATCAGTAAACAACGAAGTTATAAGGCATAAATATTTGGTTTTGACCATTTTTTTTCGCGAAAAATTCATTAAAAAACCGTAAGACTTTGTATATAGTAATATACTAATATATATAGTAAGTGACCTTGAATAGGTTCAAAATCAGCCTCCCTATCCGGGATACCTCTTTGGCCAACGATCTTCCGAGCACCCTGGATATTAAATTTGTTTAAATGTAATGTATATTTTTTAAACTAAAATGTTAAAAAAAAATGCTAAACATGTATTTTTATTGTTACAACTTAATGTATATATGTTTATCTATATTGGCCACTCCGTTTAGATAAATTAGTGTTCGTCCTATTGAAAATTAATTATTTCTTTTTTTTTATTTTTAACCATTTTTCCCATTAAATCCTTTCACAGGATACTAGCAGATACAATTATGAGATTTGCTAGGTTATAGCAATATTCAACGACTACAACATTCAACATTTCAGGATTTTCCGCCATTGTCGTCCTTTTGGAAAACGATGAAGATGATCTTTTCAATTTTTAAAAGGACACTTTTTTTTTCCATTTAGTCCTTTGGATTTTGTCGAACATATTATATTTTCAATGATTTATATTAAATGTCTTATAGTAATATAATTTTATTTTATTGTTATTTACAATTTTCTTAACAGCATTTATTGTCATTCAAGATATTACTATCTGCCTCACTGAAATTCAGTAGGTAATATCTATCCATCTGCCTATCAATATATATATATATATATATATATATATATATATATATATATATATATATATATATATATATATATATATATATATATATACACATATACATGTACATAAAACGAAAATGAATAATCTCAATAAGGAAAACTAGGATTACTACTCAAGCGTTTTTATTCTATAACTAGATGTTATAGCCATTTTTATTAGAATCTATTTATTTTATTTTGCACTTGTATATGATTTAATACGTCTCATAAATATAAATTAAATTGGAACAAAATCACTGAATGAAGTTGTGGAAATGAAATTATTGTCTATAGGTTTATTATTATTCTTTAATATTATTTTTCTTAGTAAATCTGCATGCTAGTTAAACAGGACAAAATATTTGGTTGAAATATGTCTGGTTTTTCCTTTCTACAATCAAACTTTTTTACTGATAAGAATGAAAATGTTTGATAAACCGTGAAAATATTTAATAGTTAAACTAAAACATTTATCTATACTATTCGATAACTCGATTATCTATTTTTTTTTTTTTTTTTTTTTTTTTTTTGAGGTAGAAACGAATAATAAGAAATGTCAATTTTTAAATGGGGCATATACAACTTTTTTTCGTGGAGTTTTTTAGTATTGTTTTGGAAAATTTGAATAATTATTTCAAAACTGGCACACATAAAAATTATATTGTGATTTAAATCAACAGGTAATAATTCTAAATGTACATGATCTTTAAAATAATGTCTCAAGGAAATCAAAATATTATAATAAATGAAGTAAACAAAATTAATAAAATGTTTTTTAATCTTTTTTAAATACAGAAATATTAAAGTCGTGAATAAGCAACTGATTAACATATAAGGGGGGCCACTTTCTGCAATATTTCATAATGCAGGGTGCATGAATATGATACATATAATGTAAAATGTAAGTCTGAATGCGTGCTAAGGTTGCCATTACAGTAGATCACGCGAACACCAGCAGCAGAGAAGGCTGCCACGTCAAAAGGAGGTATTTTTTTTTTTTATACCAACACAGATGGGGCACCAGGTGTTATAGCAGTGTTAGATTGGTAACACTGCTACCTCTACTGTCTATAGCATTGAATAGAATTTACACACTCAATCGTGTCTCATTTGAAGTGTTGTTTTTTTTTTGTTTTGTTTTTATTAAACTAGTGTGACATTGTGCCTTGCTTGGAGATGAACAATCCAGAAAACAGGTAGAGTTATCTGTCTTTTTTAAAACATATCTTTGTCACTTTTTAATTGCTTTCTTATCATTTGTTCCATAAGTTTACGAGGCGATTAAATTTAACGTACACGGCTATGAAACTCCGGCTATTGTTCATTGATTTCGTTTTATGTATGCGCTCCCATTGTTCAGATTTCATTTCATCCGTTCTAATACATTGGTTTTAATTATTTTATTTATAATGAAAATTGAACAGGTTGCAATTGTTGACGTTTATTTTTCGAAGGGAAAATAGTTTTTTTGTGGATCCACGTTTATTTATCCTATGGTTATCCTTGGATTCATTAGAACTAGAATGCGGAACAATAGCTATTATAAAACATTTTAGCTCGTACGTTATCACGAGCGTGGTTATATAACCTTCGTTATGTAGTCAGGTTATGTTTTCAAAACAATTAAAATTTCCATTTTTCAATATAACACAGCTAAAGTGTTGTAAATAAAGATGGTGGATTACTTTTGTTCATATATATTAACAATTATGGTTTAACATTTAATTAACTTAAAAATTTATGATAGTTTGGTTTAAATTTTGTGAGACTTGGCTAACTCCCATGACGTTGCCGTGGCTACTTCACTGCAGGTCGCTTAGTAACGTTGCCCCCAGGCACTGCTTGATAAACACATCCTAGTAGCTTGACAAGGTGCATTTATAATTTCACTTGATAAAGAGCCTCTTCACAGTTAGTTAACTAACAGGAGTCTAACTAACTGGCAATGAGTTTATTAATGGGTTGTCTTCCTATGTTATCCGGGGCTGTCACGTCTCAACTAACCCCAAGGGTTTATTAACCGCCAGAAAGTAGAGGTTTATTTAGTTTTTCTGACTACTGTTTCTAATTGTGATATACTCTAATAACTTAGAATTGCGAACATAGAACAAAAACAGCATTATATACTGCTCTTTTATATGTGTCAAATATTTTTCCTTATTATTATATAGTACATTTTAATATCTATGGATTATATTTGAATTTTTACGAATAAAGTACAAGGGTTTTCCTACCGTTTTAGCAACAAAAGCATTAAAATTAGGCAATATAAAACTTTTGACTTCAATGTAACTATTACTGACATGGATTAAGAACAAGAATGCGTTAACATTTAATTTTTTTAACTTTATTTATTAATTCAAAACTGTCTTCAAGCTGAAGAAATAAGCAAGGAAACAATAATTTATAAGTCATTAAAGAAGAGTGAGACCAGAACCAATTGATAGCTTCTTCTGGCATTATTTTAGCTGTTACTTACAAGGAGGTCGTTCATCCAGCTCTTTTTTAGCCTTCGATAAATATTGTCGGTTTAACGTTTTTTTTGCACGCTCATAAATGTAACATTTTGACACCCTTTATCTCTGTTGGCGTTGCTCGGATCAAAATTTTTTTTTAAACACTCCTGATAAAAATTAGTGGATCACTTCGTTAATTTAACAAAAATTCTATTCCTTAATTACTAATACTGAGCTTTACTATATTTATAGGAAGACCACGTAATTAATGATCAAATATTTTATTTTTGATTTGTGATGAAGCGTGAATGGATTTTTTTTTTTTTAAATCCAGTTTTGATATTAATTTAACGATTTTATTGATTTATTTTTTTAGAATAACACAATAAAAGACACTGTGGTGAACTTAACTAAACGTAAACAATGTAAACGAACACAAAAGTCAAAAATGGTAGAGTACCCCGATAGTTATAGAAATTGGTTGCGATCGAAAAAAAAAGTGCACCGTCTCCGTTACTCAAAAAAAAAAAAAAAAAAAAAAAAAAAAAAAAAAAAAAAAAAAAAAAAAAAAAAAAAAAAAAAAAAAAAAAAAAAAAAAAAAAAAAAAAAAAAAAATGCTACCTACCTTATTAAAAACGTGTTATTTTTTAATTTAAAGTGAATAATTCCTCAATCTTCAATTGACATTACCAATGAAATTAATGTTTTTAGCATGTATCTCAGGTCACTGGTTATCACTAGTTAAGTCTACTCGTACCTCTATCCGAATTGAGTAGAGTTGATCATTATTTAATTCCTGAGCTTTTGATAAAAGTTGGTAAAAATATAAAGAATAATGTTCCAAACGAAAACCATAGGGACCAGAGTAACAAACTTTTACCAATAGTGTAAGAGCCCAGGGAGTTTAATAATGATTAACCTAACGCATTTGAGAAGTCCGATTAATTTGTTACGTGACCAGATATATGCTTACGTAACTTTTTTCTTATTTATTCATTTATTTTTAGGTAGGAAAACGCCTTTATAACTGTATTATTATTATTACATGCAAAACTAAGCAAACAATTTTTTTTGTTTGTTTGAAACAGCTTATTGCTAGGTTGCCATAAAACCAGATAATTTTTTTTTTAATTTGTTTTGATATAAAATCATAACAGCAATGTGGGAAACCTATTTGCTATAGAAGACATAATATTATTTAATAAGTATTTGCATTTTGTGAGGTTAAAAATAAAAACGATAAATTTGAACCTTATGACCCTAATAAATGAATATAATTTTTTAACTGGCTTTAATCCTTTACTAATCACTACTAACGTTAAAACATTCACTACAGAATTAAATAAAAACATATTATTATTAAATAATTTATTTTTGTTTTGTTTTTCGTTAATAGTGTAACTTTTCGTTTAAAAAAAAATGATACTAAAATTTAACTCATAAATAATTAAAATTACTTTTAAAAGAGCACGTCTATTCACTTACAAACAAAACTAACTCGGCCATCAAAAGGCTATTGTCACAGTAGGGAACAAAACATTATTGGAAGTCAGCAAAGCATTGTATCCTGGAGCTAGGCTACACAGTTGATTTCCGTTTTTCAATTGCTAACCTATTCTAGTCTGTTATATAAAACATCTATGTTCCAGTGGTATCCGTTTGCGGAACTATCCTCATTAAAATATAAGGAAGTAAATAAAATGTTTTGTTAGTCTAAGTAAAATTACTTCAACGCATGTAGGTTATATTGTGAAAATATTTCTCAGGCTGTCATGAAGTCTACAAGTCAAAATAGTGCACTTTTCATTAGACAATTTTTAGATCGTTTTTCATATTTTTATTTTTTATTATTGACAATTACTCTCTAAACATCATTTGTGCCAAAATAAATAATTTAAAGTCTTGTTAAAATAAAAAAGAACTAATTTTTCACTACTCTAATCTTTGCTAAAATTGAGTTTTGAAGCCACAGTTAACTCGTTTTCAAGGTGATTGGTCTTATCGACTTCATCACGACAACCACCGATATATCCTTGGATCAATTATTAAGCCAAAAGATCTTGATAAATATTCTTAAATTAATTTATTGAAATTTACAAAGTCGTTATTGTTAGTAATGAGTAGTTAGGAATGATGAGTTTATCATTTAAATGCTTTAGGAGGAATTTACAATAATCTCCTGTCTAAATGAAATTCTAGCCAACTTGGACAACAAAGATAAAAAGAATATTTTAAATGATAATGTAGGAAATAATATTTGCGATAACCTGCTAGCTAACCTAAAATATTAATTTAAATATTTTCTAGAAAATAAGTAAAAACAATCAACTATTATTTTGTGTTTGTTTCTGAATACTTTTAAAGGTATGTATAAATAAATAGACTACGTGATGAACGTAAACTTTTTTTGACTAAGATTCAAACGTATGAAAACATATATTCATTTTTTCATAAGTTAGAGATCCGATTTACATTCAATTGTGCATTAAATTCACAATTCCCCTTGAATTCACAATGTTTATCTTCATCCAAGATCAACTAGAAAACTAAAGTACTATAGGAATGTCAGGTGGCATGTCAGCCACACCCAAAACAGTTAACTTCCTTGTTTAGATTAAATATTAATTTACTACTGTTGATATTAATAAAAAAAAAAATAAATAAATAAAATGAACAGCTAACTGCTTTGCTGCTATGCTGGATGATATTATCAAAATACATATGTTTGCTCAAGAAGCTCTCAACGTGTCAAAGAAACTTTTAAAAAATATCATTATATACTAGCATTAATATGAAATAGATCTAAAATATACAGTTATATTGTATTTAGTTACATTATTATAATATTTACATAATGAAATTATAATTATAAAATATTTATATATACCTCCAAAATTCATTTGTTTGGGACAGCTTGGAAAGAAACAAAACTTTAATAAATATTTATTTTTAAAAATACTTATCACCAATAGTTACAAGTAAAATGATTCCAACAAATATGATATGAAAATTGGGATAGAGCAGATTTATTATGTGAGTATCTTAAATAACAAATACGAACATAATAAATTAGAAATATGCAGAATAGATGCAATACATTTAAGTTATATCTCATAATTGTCAATTGAATATTTTTTTTTATTATTTTAATTCCACTGCTGAGGAGACCGCGTCCAACAATCGATGACATTGCTGGATGGAGTGTGATGTTCGCAAAACCAAACTGGTGATCTAGAATGAAAGACAGCCGTTTCAAAAAAAAAATTTTTTGGATTTTTTTTTCTTTGCCCATGAAGGATAACTAAAGGATAGTAATGAAGGATAGTGGGAAATACGAGGGTGGATGTTCAGATAGCTT
This sequence comes from Euschistus heros, assembly GCA_003667255.2. Taxonomy (NCBI): domain Eukaryota; kingdom Metazoa; phylum Arthropoda; class Insecta; order Hemiptera; family Pentatomidae; genus Euschistus; species Euschistus heros. Next base: position 1,551,902 of record RCWM02000186.1, on the reverse strand, counting down.
ATCGGGCTTGGATGTCGTCTTGACAGTAGATAATTTCTAAGGATTGGGAAAATCTTGAAATTAGCATTTCCTTCTAAATTATATAATAGAATTTACTCCGGTATTACTAAACATAAGTTGCTTGTACTGGAAGTAACATCAACTATCCGGGTACAGAATGGTTAGGTACTAACCTAATACTGAATAACGTATGCCAACAGTATGTGAATATGTGCATAGCAACATACAATGCTTTTCTTCCACGATGTTCCAGATGATATACTTTAATCGTATAATATCAAACTTAATTTAAATAATATATAAATATAATTCAAATTCAATTTGTTAGACTCTTAATCTAATTGTTCATTACGAACTGTTTCTTGCAGAACCTGTGCTAGTACTGCCCGCTAAAGTTAGTAGACATCTCATTTCTTAGTTGTGGTTTACACTGAATTTTAATGACACAGAATTTTGTATACTTTGTTTTTGGATCTCTAAAGGTTGGTATTCACTAAGTTCGCAAAAATCTCTATCGCTCCAAACATGTAAAAATTGGATATGTGCTAATTGAGAGCTGTCGGTTTTTATTTTAACTCAAAGGAGAGCGCTGTATGTGCGCAGATGGAATTGAGACTACTTTAGTAGTGTGGACCACCCGTATAACATAAAATATGCACATACCTAACCTTAAATTTTTAAACAACTGTATACATATATGTACAATAAGTAAATATGAAGAAATTATTACAATGACTTATCAATAATATTTCAAGAACCACTCACTGGTAGCACTTCAATAAAAGGAAAAAAAAATTCTATATAAGAAGGTCTCTGGGCCATCTTCTTTTCAGACGCCTCGGTGGATTATCGGGAATAGTGTGGGAGGCAAGTTGAGAAACTAGTGGATTATATTGTTTATGGAATTTACTATGGAAGGATAGGTATCTGGTTTAGGCTAAACCAGAAACAGATGAAACATTAAGATCTTTATGGATAAGTTTATTGGTCACAAAGTAAGGAGCATTGAGGATTTTTCGAAGGATTTTGGATTGTAAGGATTGGATACGAGATAAATTAGATGGATTGACGGAGCCCCAAAGTTTAACTCCATATGTCCACATACGTCTGATAACTGTCATGTAAATGAGTCTTTTGTAAGTAATCGGTAAGTTTAAAACGTCTAACCTTACACAAAATGATACATCTTAACAAAATGGAGTAGACAGACGAATATTGTCAACAGCTTAATGATTTTTATCAGGGATCGAAACAGTTATTTTTTTATTCAAAAGAGTTATGAAATAACTGTTTTAAAAAAAAACTTTTACTCAAAAGAGTTTAAAATAAAAGTTCTGAAAACAAAAGTTAAATAAAAGTAAAAGTTAAAAAATAAACTTTTATCTGTTAACACTTTTATATAAAAGTTAAACTTTTACTTTTATCATTTAACATAAAAGTTAAAAGTTATGATAAATTTCATTCGGCTAGATAAAATTTAATCAGTATATTTCTTTCAAACTTACTAGCATTTTTAAAGGGTGTTAACAGTTATTTTAACAATTAGGGGTAAAGCTGACTAAATTAATACTTTAAGGACGTCAAGGCTGATTTTAATAAAATTTGATCATTGTTCTTTCATACTTACTAACATTTATATTAAGTCATCAGTTTTTCTAACAATTAGAAAGGGGGGTTTAGCTAAATTAATACTTAAAGAACGGCTCGGCTGATTTTAATGGACTTTGATAATTATGGTACTTTCACCCTTAGTAACATTTATATTGAGTCTTATCAGTTCTTTTAACAATTGGGGAGAGGAGGGTTTGGCTAAATTAATACCTTAAGGACGTCTCGGCTGATTTTAATAAAATTAGATAATTTATTATTTCATACATACTGATATTTTTATAGAGTGTTAACGGTTTCTTTGACAATTATGGGAGGGGTTTGAATAAATTAATACTATGTAAGGACGTCTCGGCTGATTTTAATAAAATTTGATGATTTATTCTTTCACGCTTACAGATATTTTTATAGGGTGTTAACGGTTTCTTTGACAGTTATGGGAGGGGTTTGACTAAATTAATACTTTAAGGACGTCTCGGCTGATTTTAATAAAATTTGATAATTTAGACCTTTCATACTTACTGATATTTTTATAGAGTGTTAACGGTTTCTTTGACAGTTATGGGAGGGGTTTGACTAAATTAATACTTTAAGGACGTCTCGGCTGATTTTAATAAAATTTGATAATTTATTCTTTCATAATTACTGATATTTTTATAGGGTGTTAACGGTTTCTTTGACAATTATGGGAGGGGTTTGACTAAATTGATAATTTAAGGACGTCTCGGCTGATTTTAATAAAAGTTGATAATTTATTCTTCCATACATAATGATATTTTTATACTGTGTTAACGGTTTCTTTGACAATTATGGGAGGGGTTTGACTAAATTGATACTTTAAGGACGTCTCGGCTGATTTTAATAAAATTTGATAATTTATTCTTTCATGCTTACTGATATTTTTATAGGGTGTTAACGGTTTCTTTGACAATTATGGTAGGGGTTTGACTAAATTAATACTTTAAGGACGTCACGGCTGATTTTAATAAAATTAGATAATTTAGTTCTTTCATACTTACTAGCATTTTTAAAGAGTGTTAACAGTTTCTTAAATAATTAGGGGAGGGGTTTGACTAAATTAATACTTTAAGGTCTAAGCTTGATAAAAGCTGTCAAATATTTATTATTTTTTATGGTGGGTGGGGCGGAAAGGTGCAAATCGGGTTTTTTAAATAAAAACTGATTTTCACTATATTTCGTAATCAAGATTTTTAGGCATAAAAAACCATTCTGAAAGTAACTCAACTAATTTTTTTATTATTTGTGGTGATCACATTTTAAATAAATCGTAAATTGTGGGGTAAAAAAGAGGGGCTAATTGGGGGTAAATATTTACGTAAGATCAGTTTTCCGTTTTTGTTGAAATTAGATACTAATGTTTCTTTGGTAAACTTTCCTTTCTTGAATAAGTTTTAGCTATAAGAGCATAAATTCAAAAAAAAAAAAAAACTTTTATTTTTAACACTGTTATATAAAAGTTAACTTTTATTTATACCATTTGAGATAAAAGTTATTAGATATAATAACTGTTAATGCAAGGTCAGTAATGTTCTCTACGGCTCATGCTCTTTGAAACTGACTAAATTTTTCAAAAAAAAAGGGTTTTTAACGTTCTTTTAGCAATTGGGGCCCCCCAGAATTTGACTAAATTAATACTTTAAGGACGTCACGGCTGATTTTAATAAATTTTGATAATTTATTCTTCCATACATAATGATATTTTTATGCTGTGTTAACAGTTTCTTTGACAATTAGGGGAGGGATATGACTAAATATATACTTTAAGGACGTCTCGGCTGATTTTCATAAAATTTGATAATTTAGACCTTTCATAATTACTAACATTTTTAAAGAGTGTTAACGGTTTCTTTGACAGTTAAGGGAGAGGTTTTTACCTAAATTAATACTTTAAGGACGTCACGGCTGATTTTAATAAATTTTGATAATTTATTCTTCCATACATAATGATATTTTTATGCTGTGTTAACAGTTTCTTTGACAATTAGGGGAGGGATATGACTAAATATATACTTTAAGGACGTCTAGGCTGATATTCATAAAATTTGATAATTTAGACCTTTAATAATTACTAACATTTTTAAAGAGTGTTAACGGTTTCTTTGACAGTTAAGGGAGAGGTTTACCTAAATTAATACTTTAAGGACGTCACGGCTGATTTTAATAAAATTTGATAATTTAGACCTTTCATAATTACTAACATTTTTAAAGAGTGTTAACGGTTTCTTTGACAGTTATGGGAGGGGTTTGACTAAATTAATACTTTAAGGACGTCTCGGCTGATTTTAATAAAATTTGATAATTTATTCTTTCATACTTACTGATATTTTTATAGAGTGTTAACGGTTTCTTTGACAATTATGGGAGGGGATTGACTATATTAATACATTATGGACGTCTCGGCTGATTTTAATAAAATTTGATAATTTATTGTTTCATGCTTACTGATATTTTTATAGGGTGTTAACGGTTTCTTTGACAATTATGGTAGGGGTTTGACTAAATTAATACTTTAAGGACGTCACGGCTGATTTTAATAAAATTAGATAATTTAGTTCTTTCATACTTACTAACATTTTTAAATAGTTTTAACAGTTTCTTTAACAAATAGGGGAGGGGCTTCACTAAATTAATTCTTTAAGGACTAAGCTTGATAAAAGCTGTTAAATATTTATTATTTTTTAGGGGGGGTGGGGCGGAAAGGTGTAAATCGGGTTTTTTAAATAAAAACTGATTTTCATTATATTTCGTAATCAAGATTTTTAGGCATAAAAAAAAAAAAAAAAAAAAACCATTCTGAAAGTAACTCAACTAATTTTTTTATTATTTGTGGTGATCAAATTTTAAATAAATCGTAAATTGTGGGGTAAGAAAGAGGGGCTAATTGGGGTAAATATTTACGTAAGATCAGTTTTCCTTTTTTGTTGAAATTAGATACTAATGTTTCTTTGGTAACGTTTCCTTTTTTGAATAAGTTTTAGCTATAAGAGCATAAATTAAAAAAAAAAAAAAAACTTTTATTTTCAACACTGTTATATAAAAGTTAACTTTTATTTATACCATTTGAGATAAAAGTTATTAGATATAATAACTGTTAATGCAAGGTCAGTAACGTTCTCTACACATACCATCGTGGCAACCCCTTGCCAGACACCCTTAATGCTCATTTATTTGTAATTGTGTTTACGTTATAGTATAAAAGCTGATCTTTATATATATTACTCAGGCAATGAATAGATGATGTTTCCTCATCAGCCAGACCGTTCTGACAGTTTCAACCCCTTGCCAGACAAGTATATAGGGTAGCTGTAGTAGCGAGCGCGAGGCAAGATACATATGGCTGGGTGGGAGTGAGATAGTGAGTGATGTCTGTCGCGATCCTTCACCACGCTCTTGTATTTTACTGCACATGTATTTTTTATTACTCAGTGCGTGTTTACATCAGCTAAAATAATCTTATATTTGTACAAGAACATGTTCATTAACAACTAAAGTTATTATTATTATATTTGGTATAGTTAAATAATAATTACTATTTAATTATTAATACTTCACACAAACATATAAGATTATTTTAGCTGATGTAAATACGCACTAAGTAATAAACAATACATGTGCAGTAAAATACAAGAGCGTGGTGAAGGATCGCGACAGACATCACTCAATATCTCACTCCCACCCAGCCATTTGTATCATGCCTCGCGCTCGCTACTACAGCTACCCTACATGCTTGTCTGGCAAGGGTTAGAACTGTCAGAACGGCCTAGCTGATGAGGAAATATCATCTGATTATTACCCAAATAATATATATAAAGCTCAGCTTTTATACTATAACGTAAATACAATTAAAAATAAATGAGCATTAAGGGTGTCTGGCAAGGGGTTGCCACGATGGTAAGTGTCTGGCTGATGAGGAAACATCATCTATTCATTGCCTGAGTAATATATATAAAGATCAGCTTTTATACTATAACGTAAGTACATTTCTGAAGGAAATATCAAAAAATCACGCTTTATAACTGACGATAGTAGGCTGGTATTTTACCCACCTTTTACCTTGTTGTAAAAGTTGTTCATGTTTACCTGCCAAGGCCACGATAACCCGAACTTCATTCATGGCCCATCGTTCCTACCTCTATTGGGAGCATGAGCTGACAAAGTTTCATCTTTTATAAAATAACGGAGGTCTGGCGTTCACGGGCTCTCGCTCTAATACTTCTAAGTCAAAGCTTGATAAAAGCTGTTAAATATTTATTATTTTTTATGGGGGTGTGGTGCTGAAAGGTGCAAATCGGGTTTTTTAAATAAAAACTGATTTTCATTATATTTCGTAATTAAGATTTTTAGGCATAACAAAAAAAAAAAAAAAAAAAAAAAAAAAAAAAAAAAAAAAAAAAAAAAAAAAAAAAAAAAAAAAAAAAAAAAAAAAAAAAAAAAAAAAAAAAAAAAAAATTGAAAGTAAATCAACTAATTTTTTTATTATTTATGGAAATCACATTTTAAATAAATCGTAAATTGTGGGGTTAGAAAGAGAGGCTAATTGGGGTTAATATTTACGTAACATCAGTTTTCTGTTTACATTGAAATTATATACTAATGTTGCTTTGGTAAACTTTCCTTTCTTGAATAAGTTTTAGGTATAAGAGCAAAAATTGTAAAAAAAAACCTTTTATTTTTAACAGTTATTTAAAAGTTTTACTTTTATTTATACCATTTGAGATAAAAGTTAATAGATATAATAACTGTTAATTTTTTTTTTAATTTATGCTCTTATAGCTAAAACTTATTCAAGAAAGGAATGTTTACCAAAGAAACATTAGTATCTAATTTCAACAAAAACGGAAAACTGATCTTACGTAAATATTTACCCCCAATTAGCCCCTCTTTCTTACCCCACAATTTACGATTTATTTAAAATTTGATCACCACAAATAATAAAAAAAATAGTTGAGTTACTTTCAGAATGGTTTTTTATGCCTACAAATCTTGATTACGAAATATAATGAAAATCAGTTTTTATTTAAAAAACCCGATTTGCACCTTTCCGCCCCACCCCCCCCCCATAAAAAATAATAAATATTTAGCAGCTTTTATCAAGCTTAGACCATAAAGTATTAATTTAGTAAAACCCCTCCACTAATTGTTAAATAAACTGTTAACACTCTTTTAAAATGTTAGTAAGTATGAAAGAACTAAATTATCAAATTTTATTAAAATCAGCCATTACGTCCTTAAAGTATTAATTTAGTCAAACCCCTACCATAATTGTCAAAGAAACCGTTAACACAATATAAAAATATCATTATGTATGGAAGAATAAATTATCAAATTTTATTAAAATCAACCGTGACGTCCTTAAATTATTGATTTAGAGAAACCACTCCCACAATTGTTAAAGAAACCGTTAACACCCTATAAAAATATCAGTAATTATAAAAGGTCTAAATTATCAAATTTTATTAAAATCAGCCGTGACGTCCTTAAAGTATTAATTTAGTCAAATTCTGGGGGGCCCCAATTGCTAAAAGAACTTTAAAAACCCTTTTTTTTTTGAAAAATTTAATCAGTTTCAAATCGCATGAGCCGTAGAGAACATTACTGACCTTGCATTAACAGTTATTATATCTAATAACTTTTATCTCAAATGGTATAAATAAAAGTTAACTTTTATATAACAGTGTTGAAAATAAAAGTTTTTTTTTTTTAATTTATGCTCTTATAGCTAAAACTTATTCAAAAAAGGAAACGTTACCAAAGAAACATTAGTATCTAATTTCAACAAAAACGGAAAACTGATCTTACGTAAATATTTACCCCAATTAGCCCCTCTTTCTTACCCCACAATTTACGATTTATTTAAAATTTGATCACCACAAATAATAAAAAAATTAGTTGAGTTACTTTCAGAATGGTTTTTTTTTTTTTTTTTTTTTTTTGCCTACAAATCTTGATTACGAAATATAATGAAAATCAGTTTTTATTTAAAAAACCCGATTTCCACCTTTCCGCCCCACCCCCCATAAAAAATAATAAATATTTAACAGCTTTTATCAAGTTTAGACCTTAAAGTATTAATTTAGCCAAAACCTCTCCCTTAATTATTAAAGAAACCGTTAACACCCTTTAAAAATGTTAGTAAGTATGAAGGAACTAAATTTTTTAATTTTTTTTAAATCAGCCAGGACGTCCTTAAACTATTAATTTTGTCAAAACCCCTACAATAATTGTCAAAGAAACCGTTAACACCCTATAAAAATATCAGTAAGCATGAAACAATAAATTATCAAATTTTATTAAAATCAGCCGAGACGTCCTTAAATTATTAATTTAGTCAAACCCCTCCCATAATTGTCAAAGAAACCGTTAACACCCTATAAAAATATCAGTAAGTATGAAAGAATAAATTATCAAATTTTATTAAAATCAGCCGGGACGTTCTTAAAGTATTAATTTATTCAAACCCCTCCCATAACTGTCAAAGAAACCGGTAACACTCCTTAAAAATGTTAGTAATTATGAAAGGTCTAAATTATCAAATTTTATTAAAATCAGCCGTGACGTCCTTAAAGTATTAATTTAGGTAAACCTCTCCCTTAACTGTCAAAGAAACCGTTAACACTCTTAAAAAATGTTAGTAATTATGAAAGGTCTAAATTATCAAATTTTATTAAAATCAGCCGAGACGTCCTTAAAGTATATATTTAGTCATATCCCTCCCCTAATTGTCAAAGAAAAACCGTTAACACAGTATAAAAATATCATTATGTATGGAAGAATAAATTATCAAAATTTATTAAAAAACAGCCGTGACGTCCTTAAAGTATTAATTTAGTCAAATTCTGGGGGGCCCCAATTGTTAAAAGAACTTTTTTTTTGAAAAATTTATTCAGTTTCAAATCGCATGAGCCGTAGAGAACATTAATGACCTTGCATTAACAGTTATTATATCTAATAACTTTTATCTCAAATGGTATAAGTAAAAGTTAAAGTTAAAATTATCAAATTTTATTAAAGTCAGCCGTGACGTCCTTAAAGTATTAATTTAATACCTTAAACCTCTCCCTTAATTATTAAAGAAACCGTTAACACTCTTTAAAAATGTTAGTAAGTATGAAAGAATAAATTATTTAATGTTGTTAAAATCAGCCGTGACGTCCTTAAAGTATTAATGCAGCCAACCTCCCCCGCCCCCCCCCATATTTTAAAAAACTGTTAACACTCTTTAAAAATTAGAATAACTGTCCAAAGGTGCTAAGGAAATGTCACTAACCATGTAGGGAATCGATATTTAGGTTTTACGGAAATCGGTTGATTTCTTTTTTTACTTTATACATTTTAAGATCATTATTGTTTTCTATTATTAATGTAATATAATTTATTTTTCTATTAATATAGAAGTAAAAGCAAAATACTTTTTCATTTGAACATTTTCACGTAAATGGTTTACAATAACTGTTTTAAAAAAAACTTTTATTCAAAAGAGGTTTAAAATAAAAGTTTTGAAATAACTGTTAAATAAAAGTTCTAGCGATAAAAGTAAAAGTTAAAAAAAACTTTTATCTGTTAACACTTTTATATAAAAGTTAAACTTTTACTTTTATCGATAAAGGTTAACTGTTATTTTCGATCCCTGATTTTTATCAAAAGCAGTCCTTAAAGTAAGGTGCTTTGTAATTTTGAACAAATATTGCAAAATAGTAAAACTATCACCAGTGGCCAGAAATTGTAATGTTAACTCGAGCTTATCCTGAGCCAATATAGCCTTTCAGAACTTAGTTTATTCTTTCTTTGAATAGACAGTGCTAACAATTTTTTTTTTTTATTTTTTTATTTATTCATATTTACAACTGTACAAAATAATATACAACTAGTAAATGTGTTGATAGTGAATACAATGGCATATAAATAACTTGTGAAGAACTACTCTCTAGTAGCACTTCAATAAAATTTACACTAAAAGGTCTCTAGGTCATCTTCTTTTCAGACGCCTCAGAGGATTATCAGGGATGGAGGAGGAAGCAAGTTGGGAGACTAGTGGATTGGAGTGGTTATGGAGCTTACTATGGAAGGATAGGTATCTGGTTTGGGTTGAATCAGAAACATATGGGACATTAAGATCTTTATGGATAAGTTTATTAAAGTAAGGAGCATTGAGGATTTTTCGAAGGATTTTGGATTGAAAGGATTGTATACGAAATGAATTGGATGGATTAGTAGAGCCCCAAAGCTCAACTCCGTACGTCCAAATAGGTCTAATCACAGTCATGTAAATGATTCTTTTGTTATTAATTGGGAGCTTTGTCTAGTAAATGTTAAAATAGTCTGTAACGACGGACAGTTTCTTGTCGTTTTAGTCTTGTATGTGGATTTCAAGTTAGACGTTTGTCCGAGTGGAGTCCTAGGTAGCGGACCTGTTCAACTGGGATTAGTAGAATGTCATTCTAACAAATTAAAAAAAGATATATTTTCTAAGTTTGAAGAAAACATTCGTAAAAAGAAAAACAAACAAAAAAACCTTCAATGCCCACTCAATTATTGAGACCTGAAGTTCAATAGTAAGTAATTTTTAGATCTCCCTTCATAAAATTTCGCGAATATAGTGGATACCCACATCAACGTATCAATTTTTGTGTGGTACTATACAATTTTATCCAGAAATTTGAGTAGGTAGTGGTCTATATTTTACTAATAGTCTTTTAAATTTTCACTTGAGGTACGCATGATGATATAGAAGGATCAATACAATTAGGATTGATGAATTAAATGCCACTTCTATTGAGATTATTTTATTTGAAAACTAGTTTCGAATGCTAAACATTCATCTTCAGTTCTAAAACATACAAAAAATTTTTCAACACATCAGTACTATGTTACATAGATAATATATACTAAAGTTTTTTAAAAAGATAAGACAAGAAATCAAGCATAGGCACTCACCTTCCAGGTAACTAAAACACTGAATTTGAGAGAAGTAAAAAGGGGCAGGTAGGTTAAGTTTTAGATTTACAACGGGGTTTCCCTTATGACTCATTGGGTTTTTCCGTTCCTATGGGAAACAAATTTAAAATGGGGCTATTGGATATGTTAATCTGATCATTTAAACAAAAATCTGGATCGGCTTTAAACGATTTTATTATTTCTAGTGATTCAAAAGTATTTAATTTTAGGCTATTTTCTACTTGATGTAATATTTTTACTCCCGAGTCTTTATTAAATTTGTGGTTATTTTCATTGAGATGGATAGCGAAATTGGAATTTTGGGTCTTATTAGTGTATGCTCTTATATGTTCATTTACTCTTTGATTTACTGATCGTCCGGTTTTTCCCGTGTATATACGGAAACTTAACCTACCTGCCCCTTTTAACTTCTCTCAAATTCAGTGTTTTAGTTACCTCGAAGGTGAATGCCTATGCTTGATTTCTTGTCTTATTTTTTTAAAAACTTTAGTATATATTATCTATGTAACATAGTACTGATATGTTGAAAAAGTTTTTTGTATGTTTTAGAACTGAAGATGAATGTTTAGCATTCGAAACTAGTTTTCAAATAAAATAATCTCAATAGAAGTGGCATTTAATTCATCAATCCTAATTTTAAATTTTCTATTTGTCCAGCATATGATTATGTAACAATGTGATTTGTGCTTTCACAGTTCCGCTGGTCAGAGGGAATAGCGATAATAATTACACATAATTTTGTTTTTCTTTAAATTTTGGAAAGGAAGAATTATTTCTTCCTAATCAGAACTTAATAACCGAACCATTTCAGTGGTTATTGTGCCACGACCTGCAGCCTTCTCAAGCGCTATTGTTTCCACGAGTTTCATAATTTCTTCCTTTGTAACATCATTATCAGTCGCTGCTGCTTCAAAGCCTAAAGTTCCTGGTTGTCAGAATCATCAACACTGAACAAAAGTCTTGAAAACGCTCCTCTCACCTTTCATTATTTCTTTTCCTGATGTTCCCACTCTTATTCTCACAAACGTTTCTCTCCTTTCTTTTTTTCCACATCAACTATCTGATTTCTTTACCACACGGTCATAAATTCTAGAATTAGTTAAGAAGTAATATTTTTTTTCAATCTTTTTTTAGCGCTTTTTTGATTACCTCATTTTTTTTTTTTTAAAGCAAGTTTCTTTATATAGTTGCTCGGGTTCAAGTTGTGACGAAAATGTTCACTTTTTGGGTCCGAATCACCTCATCTTACGGTACTTAATGTATCAAAGATGAAAAAATTAATGGTGATCTTGTTAAGAAAATTATTTTCTGTCCCGTGGGAGAAAACACCTGGGAAGTTAACTGTCCTTTCATGATAACTTCTCATTTTACTATTTAGAAATTCCATTCTCACAAAGTTCCCAACCCAATTTCTATATTTTATTTTGTATTTTTTCTATGAATTTAATCGTGAAACAAAGACAAGGTATAAATGTTTCAACGTATTGTCTTGATTTTTTGTTTTAGCAAATTAATCCAAGCAATTAATCATAGCTATATAAAATATGCAGTTAATTAAAATTAATATAACCATTTTTCTAGAAATTCCATGTATTACTCAGGATTGTTAAAATGATCCTTATATTTTTATTTTTCGTTATTCTGTCTTACTAGTAATGAATTATTTATAGTTCTTTACCCAATTTTTATCATTAGGATATTTATCGTTCAGCTCTTGGTAGAGAAAATATTGACACATAGCTTTTATCGAATAAATAATATCGCTAAACGTTTAACTCAATCGTTTTCAAACAACAAAATACAGATATAATTTGGTGAATTAAGTCTGTTTAATGCGTATTTTTAGACTTTCTTGAACTATATTATGATGTTAGGTAGGTATAAAAAAAACAACTCTAGGAATGAATAAAACATATTTCATTTATATTAAATATAAATATATATATATATATATATATATATATATATATATATATATATATATATATATATATATATTTTTATTTATTTTTTATTTTTTTTTAAACTGATCGTTTTATCACTGCAATTTTCCATGTACTTCTTGGTAATTAAAAACAATTCTCATCAAAATTCAAGCATTGCTAAAGCAAAACAAACGTCAAATTGTCAAATATATTTATTTGATATTAGAACATGAAGGAATAGAATTACAGTTTGAAAATGACATTTAGAATTTAGAATTTGAAATAAAATAAATATATTTAAACAAATGTACAATGTTTTTATAATTGTAGACATTCTAAGGGGACTTTTATATCGTAGTATGAACTTTTTTTATATTTCATTCCTTTTTATTATAGTTTCTGAGTCCTGTTAGAACAGTAACTCTACAGTGTTAAATGACCATCAAGAGTATTATTAGTGCAATCTTCACTCTATAGTATTTATCGAAAGGTTTTCGTAGCATTTGCAATTACTTAATAATACATAAAATCCAGATCCTTTGAAATATTTGTGTTCTTACATTTGAATTTGTAAAATGAGTTTTGAAAATGATCTGAACTATACTATTACCTTACAGAGTTATACATTGCTATATGCGATTTTGTTTGTTTCTAGACCTAATTTGTTTCTTCACTCTCATATGGATTATTTTTTGTTGTTGAAACTTTTTTTTAAAATGCCCTCCGAGGCGCCTGAAAAGAAGGTGGCTTCGGTACCTTCTAATATAGAAAGTTTAATTTTACAGAATTGCTACTAATGGGTAATTCTTACCAGCGAAAAAAAAAAAAAAAATAAACAGGTATCCTTATCGCAAACCATGAATAGAATGTTTATAACGGTACAGAAAAAACGAAAAATATTGGTACCGACACAAAATTCATTTCAAATGTCCCAAATGTCAGAGCAGACTCCAACTGGAAACCTATAATTATATCCCGCATTTGCTGCAACAACGATATAACTCAAAAACCCTAATTTTGCAGAGGGACAGTATTGTGAATAAAGTACAGGACGATCTCTAGACATACAATGGTGACATATATAGTGAATAGTTGAAGTACAAATACGACGTTTTACTGACTGAAACTACATGGTGAAATGGTTCATTCAAAAGCTCGGCATAACTCAAAAGCTTGTTAAAAACTTCTGAACTAAACTTCTCAAAAAATAGTCTCAACTTGTTTTACTCTAGCATCCCTATAACTAGGACACTGAAAACAAAATGGCTTTAGGGTTAACTATTATAGAAAAATATAAGTGCATATGGTAATTACCGACTTTGCTCGATTTTTCATATCATTATAAACATTATTTTCTATATTTAGTAGATTTATTTCGTTTTACGCAGATTTAAATTTCATATAAAAGATTTTAAAATGAATATGTATTGAAGAATAAATATATGTTTAAATTGTTGCTAATAAATATTTTATTTATTCAATATCGCTTGTATATGTCATTTATTTTGTATCAAATTGTGAAAAAATGTAATTAAATGTTGATGTTTTTTTTTTCAAATTTAAATTTCCCCTAACAATAATTATTTAAGACAAGCTATTTTTGAGGTTTTAATCGTCTGTTTTTTTTTTATGATACGATCCGATACCTGTATTTTTAAATTTATTGATGGTATATGTACATAAATTTAATATTTCAGAAACTCGTTAGCAACAAATCCCTTTTAGCCGGATGGTATTAGGCACGTGTTGAAGTATGGAGTTTGGAAGTGTATTATGGTAGATGAATAGAACTCGGTTAGGTTTGCATACGACGGGTTTAATATTTTAGCCCCTGCGATGGCTGTGGCTCTCCAGGGGGCAGTGAAAGTTTATCAGGAAGACGTGACAAGTTTTGATGTCATCTCCTCCCCGAAAAAGGTCCTTGCCCGGCAACGTACTTTGACTTAATGAATTACTTCACGTTTGTGACATTTTTAAAGTATTTTTTCATGGAAAATGTATTATTATCATAACATGCACGATATATACTTACATACTAAACATTATTGCTAAAAAGTTTTAGAATAACTATTTCTCTCTCTCTCTCTCTCTCTCTCTCTCTCTCTCTCTCTCTCTCTCTCTCTCTCTCTCTCTCTCTCTCTCTCTCTCTCTGTATATATACATATATATATATATATATATATATATATATATATATATATATATATATATATATATATATATAAAGAAAAAATAAATCCTTAAGACTTCCGAATAAACTACATTTCGAGTAATATGAGGATCATTGGATTTTTGGGGTTTTTAGTTCTGAAAAGCTCAACATACTGAGCTTGAGAGAAACTGAGTCCAATGATCATCTCAACATTTGTGTGAGCCTAGCCTTGCGATTTACTAATAGTAACAAAAAAAGGATTTTAAATTGGAAATTCTAATAATTTGATTTGAAATGGAAGATCAGTACGAATCATAGGAATTCTAGGAATAGATAGGAGTTCTTCAGTCACTGTTCTAATAATAATAATAATAATAATAAAGTTCTTTATTTATTCTGGGACCTTAAGTCCCTTAAGAATAAAAAATAATGTACAATCAAGGGTCTTTACAGCCTTAAAATAAAATAATATTTACATAACAAAGTAACAGATAATAATAATAATACTAAAAAAAAATTTAAAAAAAAAAAAAAAAAAAAAAGCAGAAAGAAGATATTAATAAAAAGTAACAGAAAATTTATATTAATTTTTTACGAAAAGAAAAAGATTTCTTAAATATAAACTGTTTATAATTATAGTTTATAGTTTATAACAACTAGAGAGTGGCTATTGGCAGTTTTTGGAGGACAGGATCTGGGTGGATAGTAGGTGGTTAAAGAAGTGGTATTTGAAAGTAGAAAGGTTAATTGAATGACGAATGTTGAGAGGGATGGAGTTCCAGAGAGAAGAGGATCGGATTACGAAAGATCTTTCGAAAGTGGCTGAGCAATGAGTAGGAGTAAGCAAATCTGATTGACGGGATCGGGTTTGGCGGGTAAGAATTGAGGATTTGAGTTGAAGGAGTTCGGAAATGTAAGGTGGATGATGGGATTGAACGGTTTGAAAAAAGTAAGGATGCCAGGAAGTACTGGCGACGGTAGGAAGGAATAAGCCACTTTAAATCCGCATAAAACTGCGAAACGTGGGCGCTCCTCGGGATCCCGAAAATAAAGCGGATAAAGCAGTTAAATAGTCTTTTGATTCTAGCCTCGAGATCCCCAGAAACACCCCCATACACAGCACAGCTGTAGTTAAAGCAGGGGAAGATGAGAGAGGTAACTAGTAACTTGCGGGGTTGAAAGGAACAAGGTGGCGAACGTAATTGAGACGCTTTAGGATAGGGATCGTAAGGCGGGAAATTTCGGATACGTAGTTTTTCCAGGATAGGGTTTCATCGAAAAAAACTCCAAGGTTTTTGACCGAGGAGTAGAATTTGATAGGATCACTGTTCAGGAAAAGGGTGGGAATTGAGGATATGGTTTTTAAGAGGTGACTCGATCCTATTACAATCGCTTTGGTCTTTTCAGCATTTAGATTTAGCTTGTTCTTCGATGCCCAGTTACAGATTCGATTCAGGTCTTCTTGGATCCTTTTAGTGGCTTTTAATAAGTCAGAGTTGGGAAAGGATAAATAGATTTGGAGATCATCGGCGTAGAGATGATACCGGCAATGATGGATGGAAAGCGGAAGGTCATTAATGTAGACAGAAAATAGCGTGGGTGATAGTGAAGATCCTTGAGGAACGCCACAGGATAGGGGTTGGGTCTTGGACGGAGTTTTATTTGGAATAACTACATACTGTGATCGATCGGAAAGGAAGGACTTAAACCAGAGTAAGGCAGATGTGGATAAGGAAAGGTTTCGAAGTTTGGATAGGAGGATGTTGTGGTCAACTTTATCGAATGCTTTGGAAAAATCTAAGAGGATAAGGATAGTTAACTCTTGGCGATCTATCTAGTGAGAAATATAGCCTCAATTATATTTTCTTGAGGAGCTGTAATTTTTAAAATGGCATCATTGTACAAATTAAGCGAATGATCGAATTTTACGAGTAAAAATAAAATTGGAAATTAATTTTAATGCATTCTGTTGGCGATCCAGAGGGACTACAGAATATTTGCTATATCACTAGCTGTATATCGGTCGATTTTTAATCTTCAGTGGGATTAACAGTTCGTATCACATATTTATAGCGTTATTAATAATAATTTTGTAGAAAATAAATATATTTTATTATGAATGTCAAGCTGTAGATAACACCGTAAAATTGTAATATCTCTTATAGAAAGGCGGTCGCCACATATCAGTCGATTTTTAATAACAATTTAATTTAAAAAATCATTAAATTTTATTATTGATAAACCTTCCGTGAACTATGAAAATAATGTTTATTAAATTTGGTACAGATTGGTTCAGTAGTTTTCGTGGTTAGTGATCACAAACAAATATATCATATAATATACAAATATAGTTGAATATTTAGGTATGTAGGAATATATATATATATTTTTATATTTTACCTTAATCAAGAAATCTTCAAATGCCTTTATTTTTCAGATAAATAACACGCATTTAAATATACCTATGTGTGTACAGGGTGGGAGAGTAACATTGTCCGACCTGCAGTGAACAAAATATTGATTTAAGGAAATGGTTTAATTTTTTTTTTCCATTTTTCGAAAACATTTTAAGAAAAATAATTTAAGTCCTGCCACTTTTATTAAAAAAATAATTTAAATTTATTATAAATAATTAAATATTTTTTAACAGTGATATATATTCACTAATATCTTAAAATTCAATTGAAATATTATATTGATTCCTTCCTTTGCATTTCTCCATTTACTTCTCGGATTGCAGATCTCAGCATATTGCTTTCTATTTCCCTTCTCGTCGAACTACCTCTTTGAGATATCTCTTATTGTCCCTTTTCTGGAATTCCCAACCCATTTCCATTCGCACTTCACGTTTTTCTTTTAAACATGATTTATTTCTTTTCCTCAATAATTATTTTGAGTATTTGTACAAACATGTCTAAATGTAATAATCATTTGTATATAAGTTACACTTGAAGTGGTGTATTTAAATGTATAAGTCTCTTAGCTTATAATTGCCTGGGGTCTATGTCTAAAATTGATTCAGCCATACTATAGTAGAATTATATCCGTTTACTCTTGTAAACTATTCTTACGAAACAATAAGTCTTAGAATAAAAACCATTATCATCAATAAAGGAGTTTGATCTATAACAACTTCTTTCAACTTTACTCTCCTCTTACATAATTTATTTTATTTCTACAACTTTCGGGAACATCATTCCCATCATCAACATCAAGCAAGAAGTTTCCATGAGTACATTTTTTTATTGAATTAAACTCTTATTTACTATTAATAAAATTCAATCAAATAATTAAATTTTATCTACTTTACAGTAAACTCACTGTCATTTTTTTTTATTTTAACCTGCCCTGCTTTATGAGTCCAATAATAAAACTAGTCCCGAAAACATATATATATATATATTATATTATATATATTATTTTATTTTTGAAGAGAAAAGATTTGACCCGGTCGGGACTCGGGATTTGCCTGGTTCGGATGCGACCCCGGTGGCCTAGTTGGATAAGGCGCCACGCTAGAGAGGTGGAAACTTGGGTTCGAGTCCCGACCGGGTCAAATCTTTTCTCTTCAAAAATAAAATAATATATTTAATAATATTGATTTATATCAAGAAAAATTACATATATATATATATATATATATATATATATATATATATATATAAAACAATATCTTATAGCGTCCTGGCATGTGTATTTTACGGGACGATCAAAATTTTGTATGTGAGCTAGTGTTTGCGTGGAGAATTCCTTAAACTTGCTGTTAGTTGTGACGTGTTTAATATAGATTAACATATAATATATATTCTTATAGAACATGTTGTACAAGTATTATCCTGACGACATTCCTCTAAACTGATCGAGGGAGGATCTAGAAGACAAAAATATACAAAAAACATGAGTGAAAAATAATTTTTTCGAAAATTACAACTTTTCCAGAGCCATTAGCACGAAAACTGTCCAGTTTTTCGTAAAAAATTATATTACCAAACTTGTAGCAAATTTAACAATCTTTAATTTTGTACAAAAAATATTTTTCAATGCAATGCACCATTTTCAAGCTATGTGTGAAAAACTTAAAAATGGGTCATTTAAAAACCTCCCTCCCAATTTTGACTGGACTATAAGTGTGGTGAGCAATTTGCAGCTGTCAGACCTTTTAATTTTTAGAGTTCAAGGCTTGAAGCTTATTTCCCAGTACTATTCGTGATTTGTTTGAAATTTTAACACAGTTTACCCAAAATCAACGAACCATTTTTCGTTTTTTGACATACATCAGAGTAGGAATGGGCACTTTTTTCTTTTAAAATCCTATCCTGCGCAAAATGTAATAATTTACAGCTTTTAGTATATAACAGATTTTGATTGGGTTAGCTATTTTCGTGTTATAGACTCTTAAACATGACCAAAAGTTACTTTTTTTGAAAGTGTTCGAAATTCGTCGATGTTTCACAATCTATTGTGAGATAACACCTAAACCAAATTCAGCTTAAGAGATGTTTTTAGACGCAGAATTTAATAAACATTAGTTTTGTTAAAATAACGTTTTTTCTATATGTTTTTTTTTTTCAAAAATATGAAAAAATGTTCAAAAGGTTTGGGGTCCCCCAAACATTTTTCCCTTATCAAATTTAGCTTTATTTATGATATTTTATTCTCAGGACCCATCTGGTCCATATAAAAACATAAAACCTACTAATCCATCTTTTTTTCAAGTTAATCAGATTGCTTGAATGAAGTTAAGTTAATAAAAGCGAATTAATATATAAATTTTATATGCGGTTTACAGTTTATAAAACAACATAAATCGAAGCATTCAAATAAATTTAGAAAACTGTATAACCATGTAGCGAAAAGTAAACATTTTTAACAGAACAAGATTTGAATATTTCCGAGCATAGTGCTAATAATTAAAGAACCATTTACGAGCCTGGCTCTATTTCATGGTTCGTTAATGTATCGTTATGAATTTCACGGTCAGTATCTAGGATCGATTTCTCTGTCTCATTGCTGTATTTTTTGAACATCTGATTTTTAAGAATAGAGAATCACATCGTCTCCTAGCCCTAAAATTCATTTTATCAATTTTAATCACAAAAATGTTAAAAATACTGTAGTCATATAAATTTTGGTGCAACATTTTTGTTGTCTTATTCAGATAGAGTCGTTTGAAAACATTTTTGATTGACCAGTATTGAGTTAGGAATTGAGTCCGTCGGTAAGAATAACTTTTATATTTTGTTAGCTAGTGAGAATAACGCGTAGAAGAAACTTACTATGAAAAAACAGAATTTAAAAAAAAAAAAAATCCAGTTAATATTCCACTGATCCCTGTTGAACAGAACCGCTACTTCAAACTCCAACTGGACAAACGTTTAACTTGGAATCCACATACAAGACTAAAACGACAAAGAACTGCTCGTCGTTTTCGACTTCTTCAACATTTACTAGACAAACGTCCAAACCTTTACAAATACAATGTAAAGAGATTCATTTACATGACAGTAATTAGATGTTTCTGGACATAGGGTGTTGAGCTCTGGGGCTCAACTAAACCTTACAATTTTTCTTGTATCCAATACAATCATAAATCCTCAAAGCTTTCTTTGTCACAAATAAACTTATCGATAAAGATCTTAATGGTCCATGTGTTATTGATTTAGTCCGAACCAGATATTCTATAATCACACAAACCCACAAGTTTCTCAACTTGATTTCTATTCTAATCCCAATAACCATCCAATGCGTCCGAAAAGAAGAGGGCCTTGAGGACTTCTGCTATAGAACTTTTATTACAATGCAACCAACGGATGGTTGCTTTATAGGTTATTGTCATGTTACTGTATTCGTCTTCTTACACATTTACTAGATGTATATGTTCTACATATACAGTTGATGGATGTTACCAATAAAAAAAATCTTTTTTTATCTAATGCCGGCAGTACACACTCGCCGAGGCAAGACAAATGCAGGCGAGCACGAGTACTGGGTCACTTCGTGGTAGCTCGCCTTAGCTCGGCTTGGCTCGGCAGCGCTCCGGAAAAAGTCGGTCTCTGGGGACGATTCAAAGGACCCGAGAGGAAACGAGCGACGAGGCTAACCGACCCAGTACACACTCCCCTAAGCTCGGGATTCAGATTTCTGCGAATGGCAAGGCACTTCTGTTATTCGCATTTAAGTTTCTTCTAATCACATTTCAACGCTTCCCTCATTCGATTTCCAGTTCTTTGCTAAATAAGGAACTAAAGAAAAAAATAATATCAACTATGAACTAGAGAAAAAAAATCCTTAATGGCTCCATTTAGACAATGGTTTTTTTTATTAGCAAATATTTATATTTTTATATTAATATATATATATATATATATATATATATATATATATATATATATATATAAAGTAATAAATAAAATCCTAAAAAATGATATAAGTGGGTTTTTACAACTTCTTATTAAAGAAATTGTAAGTAGTTAATTAAATTAGCTAAATTTTCTTCGAAAATTCGTTTAAAATAAATAACCAATCAAAAAATATCAAATGAGTTTGGACTTATCCAGTCCTGTTCCGATGAATGTTTTTATCCACTACCTCAGTTTTTTTTTGCGATTTTTTCTTGATACAATGTACACATACTTATAATATGCGTAGGCTGCAATAGCTGTAACTGCTGTAACCAGAATCCTCACATCCATCTTCATCAACTTCCAATAAAACACTAGCTTTAGCTTATATAACTGAACTACCCAACTTCTACAAAGCTCGCCTTCCATCGTCCACGACCCACTCGACGAGTGTGTACTTGCACCATTTGTGTACACAGCTCGCTTCCGCTCGGCTCGGGTGGCCTCGTTGACGAGCGCCTGAGTGTGTACTGCCGGCATAAGAGGAATTGAATTTTGGATATTCATTAATTATCCTTCTATTGATTTAGTAAATAGTATCACTTATGTTCTATTTAGTAATTATTTCATATAATTAAATATAAATAATTAATTACATGACATTAAATTATTCGCTTAGCTACATTCTATAAGTCAAAGATGAATAGCCATGCATATAAAGTAAAAATTAAACAAATACATTAAAAATATTTTTATTTATAGTTTTATAGTTTTATATATTTATTTATTAAAAAAAATATTTCCGTTTTTTTTGTTTGTTTTTTTAATTAACATTTTAAAGACATATATTAAGTACCTATCCTGTACATTGATATTACCGGTTTTGTTAATTATTTATGATAATCCTTTAAAATAACCATTGCTGAATGATTTTACTGATTACATCTAAAAAAAAAATGTTTAATGGAATTTTAACATTTTTTTAAGTAGTTTATTGAACAGAGAGAGAGAGAGAAAAAAAAAAAGCTGATGGTAACAATTGAATTTTATTTAAATCGATAAAAGAGCATTTTATCTGAATAGGTTGCAAAAGGGGCTTCGAAGGATCCTCCCTTTCTATGTCATACGCTCAGATATACAATGAACACCTAAAGCACATGCTAAACACACAAGATGTAGACCAGTGGAAGACATGTTGGAACACAACACACAAGGGAAGACATCTACATAATTTCATCCCAGACTTACGGACCTACATTAAATCAAACTCTTGGACTGACTTGTTCATTGCACAAGGAATCACAGGACATGCAACAGTGAACAGTTACTTTTATAGATTCAAAATAAAGGATTTATTCTTATGTCCTAGTGATTCCACTAAAAAACAAAATATACAACACCTTAAATATGAATGCAGACTAATCATTGATACAGAAAAAGACTAAAGAAACTAGGGCATTGGCCGGTGGTTGGTCGATGTTTGGTGAACAATATAACGATATTTTTTGAAAACTCCTTACCAAAAAGAGAGGATATCAATATGAAATACCTTTAGATGAAAATAATATAAATAAGTACTATATCCATTGGGATGCAAGTTGAGAAATCAGCATGCAAGTTTAAGTTATTGGGGAGTTTTGTTATGAAAATATGTAATTGTATTGATTATATAAGGGACAAATCGAAACAATGATGTTTGTGTGAACTGTATTTATTATCATTGTGGATAAGTCGATTTGTAATTTAGTATGAAGCATTGATTTTTTGTTGAGGATTTTATATTTTAAGAACCGGATGCAAAATGAATGCTATGGTTTAGTGGAATACTTCCACTAAACTCCAGTGCAAATATTCATTATTCAAATACAGAACTAATATTTATATAGAATAATTTCCGTTTTAATTATTTTTCTAATAAATAAACTTATAAAATTCATCAACTAATATTGATAAATCCTTTATTTGGTATTCTGATGATCTCTGGATAGCTGTTCTACGAACATTAACGCTGGAATGTGGAACTGTTGCAAACAGTCCAACATTGCCTATTTTCCTCGAACCTACCAACGAATTTAACTGAACCACACAGACAATTATCTCAGTGTTTGACAACTGCTTTTAGCATTTCTGTTTACTGATTACACTTGCTAATTACCATATAGGAACAACACATGACGAACAGCGACTGGTAACTGAAGAATAAACTGACTAACCTGACTTTTGTTATAATAGTTACTGTTCCTTTATTAAATTTGCAATAAATAATCAAATAGATATTTAATATTAACATTTAACAAATCTTGTAGTTTTTTTTTTTTTTTTACCGAGTTTAAATTAATAAGCCACGAGAAAAACATATTTGATGGAACGCGAAGAATCAAGATTATAATATTAATAAGTATTTGACGAATTAAAAAACTATATTCACAGTGTGTCGAAAAACCTACCAAGGATCTCGGATTCACTGTATCTCTTCCTCAGATCAAAATAAATAGGTGAAAATTTGATTAATCGGCTCTAGAATGTTATCTTAAGCACTACACAAGTGTTTTGACATATCACTGTGCCTAATGCATAAATAGTTATGAGATATCATAAGTGTGCGGTATTAATATTAAATCAAATTTAAATCTGTATTATGCTTTCTCAAAATACTTAATTTACAAAGATTACAGTAGGCTTTTTGTTCTGATTAAAAAACAAACAAAAAACTAAGTGATTTGAAGCAGGAGGGATATAAAATAACCTGGTACGATTTTGGCTCCTCATAGTGCGTAAATTTATGTTATTTTACAATGACTTTGAAAATACAGAATTCAATGTAGTTACAACAATGGTTCTGTATTAAATGGTCCCAATTAGGCACCCAGGGTTATCGGAGGTTAGAAATTAGTGATTGGTTTTAATTTAGTTTTAAGTTTAAGTACATTATGGAAGGATTTGCTAGATAACTTTTTAAAAACCATAAAAAGCTAAAAATAAAAGGCTAATATAATTTTTAGTTCAATCCACAGTAATAATAATATAATATAAAAAAAATAAAAATAAGTTTTTTACCCCCATTACATTAATAAAATATTTTGTTATATAATTATTATGAAGCTGATAATTGCTGAATTTAGATAAATCTTACTATAATCTATCAATAATTAAATGATATGTAATGTATGAAAATTACTTAAATGTAATATTTTTTTCTATTTGTTCGTCGAATGGAGTAGCACAGTGTGTGAAGCACTGAACTTCAAGCTCCTAGTTCCGATTGTGAATCCGGTATATTCAATCAGTTTCCTAAGTAATAATGAATAAATTGATATATATTCCAAAAATTATATTATTCAAATATAGGAGGTCTGGAGACTCTCCTGGGGCAAACCCAGCCTTTATAATTTGGGTAACCTTAATTAGGGGAAAATCTGGTGGTTAAGCGTGATCGCTGACCACATCACCGTTGTTTGTTTATTGTTTATAACCGTTGGTCACGAAACAATACTTCCTTAGCAAGTACTGTACCCAAGACCCTTTATGGGTTATAGCAGTACATGTTTTTATTAAATAGAAGACTGCTGAGTTTCAGTTATACGTATTTTGGGTTTAGAATCTACAATTAATAATACGATATGCAGTATTAACTGATTAAAAAGATTACACGCGATAAGTTCGATAAAATGTTTACTCCAAAGTAGGGGATTTAATTTGTTAGGTTTAAAAAATAAATTTTTTTTTAGACTTAAAGTTAAAGGCTTAATTTTTATAGATAAATATACATTTGAAAAATTTATGGACAAGTAAGTATATATCATCACTGTTTTTATAATACATGAGGTTCATGATGTTGAAATATAAAATAAAGATGAAGATCATATTTTCCTCCTGAAAAGAACTTCAGCCTTGTGAAAGGACACTTTTTTTTTCTGGTTTGTTGGTCTCTTCTTCATTCCAATATTTTGTGACCGGTATCCTTTGATTGAGTTCTTTCTATTTTGAAGTCATCAAACGTATTTGTTTTCCAACCAATCAAGCCATAAATAGAACTTCATAGAAAGATTATTTCAAAAAAATGAAACAAAGCGTTCAACAGTGTATTTATAACTTTAAATCCATTGAATGATGTCATACATAAAAACAAAAAAAATAAAAAAAAATAAATATTATTCATTCTTGAAAATCCTTCGGATATTTTCAGTATAAAATATTAGGCTGAGTTAAGGGTAACAGTGACCTAACATCATATTTTAATTGTATTGAAATGGATATGTCTTTTGGGCTGAGGTCGATAATTTTTTAGTGCAACATTTTTTTCATTCACAAGAATGTAACATTTGGTCACGCTCTTGCTCTGCTGGTGTTGTTCGGATCAAATATTTGCCGATTGTTTCCTTATTAGAAATTTAATGGAAAATATTTGTTGTTCTATAACATTTGTCGCTAGGACTTACCGTTTAGGTGCTATATTGGTTGAATGAAAAAAGTCAGGTTTGAGTCATGTCAGAGCTCATCGAATCAGATTTTTCGACAAAAATGGGCTTTGAGCAGAAGGTTTTTTTTTTTTCAACATAAAACTAAAAAAAAAAAAAATTATATTTAGTAAATTTTTAAAAATGCATTTTCTATTTATTTATATATAATATTATCACTGAGAGATGTTATTACCGTTTTTCTATAATTTTTAACTATATATTTTTCAGAAAGAAAAAGTAGTACATACATATTTTTGTTTGTTTATTTCGTTTAACGTCACTTTTATGCTGCTATGGCTAATCGGACGAATACATATTTTTAATTAGTGTTCAACACTTTCAGTGCTTGCCAGTCGAAGCAATCTAATGGACGGTAAATCAAGAGGCCACCTTTAAAATAAATATTGTTTTTGGTAGTTAATTAATTGATGTAAATATTTACTTTTGTACATCTATTTTGAAAGTAATCAGTTCAATAATGGGCCGTTAGACACTAATTATTAAAGGGCTTATTTGTGAACAGTTGTTAAAATAAACTCCTGATAGTTGTGAACGTAAATCAATTTGCTACAAGAGAAACAATTTTAATTTACTAATGTTCATTAGGTTTAAATTCAATAATAATAATCTAGATCCTCATGTGCCGATTAAGTTAATTAACTAATATAGATATAGTCATACAGAATACAATACACATTCTTGGGAAGGAAACTCTGAGTCCTCACTTTTGGTAAGAGAAACTGAATACAGATATGTTTAGAAATTATAAATGACGGTTGATTTTGACGTAGAAGTCAAGATTATTTCTAGGTGGATCCACTCGAAGATCAAATTTGAAAGCAAAAAAAAAACTTAGATAAGAAAAAAAAAAACACTTCGAAGTGTTAAATGAACACATCATTTTA
This sequence comes from Euschistus heros, assembly GCA_003667255.2. Taxonomy (NCBI): domain Eukaryota; kingdom Metazoa; phylum Arthropoda; class Insecta; order Hemiptera; family Pentatomidae; genus Euschistus; species Euschistus heros. The sequence continues at coordinate 1,525,535 of RCWM02000186.1, read as the reverse complement.
TGTAGACCTATTTAAAATTTAATGAAATTTTTATCAAATAAGACCCTTTTTTATGGAACATGTATTATCTCGTACTAAAGGAGGAAGATAGTGTTTTTACTCTTAACTAAATAAAACGTATAAAGAGAAAGGTAAAGAGAGAGAAGGAGAGATATTTAAGGTATTAAACTTTTAAATTTGTCTATTGTGGTACAGTATGGTCCCAATTTTTTGACCGGTAGTGTACACAATCATACATAGCTCTTGGTTCTTCTTCAACTTTTGTGGCACTACAACTCTTGGAGAGTCAAGGCCTCCGCAATTTGGTCCGCCTTTCAACTCTGTTGGCTGCTGCTGGTTGCCAGTTTTGAACACCTAAAATGGATCTCGCGTCGGTGGACCATCTATCCATCGTAACCTTTCCACTCTTCTGGTTACATATATTTTTTCATCAAGAATTTTTCGAGGTATTTGGTCTGGTGTCATCCTTGCAATATCGCCTGCCCATCGTAGCCGACCCACCTTGATTACCTCCAAACGCCATTTTTATTTAAAGGACCAACTATTCTCCTAATTATGAACTAAATAAGGAGATAGCCTTCCTCGACTTTCATTATAGTCCAATATTCCAAACCATAAGTCATCACATGTCTAACTAGTGTCTTATAAATAATTGGTCTCACAGATCGGGAGATGACTTTACTTTTAAAATGCTTATAGAGTCCAAAAAAGCATTTATTAGCTGACGAGATTTTTCTCTGGATCTCCGGCTTCATGTCATTATGAGTATTATAGTTCTATAGTTGAGTTATAATGTTTCTTTTTTTCATTTGTTTATTCACTGAAGTAATTGGTTTAAGCAATAGAAGAGCAGAAATTAATGTTCTCTTTTTAGAAAAGTTAAATATATGATATGAAAGTATGGAGTAATTTATACATGCCTATTTTTTTAATTTTGCTTATTCCTTTGTCTCTTTCACTTCCATAAAGCTGTAGGGAGCCAATTATGTTGTGATAGTTTTTAATAGGATTCATGCCTTCTTTTATCTTAATAATTTTGATTACTATTATTGGATTAATGTGATAGGGGTAGTGTGATATCTGACATATAAGGGAATGGTAAGGTGGCGCGGACCCTCGGCGGGGGCAGGTACGAGGCGGCGTATGGATTATTGCGGGAGGGGAGGGGGGTGGGGGCGGTGGTGGGGGGTAGAGCGCGCCCGCGTCGCGGCGGCACAGCACGTGAGCCACTCCAGTAGTAGTCCAGGGAGGCTTGTTATGTTCTGTTCGGAGTTGTAGCTCTCTCATCGCGTCACCGGTCTCTTCTCTCGCACTCTTTCCCTATATATTAACATATACCTCTGCGTGTGTATATATATGTATATATACACACTCAACATATACATATAATATATTTGTTTATATCTTCTGTGTGCTGACTTATTTCCTCCCGCCGGAGTTAGGCCGGACGCTGGAGGACGGTCAAGAACGATAGGACTAATCGTGGATCCTTCCAGTGGCCCCGGTCAGAAGAGACTCCGTAGTCTGGTGGGGAGCGAGACCGGGAAGCGACCCAGGACAGAGGTGATGAACCCCGGAGGATCCGAGTCGGGACAACTGGCCCTGTGCCAGGACACTCCAGAGGAAGAGGTACGTACCCCTTTGCCTATTCAGTAGAAGTAGATATTCGTAATAAACCACACACCGTACTCCCTACCAAACTTGACTTGGCAAGATGTCATCATGAGTGAAAAAGAAACGAATGTATCTGAAAAACTTCAACAATAATCCAAAAGCAAACTAAACTACCATAACTACCAAAGTACCAAAAAAAAAAAATATATATACAATTATTCATTCTCAAAACCCCAATCCACTCCCAAATCTTTGGATTTTAAAAATTTTACTTTATGATCATCATTAAACCTCAAATAGCGACCGTCCCCGTTCAAAATCGCCTGATTTACCGGGAAGGTCTGTATAAAGTATTCCCTCACCGCCAAATTTCAACCAGTCGCAAATACTTTTAGAATATTTGTTCAATATAATAAAATATTTAATTCCTTATCACAAAACATAAAAAGAAATATCTCTGTTATTGGTTGACTTTATCACCTTGTATTTGCTTTTGAAACATAGTAATAATAATAACATAGTATAACATAAGAATAACATTGAAACAGTTTACTTTTACAGTTCATATATATTTGTAATATTTATATAAATTTAATAAATTTTATTGTGAATTAATTTCTCTTTATTCAAAATTTTAATGGCATGAAATTAGTATAAATTTTGTATGATAAGGGATTTAAATTATTAATCACTATTAGAGCCTTATCATGTATGTCTTATAGCTGGGTAAAATAAAAAAAAAAAAACAAGCTCTTCTTTATACATTTTATTTGTGCTAAAAAATAAAATATTTTATAATTATTTTTATCATACCTTTAATGCAAAAATGTTGTAGAATTCAAAAAGATTTCTTTTTTATCACAAATTTTAGGTTATTATTTTCTGAGTTACATGCACATTGTATACTTTGTACAAGTATGGTGTGTAGAAAAAAAATAAAATCCCTTCCAACTGGGTTACTGCTGGAAGGAAAACACTAAAAAAAAAATGCATGTATATATTTACTGTATTATCTACAACAGAATGATCTTAGTCACATAGAGATACCATTCCAAAAATTTAATACTTTATTTAGATTTTATTTATTGTACATATCTAGAGTTTAGCTTGAAGAGTAGAACTGTTTATACGAGATCAATGTCTGAACTGACATGCAATCGTCTTGGAAAGATTTTTTTTTAAAAGATAAAAACACTCGGCTTGGCGATTCGCTTTAGTGGATTGTAAGGAATGAATCTTTTCGGAGATTGAGAGGACGAAGGAGATAGTGACATGAAAAGCGATTGGAAACTTTTGGTGTTAGTGGGTGACTTCATGACGGATCTCCGATGATGATTGGCGGAGTGAAGAACGTGATGATGGCAGATCAAGAAAAAATCCCCAGAAGTTACTTTCTTGTCTATTAGGTTTGATCATGTTTGATTCACTGGTATCCTCTTAGGATATGTCGCTGATAAGTGATCCCCTTTGAGAAATAGTAATAGTAAGGAAAAAAACTATTTTGTTCGTTTAGAGATAAATAATGACAAAATTATTCCCTTCTGTTTTCCCTGTTTCATTTATATAATTCTATCAAACGACATAAGTCCGATTTATAATGAATGATAGTTAATCAAAATTAATCGAATGGTTAATGGGCTGTTTATAAAAATAAACTGTAATATAAAAATTATCCTTGTTCTATAAAGTTATTTCTGTATAATCTAATACATTCTCCAGGCAATCGCTGTAAAAAAATTTCTGCGGTGTACCTATGCCAGTAAACCATATTATTGAATTCCAGAAGTTTCATACTAAAAGGCAAATCATAAAATATTATCATCATTGCTATGGATCCTACAATATAATTAAAAATCTCGGAGTGGTTGATGCAATTTCTCGAATTTACGAAATTCGGCTGGAAATACAGTTATTTAAGCTTTTTAATTATTATTATATTACATATAAATTATATGAATTAATCTTATATACAAGTTCTTATCAAATTTATATAATATCTAAACCTTGTTTCGTTAACATACTTATCAGACCGGAGAAGAATTTTTTTAGACTAAGAAACTGCATTTGCTTGTTATTTATGTTGAAAAAATAAAACTATATTACAATATAGCGTTACATAAATTCGGCTTATACAATAATCAATATTAATTTACTAATTTATATATTTCGTGTCTGGTTGATTAATATATTTTTCAAACTTTTTCATCTTATTTATTTTTTTTTTTTTAAATAACTCATTTATTTGTTAGGAAAAGGGTGTAATCTGAATAATTAATAAAAATATTCGAATGAAATAATATTCAGAAAATTTAAATATAATTCAATCGTATAGATAAGGAATAGTTACTCTTTTAAATAAAACTGATTATGGTTTATAAATTATTCTGTTCTTAATATCTAGAGTCAAACATATAACTACTATAGTTTACAAAATTATATTAAATATAGATACCTAAATGTTTTTTTTTTACTTATAGTCTCCATAGTGCAAATAAAAATATAGTTATTTTTTAATTTGCGAGCTGACTTTTAAAACTCGAGCAATGTCTTTACTGTCTCTTCAACGGCTCGTCTGTTCGTGGGATCAATGTTATTCTTATGCCAGAGAATTCAAGTTTTGGCCGAATCAAATGTTATATAATTTTGTAACTGTATTTTAATCAAGTTTATGACCGAAGAAACTTTCAAATCATATGAATATCACATTGAATATTATATTACAATGGATTTTTTGAAAGTTTGACCTGTTGGTTTCACCACGTTTCTCCAACTACAGACATAAAACGATACCGAAAGTTGTCTGTATGATAATATTAAATCGTAGGCAAAAGTGTAAAATGTTTGTCAGGCCGTATAGAAGGTTCAATTACAGGCGTTTTTTCCTAAATTGAAAAGACAAGTTTTAGTATTTTGTCCGAATACATTTTAGGTTTTCACAAATTGTTAACTGTTGGAATAAATTCTCAATATTTATTAGTAGATCAGATGAGTAAAAATATTATTGAATTTATATTTTTTTAAAGTTTTGATCTCCATCTCTCAGTTTAAAAAAAAAAAAAAATCACTAAAATCATTATTTTATTCATGTATTGATTGTCGAGGTTATTAAGCAATACTAATAAAAAAAAAAAAAAAAATCCACGAAGGAAAAGTTTTGAGCCATAAAGAGTTATAATACCATGAAACTATTCTAAGAAACTCCAGCTTAAACCTATCATTGTAATTTTAATGTTGTAATATAGTTGCCTGTAGTAATTTACAAAAACATTTATAGTTGGTTGTGCACTTGAGAAATCACAATAAAATTGTATTAATAATATATGAAGTATAACATATATCTAGTTTTTATTAAAATAAGAAAAGTTAAAATTGAAATATATATAGTAATGTAAAATATAAATTCTTATTGAAAAAAATGTAGTCGCTTTAAAAATGAATATTTTTTTTTTGATATTATGCATATAAATTATAACCTTACATTGTTTTAACAATATCTATTCGTTTTTTATTTATGAAAATATATTTCTCTAACTGCGTATTTTTTTATATTATATTACAATAGAAGCATCAATTTTAACTATTCATATTTTACTATTACCAAAATATCTGTTATATGTTATTTATTAATTTCTTATTTTTTTTCGTTTTTGCCAAAATTGTATTATTTGATTTGTAGATATTTCTAATTTTTTTAAAATTATTTTTTGTTAATTTTTTTTTCCATCTAACACTGATAAAGGATTATGAATGTTATGTAAAATACATTGGCACAAAAAATTAAAAATATTAACTGTGCACTCCATTTATCATATTTGTACGTTTTAGAATCTTCAAATATTATACAAAATTAAAAAAAAAAAAAAATATTGTTTTAATTTTGCCGATAAACCATCACACTCCACTTTCTAAAAGGCGTCTAATAAAAAAAAAATAATATGAATACAAATCATAAAAATATGAGCAGCTCGAATCATTTTCGTTTAAAACCAGTTATATCAACATGTCCGTGATTGCTGTTTTTATTTTATAAGCAATACCTTCAATTATCTTTTTCCGACCTTTTATTTGCAGCGTTAGAATGAGGTCTGGTATATTTACTTTTCATTCCATCACAAATATTTATCAATATTATGAATCAATTTAGTTGGCAAGTATCCCTACGATCGAGTTATCAAAAAAGAAAAATTGAATTGAAAAAAAAAAAAAATTGGTAGTTTAGCTTAATGAGCTTGGGGGATTTAGCTGTTCTGGAATCTTTCCCTATTGCAATCAATAATAAAGAAAGTTTATGAAAGTGGATAATTATTGCATTTCTTAAACGAAAATAAAAAATATACTTGATAATTTTAGGTAAATTTGTAAGTATTTCTAAATTCAGTAAAACTTGTATGGATGTTGACCATATTACTCCCTGGTATATTTGCCAGTCATGAATCACTATACCGTTTACATTTACCTATGCCCATAAGGCTTTAGCGTTTATTTTTGTAGCCTTGGTGAATAAGTGGTCCTATTAAATATTTTAACTGTTCAAAGATTTTTTTTTTTTTGAATAGTTTTAAAAAAACGGCTAAATGGTAGATTTTTTTGTTTTCTTAATCGTGACATTTTTTTACGATACATAAGCTTCGGTTTTACAACTAACGTTTTCTTTTTTTTTAAACCTTTTATTGAGTAATTAATACAATCTGCCACAAATGTGGTCAATAAGTAATAAAGATGGTGTATTATTACATTCACACATTATGTACAATGAGAAAAAAATAAAAATAAAAATAAAGTAAATAAGTAATGTAAAAAAGCGGAAAAGAGAAAAGAAAAGAACTATGCAATACATAAAAAATATAAAATATAATATATACAAAATGAAATAGTAAAACTTAAAAAAAATTACAATTTACACTCATCCTTGGGATCCCCCACCGGACCTGTCCCTCCAGAGAGACCCCAGCTCTTTTCTCTCAGCTGCGTCACTGGTGTAAAAAAACCAGTGGAGGCTAAGTGAGAGCACTATAACATTTACTCAGGGTAACAACTAACTAAACTTAAAATGTTTTTGTCTTAGAAAGTCGATTTAACATTATATAAATATATACTTTTAATATTGATAACATCTGAACTAAAGGCAATCTTACCAACGATAATTATAAGTTAGATTAAGTAAAATAAATATATTTTTTAAAACTATTTATTGATATTTACAATTGTATACATATCGCTTATTTGCTGCAACAACGACATAACTCAAAAAACATCATTTTTGCAGAAGGGCAGCCTTGTGAATAAAGTACAGGATGATCTGTAGATATACAATGGTGACATATATTGCTCTCTCTTAGTGAATAGTTAAAGCTCAAATGTAACGTCCTACCGACTAAAATTATATAGGCGAATGGTTCATTATACAGTCGAACACTCGGCATAACTTAAAACCTTGTTTTTGAGTTATGTCGTTGCAGCAAATAATTAAATTTGAGGAAATAATTACAATGTCTTGTCAGTAACATGTAAAGGGCCACTCACAATGTTTAGGCCACCACAAAGGTTTCTTTGCAGCATAATAAGGTACATTGAGGATTTTATGAAGCATTTTTGATTGTAAGGAATACGAGAAGAATTGGATGGTTTAGTGGAGCCCCAAATCTCAACTCCGTATTATTAGTCTAATTACTGCCATGCAAATGTGTCTTATGCAATAAATTTAAAGTTTTCCACGCTTGCCTAATCAATTTTGGAGTGATTGAAGACAACAAGCAATTTCAATTTAAGTCTGTATTCTAAGTAAGTCCTTTGTACATTTAGACTCCTTGGTAGAGGTTCTGATATATAGGAATATAAGTGAAATATAAATTTTGAAATCAAGTATGCATTTTTCGTTAGTTATATCCATTTAATGATTTTTAGTTATTTTCTAATATTTTTTTTGTACTTAAACAATTGGTGGAATTATTTTCATTATTATTCATTTTTTATTTTACCTTGTAATTGTTACTATCATTAATTTAAATAAATACTTAATCATCCTAGGGTATATCCGACTCGATTTTTTATTCATTATTCATTGCCTGACTGTGGTGAACGATGTGAATCACTCCTCCCAAACCAGAAGAAGAAGATTATACGATTTTTGGTTGAGGTATATGACTTTCTTATACTTCGTGGCGGACCCACAGAATATTTTTCGAACAGGCCGCTCTGTATTCGAAGTTATACTAAAATCGTACGAGAGAAAAGAGCTCCCTTAAGCAATACCTAGGTCTAAATGAACTATTTCCTCCACAAATGATTGAATTTCATTTCTGAACCTTTTATACGTTATTTATGATATTATGGAAACCAAATGGGTGTATATCTGCAAGTGGAAGATTGAAGTATTTTTTCTTATAAAATATTTTAAAAAAAAAAAAAAATGTTCCTAATGGAAACCTTTTTAATAACCGCTAAATTTTCTCTGAGAATTTTTTATTCATTACTATTTTTCCGTCTTCCTTTTTCTTCTTTTTTATTTATTTTTTAAAACTTTTCTAGAGAGCTTCTTTTGATTTTTAAATGAACCAAACAAATTTATTTTATTTCTGATATTTTTTTCCTATTTCCCTTCCATGACACAGGACCTATTTATTATGAATATTAAAAAGACTGTTTCACATTCTCAGTGACTGTCGTCTTTATATTGGTATTATTATTTAATACAAGCATCATTATTTTCCTTCTATGGTGATTTCCAGTTGTGTGATGAATATAAAACGTAAAAGGATTCCTTAAGATCATGATTTATACGTTTCCTTGTCTTAGGATAGCTTAGCTATTTGTTAACGAAAGTTGTTCCAACCATCTTGTCGAAATAATGAATCACAAGATATCACATATGTATCCTGACATATGCTGCCCATCATTGTTTGTAATATTTTTTCATATACACGAACGAAGGGTCGACCAGAAAGATCTATAAAAATCGTATTGTTTATAAAATATCAGAATTTCAGAGGTGACCAATTTACGTTCTTCGATAATCCTATTGCTATATTTTGTTTTTTTACATTACATCTACACAAAATTTGTTTATGTCCGTCTAGGGAATCCTGTTATTCTTGATTCACTTATCATCACAGGAATTCTTTATATATTTATTTATCTATTTTTTCCATTATTTATATTCAAATAGTAAAAAACATATTTCAAGTTCATGAGTATCAAATACTTTACCATTCTAGACTTCTTGTCAAATCGTAGGACCAACGTTGTTTTAAAAAACCTTCTTTACTTAATTTATGTATCTTCATTCCATTGTGGTGGCATACTTTGAAAAGTGGTTTGATTGGTCAAACAACGTTTCCTTCACTAAATGATTTAATTTTTTTTTTTTTTGTTCCATTTTCTTGTTCGTTCTTAGCTGTTTCCGCTCGGACAGATAGAAGCATTTTCATTTACACCAATATTTTCTGTCAGAATAGTTGCTGACCTTGTAATGACTCATGGTTCTACATCCTCAAGAACATGAAATAGAACACACCCATCTTCCAAGTGGTAACTTGACTCTGAGAATTGATACCTGTGTAGTATTAGCTGGTCGGAAGGAAATCTGAAACATGAAGGTTTGTGAAGTATTGAATGGTGCTGGTCTGGACACTTGCAATGAAACTTTAATGAATTTTACTTTATTTTTATTTTTTCGATATTTATGAAAACCACTTCCACGCTGAAAGGCTCTAAGGAGGAAAAATAAGCAGAAATTTATGAAAACAATTTTATTTTGAAATTTCGGATAACAAATTCTTAATATAAGAATAGCTACTTCTATATCATTAAAATTCTGTTTTAAAACAAACAATAGAAAAACAGCTTCACAAACTCTTCAGTCATGTATAAATAATAACAATTGATCATTAATCTATTGTCTTTTACCGAAAATTTCTTCACAAGCAATTGCCTTATCATTGATTATATTCGCTATTATCATATTTACTGGATTATGTTGTTTTGTTTTTTTTAAATGTACAGTTGTGAATTTCAATAAAAATGAAAAAGTTATACACTTAATTCATGAAGAGGTGTTTTTGGTTGGGCGGTAAAGGGGATTAGTGTGTAATTAACGGCCTGATTACTTACTGTACTTAATTTAGGCAGATTGTAATTTCTTTTCAAAATAAAAAGTTTAAAAAAATACTGATAATAATTTAACATTTTATTAGCAAATAACATGAATAAAAAATTAGATACGTAAATAATTTAAATGTGTAATTGCAATTGATGTTGAAGCTTCTTGCAGTCCTTGAATTTTCACTGCATGGAAATTCCAGTTTTTCGATCATACTGCAACGAAGGCTACTTATATTACATTCACTTGTTTTATTTACATTGTGTCTCAATAATAATCAATTTATCTGATAACCCAAAGGAGAAATAATGAATGTTTTCTTTTCATGTTTAACATAATATATTATTATATTTTGATATTAAAAGTTGTAAATCAAATATAATTACAACGAATGGAGATAGTTTATGGCTCAAAACCCATTAAATCTATTTCATCGCTGCATTACACTTGGAATTTCTAAAAGAATTATCAATTATCCAGAATACGGAAGGGGTACCACATAGGTGAAAAATCCATATTTTGTAACTATATAGTATTGTATATAAGAAAATATTTATGATCTCCCGGACTAAGTTGCAAATATAAAACTCACAATGCGAGAATTAGGACCATGATTTACCAAAAAGCATTGGGATGATAACTGTAACTCATTTTACTCGTTTTTGTACATAGAAATATAGAAGAGTATATAAACAATCTCTGAAGATACTACAGAAAAAAATAAAACAAATAATTAAAAAATAAAATAAAAAAGAATACAAATCTTTACCATTTGGGAAAAAACTAGATAAATTTATTTTTGTCCACAATAAGATATATATTTTGAGCAACCCATATTGGAGTCCTACTCATCAATTATAAGTAGGCAAGTTGTAAATGCAATGGTATTATTTTATACAATTAACATTACAACTTGCCTACTTTTACAAGATGTGTAGGACACCAATATGCATTGCCCAAAGTATTTATCTTATTGAGGAAAAATATGAACTTATCTAGTTTTTCCTAAATGGTACAGAAATTAAAATATAGTCACATTATAAACCGTTTATACCCATACGGTTTTATATTTAAAATATTTAGCATTTAAAAGTCATTGCATTTATAAATTTCTTGTTATAACCCTAAATTTGCATAGTTAATAATTTAATTCTGAAAAAGAAGTCAAACGACTATGTTCTTTTTTTTTTTTTTTTTTTTTTTTTTTTTAATATTTATTTTTATAGGTATATATTTTATTTTACGATTTTTTGTAAAAATTTGTTTCTCTGAATTGCTGTTGGAAAATTCATTATTCACAAATAGAAATTGTATAATTACGACATTATTTTTTTCTATTTAATTGTAAATCTAATGAACTCCATTTATATGATTAATAAAACTTCATTAATAATACCTATAAAATATTTTTTGTATAAAAATTAATGATTTGTTGGAAGAAAAATTATAGATGTAGTTGACGATTTATAAAGTACAATTTTTATTAGGTTTGTATAACTCTATATGTTATAAGAGTACCATTGTTTTCTCAAATCAGTTATGTATTCGTAATTCAAAATAATGTCATAAACTATTTTTAGATAAATGTATTAAAAAAAAATATTGTTAATATTTAATTTGTTGTAGTGTAATTCTAGATGAATGACCACTTATTGCTATTTAGAGCGCTGAGTTCAGGAACCCTCTCTATAGATTATTTTGAGAGTATTGGAAGGAATTTTGCAGATCCCTGTGGCTTGTATGGCTTTGTTATAATTTGTTAGGTTTCTTTCTCCCATTCATAATAAGAAATTCTGAAGTTCGATTTATTCTACAAAATTTAGCTATTGTTCGAAAACTGTTGGCGTTGATTTTAAGATTTTGGCTCTTTGTGTATAGAATTTTCCTGAAATCGGCGTAGTTTCTTTTATGAAAGGATTAATAGCGCTCGAGTGCTTCGTTCCGGTTGATTGCTTTCATTTTCGTATCAGCGAAGTTGACTTTATGTTTCGAGTTTACGCACTTAATTTCAAATTTTGTAATATCCTTGTCACATGTGGCTATCTGAAATATGACCTTTTCTTATTGTACATGTTCTCTTGACAGCATAATGCTAATTAATTTAATTTAAATTTAATATATTTTTATTTTAACGAAGAGTTCATATATTTTTAAAATACTAAACCTGAGGATTGGGAAATGGTTTATTTATACATTTTTGTAATAAGTAGATCCCATTGGTATTTAACGTATAAAGTTTCTGATTCTTTGTTCTATTCTATTTATTTCTATCAATTTCATTTTTTTTAACTTTTAAACTGATTATTTATTATAAATTGTTTTTCGACTAAAAATCAAAGTATTTTTTTCATTTTAAAATTCTTTAATTATAGATTACTCATATAGTATGAAATTAATTGCATTCAAAACCTATAAGGAAACATGCCTCAAATATTGGGATGGGATATTAATATTAATCAGGCCTGTATATTTTGCTCTCTCTCTCTCTCTCTCTCTCTCTCTCTCTCTCTCTCTCTCTCTCTCTCTCTCTCTCTCTCTCTCTCTCTCTCTCTCTCTCTCTCTCTCTCTCTCTCTCTCTCTCTCTCTCTCTCTCTCTCTCTCTCTCTCTCTCTCTCTCTCTCTCTCTCTCTCTCTCTCTCTCTCTCTCTCTCTCTCTCTCTCTCTCTCTCTCTCTCTCTCTCTCTCTCTCTCTCTCTCTCTCTCTCTCTCTCTCTCTCTCTCTCTCTCTCTCTCTCTCTCTCTCTCTCTCTCTCTCTCTCTCTCTCTCTCTCTCTCTCTCTCTCTCTCTCTCTCTCTCTCTCTCTCTCTCTCTCTCTCTCTCTCTCACTCTCTCTCTCTCTCTCATATATATATATATATATATATATATATATATATATATATATATATATATATATATATATATTAATCTGACTAATTTGTTCTTAAACTCATGAGAGTCATGCAAGAAGTCTTAGATAATTTTTCACATCTTATAATTTTCAAATAATTTACTACCAATTATGCTTCACTACTAAATTAGTTTAACTGCTATAAATAGGGGCTTGTAACCGGTAATCCTTGGAATGACCAGTGGCTAATACAGTACCTTTATTTGGTAATCATTTCTTGGAGGTCTTAATGGTGATAGTGCTATCAGTGTTATTGAAGATAGTCAGTAATGGATGAATCACACACCCTGCTAGGCCCGTCTCAAAAACTAATTCTTTAGAGGCAGTCCAAAATGTTTATTATTATTAGGTATATTTAATTTATAAAAACAAGTTTAATAGGCCATTTTTTTTTATTATTTGTTTTTAATATCAAAAAAATTTGAATTCACTTTTTAAAATAGGAATACATATATAAATTAATAAAACAAACCATTTTTTTTTTTCGTATGTGATTAGTTAGCACCATGTGGTTTACAGTAATTTATAGTTATTAAAAAATAAACTATCAGGTTTCATTATTATATTATTTTGTTAAGTGTAATAGTAATATATTATACAATTGTAAATATAACATAAAGGATTGTAGAACCTGAGGATGGAGCAATTGATAAGCTCTGAAACATGTCGAAGTTAATGAATAATGGGGAGTTATGCCTTTTTTAAAAATGAATGAATTATTATATTATTTTTTCAAGTAATTTACTTCTTTTTTGTTTATTCTTACATTATTATTTTTTTTTTTTAATGGAGCAGTGTAATTTAAGATGATTCGAGTGCTGCTACTTCATATTTCATTTTAATCTCATTTGGATCATTGGATTAAATTGAAGCTTGATTTAAAAAAAGAAACTAAAAGCCTTAATTTATTTTTTGAGAAACACAAACTAAAATATAAATTCATAATCATTCGAAAATTTTGAATTAAAAAAATAAATATATAAATTTATTATATATAATATATATAAAATAAAAAATATATAAAAGAAAACCACAATTATATTATTTAATTTTACCCATACATTAAAAAAAGGCATGGCACTCCTATTCAGTGTAACCTGACTTTGAGTGACATTTTATTCTCCCTCACTATTCAGGAAAAGCGCTTATTGCGCCTAAAGAAGTTTTTATGCTCAAAAAAATATTTATTTATTGTTATTAAATAATTATGACTTCGCTATAATAGGAAAAGCTTTAGATATTTTTGGGAATCTTGTTCGATAAAATCTTTAATGAACGATGTAAGAATGATCATTATTTTTTTCTTAAAAATGAAATTCTTATACGGTAAGATTATTAGCTTGTGTTGATATATACAAGTGTACTTTTATTTCTTTTATCTCAATATCCTTTTAAAAGTTTTTTTTTTTTCAAACAATATAACTTGATTTACATATTTACAATAAAAAATTCTATTTATTGATTCCATGATACATCCTCCACATGAATAACATAATTTTATTCAATATTGAATTAGTGTTACTATTTAATATTGCTCTCTAAAAAGCAGGAAAAATAAAAATAACTAATATATCGTCATCCCAGAATTATCTTGTTATAAGTCCATTTTTAGGGTATATAGAGTTATATACACCAAAAATTTAGAAAAAAATTCTTGTTCTATATCAATTTAAATAACAGTATTATCTTAGCCCATAATCAAGTATTCAGTGAATAAATGTTCTATAACCCAAGTTTTATGCCTACTTTAAAGAATTATCTTGTTCTGTTGATAGCTTGAGGAATTATAGTGTTCTATAGACCGTTCATTTTGTTCTATATCCATAAAATAAACCAGAAACAACTCCAAAGTCAAGGAAGGCAAAACCGAAAGAGATAAAATAAATTATATACTTACACTTTGTTTACATTTGCTTATTTTTTTTACTTCTTTATGACTTTTTTTTTGTAATATAAAACTTTTATAAAATAAAAGAGCTTTTATTACAATACGCTGTCCAAATTATTAAAAAGAAATTATTGAAAAGAAATTAGTTCAAAGGGATATAAAACAATTTATTGATCTAAAAATGGCCTATATCCCGTATTTCTTTAGGTTATGCAAAAATAGCCATTTTTGTTCTATATCCAAATGAATAAAATCGTTTCAGTTTTAAATCAATGCAGTTAGGATGTGAGTTTGATGTAGTAAAATATTATCTAATATACTGGGGATATTTAACTGCAAATGCATTTACATATTATCCCAAAATAAAAAAGTACTTTAAGAAATAAACTTCAAATCTCATTTCCCAAAACAAGGGTTTTGGGATATAGCACAACATAATTCTGGGATGAAGATATATATATATATATATTATATATATATATATATATATATATATATATATATATATATATATATATATATATATATATAATAACAAATATAATAAAATAAAAATTACTTATACCTACATATATAATAACAAATATTATATATATGTAACAAGATAGGTGTAAACTGTTCAGTGATTTCACAACAATAGTGATTATAAGAAATTTAAGCATGCAATTATTATATATAAAAGTATTAGTTAAATTCTGTATATAAAGATGTTTTAAGGAAAATTATTTATGATCTCCCAGACTTAGTTACAAATATAAAACTCACAATGCAAGAATTAGGACCATGGTTTACCAAAAAGCTTTGGGATGATAACTGTAACTCATTTTAGTCATTTTTGTACATATAAATATAGAAGAGTACCTAAATAAACAATCCTAGAACATACTTAAGAAAAAAATAAAGCTAATAATTTAAAAATAAAATAAGTAAATAATAGAAATCTGCACCATTTGGGAAAAACTAGATAAGTTTATTTTTGTCCACAATAAGATAAATATTTTGAGAAACACATATTGGAGTCCTACTCATCATGTATAAGTAGACAAGTTGTAATGGGAATGGTATCCTTTTATACAATTGCCATTACAAGTTGCATACTTTTACAAGATGCGTAGGACACTAATATGGGTTACCCAAAGTATTTATCTTATTTTGGACAAAACGAACGTATCTAGTTTTTCCCTAATAGTACAGAATTGTCCATTAATCAGTAAAACACAGAATTCCTTCTATTAAAATAAAAATATTTCTGACGTACTGTCTTCAGCAATTTTTAATTGATTTTTCATATTTATAATGTTCGTGATAATTTACCTATATTAAATAAACTAAAACTATTTGTCCATTTCTTTAAAACAATCGGGGAATAAAGGCTGAGGTATAAGGCTCATATGGTGATTTCTTTGAGAGGTGTTCTGAGATCGTGAAGATTTTGGAGTTGGTAGATGTGGAAATCCTTGCTCTGTTAGCTTTATAGTTTTATGTTAAATAATTTATCTATTCTGATAAGTAATACTTGACATTATAATTCTATTAATATGAAAAATCGTTTGTTTTTTTTATGGATTGAAATGAGCTGGAAGGAAGTGAAAGTGAAGCGATGTTGCGATCATAGGCGTTTAAAAACACATCGTTCGGGTAACAAGTCCTTTCAGGAAGTGTCGAGTCTCCAGCGAGTGTTACTTACCGGCGCATGACTAAGTCGAATAATGTGGGACTTAGTTATTTAGAGTAGTTTATATGCATAGCCTCGGGGCATCTTATATACGTGAATAGGAATCCCTTGTCTGATTTTAATATTCATAGCCAGTTAGGATGGTCTCATTGCATCTGATTTCTTCAAGGGGCGTTCACACCGTTAAATTGGTCGGCCCGTGAGTATGTGTACATTAAAAATTAGGGTATTGTTTCCTCTGTAATTAATTCATGAATTATAAAATTAAAAAAAAAATAAATCATCTCAGACACAGTAGAAATTCGTAAGGACATTGTTTAATATTCCGGAAACCGAAATACGACACACTCCTTTTAACTATAGAAGACTTGTGGTAAACCTGTGAATGCATATATTGTTTGGTAAAGAGTAGTCAAAATTCTTTTGTCTATTTCTTACTTGTTTATCTTTTTAGGGTTCTCTGAGCCATAAAAAGTATTCTTTTATTTTTTTTTTTTCATAATCTATTTTCCGAAAATGCTGAATAATTTTGCTAACACTTAATGGGTACGTAGTTCTTCTTTAAGTGTTAAAGGGATGGATCCATTTTGTATTTGTGCTGTATGTTAAATCAATGAAAGTGAAAGAATGGGATTAGAAAAGATAAAAGAATCTTTCAGCGCTTCCTATTTGGCTGGAATATTAAAAACATGCAATTTTATCTTGATAGCTGGATAAAAAACAAAGACATATTAAAAGACCGCTAAAAATTTGCTTCCTTTACTCAAACAGCAAAAATGTTTATGTTTCAGTAATTTTTAGTTCACTTAAATCACAGAATTCCAAAACATGCTAAGTTTAATTTCCGAATTCTTTTTTCTTTTTAGTAGAATTTCTGCTAGACTATTTACTTAGGTGAAAACTTTTCTCAAAAAAGTAGTTAAATCACACTGAAAACGACCATACAAAAAAATGAGACTCTTTCCTGTTCCAGTTTGATCTTTACCTTTATCGACCAAGTGTGAAAATATTTTAAAAATAGACTTGAAAATCGGTTAGTTTTGATATGCTACGCATCACAGGAATAATTATTGAAAAAACAATAGCAAGTTTTCTTAGTTCTATAAGACATGGGTCATCATCATCCACATTCTAAGTAATTTTAATCATAATTATTAAATATGTATGTCTTAGCACATAACAACATGCATAGAAGGAAAAAAAAATGTATATATATTTGATAAAGTATGATATATATATATATATATATATATATATATATATATATATGTGTGTGTGTGTGGTGTGTGTGTGTGTGTGTGTGTGTGTGTGTGTGTGTGTGTACTGACTATATAACAGCACACATCTCTACTCCTAGCTGTTATTGGTTTTAAGATTTTATGTTTACAACAAATTTGACTATGGGAAAATACTATAATAGTCGAGTGTTTAAAATAGGTATTAAACCTCTTTTCTTTTAATTTCTTAGCTGAAAATAAGTTGAGAACTGTGCAGTTTAAATGAACTAAAGTTTTAGTTATTTATTTCTAAAGCCATCAAAAACATTTCAATAGTTTATAGGAGCAAGATATAGTTTGAAATATTAAAAAAAGGAAACTTTTTACCTTTTCGGAACCAAGCCCTACGACTATTGTTGTGGAATTGGGATGAAACTGTTTTTATTTCTATTAGTATACCTTCACTTTCACTTTAATTGTTACATACTTCAGAATTTTATGACAGAAATCAGGTAATTAGTAGTCAGTGCTTTCAATATAAATTGGAACCACGTTAGGAATCGTGACATCCTGCCGCAAGCCTGCCTGGTTCATTCAAGGTTTCGATGGACGGCGGACCTTTCGCCGCAAGTGTGATCCTCAAATGCTTTAAGAAAATTTCTTTGAATTACTTATATTATTTATTGATTATATATTTTTTAAAAATAATACTCTTACTATTGGGTAAATTAAAATACTATTTTTTTTTTTTAAGGATGACAACTTATTGTTAGCTTCATTATTTAATTTTTTACAATTATCTAAAAAATATTGTTTGCTACATCATTCTTCTGTACTAGTCACGTTTCACGCTCAGCTGTATGGTCAGGATATTCTAGAATCCAGGGAATGCCGCAACATGTACAGTCCGCGATCTCTTTACCCGTGAGAAGTTCTCAAGCAATGGGGAACTTGTTTTTCTGTTTTTATTTATCGCCCCGCTCTAATAAGTCAGTAATGATTAATGTAAAGCACTACCTGCATTACGTAATCTTTTTTATGCTCCTGTTTCGCACAGTTCTACGAAGGGTACCTTCTTCTATGGTTTGTTCGTACATTCATTATAAATTTTGTTTAATTTATTGTGAGAGATTTTCTCTGTTTTTCATGTAGTCTCTGCAATTATTAACTTATATAAAAATAAACCTAAAATTGAAAATGTAAATTTTATTAAATAATATATGAAATGAAATGAAAAAAATAAACTTTATTCTGGAACGTATTGTCTCCTAAGAATAAGTCTGGTTTACAATTTTAACAACACTATACAAATTATAATTTCTAGCAACGCTATTTATATAAGAAGAACGTGTGACATATAAATATGGTTAATAGTAAATAAAATTGGATAAAGAGATTTCGGTAAGTATACAATATAAGAAGAAGCAAAAATAAAAAATAAATAACCTTGTGATAATAAGAAAATATTTGAAAAGAAAAGAGACTATAGGCTATATGTGCATTCCTCGGAGAATATATTTACAAATACCATGATATTCATTAAATGTAAAAATTAGGTACTTCATATTTCCACATCTTTTCTGAACCAAAGGAACTCAAAGATGTTTCTCATTCCAACTTTACATTGGTCCCTTCTTGCCATGAAGAGTTATTAATGAAATCAAACGAGAAATGTCAAATAAATTTCGATAAATAACAACACACAATTATGACAGTTTAATTTTACGTTTTTACAGGGTGAGAATCTCTTAGTGTAAAAAAAGAAATTGGGTGATACTAGATCAAAAATGTTGAAAAATGTAATAACATAAAATCCTTTGATCTGGTGTCGCTTTATTGACAGTTTTCCTTTATTTTGTATTAAACAATATTTTTTTTCTTTGCTTTTTATTCCAATGAAGAGTTTATTATGTTTAAAATGCACATTTTCATTAAGGGTTTGTCATAATGTTTTATTTACACAAGTAACTGATTTGTATGCCAAATGAGAACACCATGTTTTTTCGGTTTTACAAGAAGATTTATCCACAAAATCGAAACAGAATCATTACGTTTAACACATCATTCAAAAGCTGATTAAATTTCTAAGTTTAGTGGGATTTGCAGTTTTGTAGATAGTTTTTTTCAAAAACCGGTGAGCGTTGAAATAGTATAAGACATTGTAACATCCCTAAATAAGGTGAAGATCAAGCTGTTCTATAGGTCACAAGTTTGTAAAATTCTAGATTACATGTACTCTGTTCTTATGGAAAATTTAATGCTAAATTCGAAAATGTGGTTAAAGTTTGAAAAATATTTAAACAAAATGGTGATATTACAGCTTTTATGGTAAAAAACGTGGTTTCCTCAAAAAAGTCTTTGATTTATCGTATATCTGCAACAGATTATAATAGGAAGGTGAGGTCTGTGACATTTTGCTACATTTTTGATCTAGTTTCATCCATTTTTTTTTTTTTTTTACACTAAATTTTAACGCCCTCTGTTAAAAATTAAAGAAATATATCATTATCATTTAAATGTCTCTTAATGTTTAATATTAAGTAAAAACCAATTCGATAAAAATAAAATAATCTATTTTAGATTTTTTTTTAAACTATTTAAAGAAGCTGGTTTGTGTGTATAAATTGATTGTGTATATACATTATTGTGTACATACATTATATAGAACACAGCAAATATTTGTATGGTAAATAATATTACATAACCACTCACGGAACTCAGCGACGAGTACTACCTCAAACGCTTCAAAATTAGCTAAGCAAACACTTATTATGAAGATGTTTAAGTACACGACTTCAAGCATGAATGAATCTTAAATAAACCGTGCATGCTTTAAAAGATTAGGAGGAGATATATTTTAGGCATTTATCTTTTTTTTCTGCTACATTGATATTCGTTTTATTTAGGTGAATAACTATATAGTTATGTTTGTTGTTATAATTATGTATCACGCCTTAATGAAAAGGTCGCGTCTCATATATTCATAAAAAATATACATTTATTGTATGGTATTACTATCTAAGGACAAATAGTTAAATACGATAATTAAATATATGAAGTAAATATTTTCGAAAATCTGTATTTATACTATTATATAAAAAGTATAAATAAGCCATATTTCGTTTGTGATCACTAACCGGGAAAAATATGTACCAGATTTTAACTACATCATCTTTATATTTCTAGGAAGGTATAGCAATAATAAAATCCAATTATTTATAATTAATTTGTTATTAAAAAAAACAAGACAATAATTTGAGGATAAAAGTGAAGTTTGGAAATTAAACGATAGGTGGCGAGCGCCATTCTAGATGAGAGGTTACAAATGTATAGTGAGTGATATATAGAGCTTGCCATTAATAATCAAATTTATTTACATTAAAAATAATCAATTTAATTATTGAAGATTTTCAATTAAATTATTAGAAAAGATTTAAATGTGGTACAGATCAAAAATCTGCCGATATGTTGTTAGTACCGCAATAAGTAATAAGGTAAAATTATCTAGGCCCTTTGCTTATGTGAGCGGGCGAAGCCACAAATAATTGGATGAAATTGTCAAGAAAAATTCTAATATCCTGTTTTGGAGAATTGTTTTTTAAAACTATTTCAATTTTCTTCATAATGCACTATTTCGCAGTAATTACTAATTACTTGAATGTACAGAATAATACCATGAATACATTTCACGTCGAATCCAAATTATTTAAACTATTCACAATTTTTTCTCTATAATTACTTTTTTAATTTCTAAAAGGCAGGATAGTTAATGAAGCTTGGCTTGGTGGCCTGATAATAAAGGCCGCAGGATGCACTTAATTAGACTGACGTCAGTTCCATCATCAGGGTTTGTATTACCGTCCCCGCGTCACAAAGTACTTATTTTGCATGAATATATCGAGTTTGAGTTCTATTTGCTTTTAACTTTTTTTTTTTTCTATTCTGTATAATTATTTTATAAAAATATGAATAATAATTTATATAATTTTTTATGCCAACAATAAAAATCATAATGTACGGAATGTAAACCGCTTCCCTTCTTAGCCTAAGGAAAATGTTAGGTATAGAAAGAAAAGTACTAAGAAGAATTTACGGCCCAAAGAAGACACTAGAAGGCTATAGGTTGAGACCAAATAAGGAAATATACAAAGAAATAAATGATTTGGAAACGGACATAAGAATAGAAATATAAAGGTTCTATGGGCACATGGTGAGGATGCACCTAAATAGATTAAATAGAGAAATAATAAAGAAATCTATATCAAACAGATGTAAGAAGAAACTTAGAGGCTGGAAATAATATACCAAGACTGTTTCGATAGGGATGACTATAGCAAAAGACTAAAAGAAATTAAGGCCCTTGTGGGAAAGAGAGATGCGAGTAAAGGAATAGCGTGGATCGAGGAAGGAAGGAAGGAATAATCGGAAAGATTGAGGAAAAGTTGAGAAGAGAGGAGGAAAGAGAGAGGGAGTATGAAAAGTAGTGAAAATTATGATATTCACCTGGTCTCTAAGGCTGTTCCGTGAAATTAAAATTAAATAAAAAAACTATGCAATGTTTATGAGATACAAAATGAAAAAAAAAAGTTACCCCATAACCCTAGTGAGCTCCATCACTTGATAGTTACTCTTAGTGATAATGACTTGATAGCGATATTTTTTTTTTCCCGAACCTTATATGCAGTAACAGAGATCAAATCCTAAAATGCCCAAGAGGTCATCAATTTTTTTTTTGCCATAGGAGCTTGGAAGAAAATTAATTAAATTGAGTATAACAAATAATTTATAACTTGTTTTAAAATCAATGTTAACTCCCTCCCCTTGTGATTTTTCAATAGTCAAAATTTCACTTAATCTAATTCAAAATACAAATGTTTTGGAGAAAGAACCATGTCCGTACAATTTTTAGTCCGTTGGTTAGTTTTTGTGAAGGTGTTTTCTTAGCTCATTTTGATTTGAAAAAAATTACCACATTTATTGTAATATTGTAATTAAACTAGATTACATTAATTTAACTGGTGTAGCTGTTTATCCTTCTCACCGTTTTCTTGTTGAGTGTTTAGAATCATCTTAGTAATTCGTAATTTTCGGAAGTTCAGTAGGAAAAACTTATTAATTCCGAAAAGAAAGTCGCTTTTAATTTAAAACATTTCTCAGGACTGTGGACATTCATGTACCCGTGGCTGTGAATATTAAAAATCCTTCTTGTAGAAGAAACGTAATGCGAATGCTTAATATGTTTATGGTAGCGTGAATTTCCTTTATCACATTGTACTTGTTGATCGCTTCCTGGAAAATTTTGCGCTGCTAATTTCTTTTTTAAAAGGACTGCTTAAGATAATGAAAAAAATATTTTAATTAATTCCTATCATTAACATAGGATTGCATGGAACATTATCATAAGATTAAATTATAAATCTTCATAAATTTATGTTTTTAAGTGTATTTATACCGTTGCGTTGAATTAAAAGAATATTTTCAGAATTCTGAAACGGTTCTAATAAAATAAATATTTTTATATATAAACGAAATATGCATTTAAATGAATCTTAGCTCAAGTATTTGAAGGAGTGAGTGGATGAGGTGTAAGATGCAAATTTAAAATCACACCTTATCTTTTAAAACGCAAATTAATGTAACTTCCTCAATAATTTCTTTATCCATTGAAAAAAATGGAAAGATTCAAAACAATCATTAAGAATTTGCGATCAAGAGTTTGTTGATCTTTTAAATCGGAGATGAACATGTAACAATTATTTTGTAAAAGTAAAAAAAAAAAATTATTATTTTTATTTAGCTCCTTAAAAAAAAAAATGACTTTAATTATTATTATTTTTTTTTCTGAAAAAAGTACTTTAAAATATGATAAGAACGTAAGATTATTTCGTCTGAGAAGCTTTTCGGCATAAAATAAAAAACTTTTTTTGGTAATACTATCTTTGAAATTTCGACTTATAGTTTCCATTTCCAAGTTCGACTTGATTTCAATAGTTTCCACTGCTGGAACCCTTTCTAATTTTGATATATTCTTAATATTAATAGCAATGATACTTATTTAAATGACAGTAACTAATCCTATTTTGTTGTACGGGGTTAATGTTAGCAGATCTTCAAAACCTTCCAATTCTTACATTTATATCAGTAATTAGGCCATTTTAAATATACGGAGTTGACCTTTGAGCTTTCACTAAACATTTCAATTCTTTTCGTATCCAATCCTTACATTAAAAAATCCTGCGTAAACTCCTCATTGCTTCTTATTATGTCAGGAATAAACTTGTATTGTAATTATGTTTCGTTATGATGAATATTTACTAAATGTATGAGATTTTTATAGTTGTAAGTGTCAATAAATTGTTTGTTTTTTTTAAATTTCTGTAATATATAAAAAAAAAAAAATCTAATAGCACGTTTTTTACTTCTTTACAAATCGGTGACTGGTCCCTCAAA
The DNA here is from genome assembly GCA_003667255.2 of Euschistus heros. Classification (NCBI taxonomy): domain Eukaryota; kingdom Metazoa; phylum Arthropoda; class Insecta; order Hemiptera; family Pentatomidae; genus Euschistus; species Euschistus heros. The sequence continues at coordinate 1,501,702 of RCWM02000186.1, read as the reverse complement.
AAATTAAAATATATGCGCTATAATCTGAATGTTTTTAAAAAGCTTTCAATATATTCAAACAGAATTGAGTTTTGTAGGATAAAGTAAAGCTTTCCTAGCTGATTCCTTCCTTAGTCTATAATTGGCTGTTACTATTTCTTTGTTTAGATAACGATAGCTTCGTCCTTGCTCTGAGGAACTGGCTTTGTGTGAATGTCGCAGATGTCTCGAGTTGCGGACAAGCTAATGAATCATCTACCATTCAACAGCGAAGAATCTAAATGTCGACATGTGCGAGTAGTTTGCTAGTTACAGAACGTGACGCCAGTCATGTGCACTCCGTTGTAAAGGATAACTACTATCTAATAGTTACTGTTTCTCTTACTCTACCTGTTCCCTAGATCAATGGATCTCCCATTATATATTTTTGATACAAAAACGAATTCGTAACAATGAAAAAAACAAATTAAATATCCATACATGTTTAGTATTTTCAACTGTTATCTTCTACTTACGGCCCTTTAAAGCTTAAGAATAATTAAAAAGTAAAATTATATATACTTCCAAGACGACAATGCTTTCGCTTAATAAATTTCGGTATATTAAAGGGTTGCCTCTGTTGTTCTTCATAATGAAATAAAAACCTGCGGAAGAAGTGAGAAGACGTCCTATTACTCTGAAGGGTATGGCTCTTTATTTTCTTTTAAAATAACAATAATCATCCTTTAATTTATGAAATATTCCAGAAATAATATATGGATGATCCAGAAGTGGCGGATAATGCTGAAATGAACTGCTCTAACCACCCAATATTATCGCGATTCTCTCCTTCCGTTCTCTCACTTCGACCGGAATTTCCTTTTGCTATCGATAAAAGGGCATACTTAATGATGGCGGTATGGGCAGATTCAATAATATTTATTTATTGGCAAGACTAATGTTCCAATATCACCCACATTTCTTCTATAAAAATGAAACAAAAAATAAATATATAAAAACAAATTACATACTACATTTTTTTTAATGTACTAAATAAATTTTAAAAAAAAACATGTATTTTTATTTAGGACATTTGAACTCGGTTCAATCTTTTTTTTTTTTTGAGAGGTTTAAGTAGATCCCTGCAGACCAGTCAACAAGGGAAAAATCAATAAATTCAAAAAAAAAAATAACGCATTCTTCATTCAATTGAGAAGAAATGTGATTGAGTAGAATATTTGGGTGGGTACGTTTCTAGTCATCCAAGGATAGATATCTTGTTTAGGCTAAATCTGCAACATGTAGGGCATTTTGATCGTTATAGATTAGTTTATTAGTGGCATGATAAGAAACATCGATGTTTTTAAGAAGGATTTTGGAATGTAAGGATTGGATACGAGAATAATTGGAAAGTTTAGTGTAATCCCAAATCTCAACTCCGTATATTTGAATAGGTCTAATTACTGATGTGGGTGACATTTTTATCTTAAGTAACATTTTATATACTTCCTGGGAATGGGACAGCTTCGTTTTTGTTTTGTTTTTTGTTTTAATGTTTACTATTGTATACAAGGTATGCAATAAGGAACTGTGAGTTGAAATAATTATAATGACAAATCAATAATTTTTAAAGTGGCATAACACATTAGTAGGACTTGAACAAAACGTTCTACATTAGAAAGTCCTTTGGCCATCTTCTTTTTAGATGCCTCGGATGGTTATCGATAATTGAGTGAGAAGCTAGAGGACTCAAAAAAGACTAGAGGAATCAAAAAAGTATTTAGTTTATCAAGGAAGGATAGGTGTCTTATAAGTTTAAAATTTATATAATTAGGAATATGGAGGGTTTTGCAGAGGATTTTGGATTGTAAGGATTAGATACGATGGATTAGAGAGATGAATTGGAGGGTTTAGTGAAAACCCAATGCTCAACACTGTATATCCAAATGGGCCAAATCATTGATGCCTGTGTCATTTTTAAGTCTTTTGTAATTAATGGGAGCTTTAAAAGCTTATCTAGTAATATTAGAGTAGTCAAAAACGACGAGCATTTTTTTATCGTTTAAGTCTTGGAGTATTATCATAATAAGAGATGCAGGAATAAGAGATTTTAAATAGAAAAAAACAAAGTAAGTATAGTAGGGTTTAAAAATAGTTTATAAAAATATTTCTTATTGCATGTCTATAATTTACATAAATTCTTAAATTTTAAATGTAGTTTCATTCAAACATTAAAAGTGATTTATTCCAGTTATTCTGGTGAATATCACCCCGTGTACATAAACCTGTTGTACTATATCAACGGTGTAAATAAACCTTTACCTGAAAGCTTCCATTGAGGAGACGTGGAATGGAATGCACTAGTGACACGCCGCTTTTGTGGTTAAAAGGGACCCCGTCTAATATCTTGGCCGTTTGATAGATCGTGTCCCCAACGAATGTGCCCTTAAAGCATTGGACGTAAATTAGGCTATTGACGAAGGAGAAAGAGGGGCACTAAGATAGAAATAAAGGCAATAAAACAAGCCTAGCAAAGTAGAGTACTCAACGACCTATGCAAACAAGGCGCTCGGATTGCGACATAAAGTGACTAAGAGAAGACAGTGGCTGTATTGAGGTGGGGCGGTGGGTGGGGGCTGCTCTGGATTCCACCGCGTAGCACTGTCGCTCCCGTCTTACTCCTCTCATCTCCTGTCTTTATGTTCCTCCTCCTTTAGGCCAACATTTTGGATTCTTATATACTTCCAACATCCTTGTTTTTGATGCCAACATAACTAAGATGGAAATAAATTTCACCAGGCGACAAGAAAAGAACTCATAACATCTTTAAAGCCATACAGTGAGATCTATAGATTAAAACTATTCAAAAGCCACTCATATTTAAAAATTTCATGTCACGCGCTTTCGATATTTTGGTGAGGGGGATATTCAAAAATAAATAAATTGCTCAAGCGGAAAATTTTATAAACTGCCCCTGACAAACTAGCGCCCCGAAAATCGCTACAAACTTATCTCGCGGCTATGGTGTATAAGTTACGTAAAAGTGGTTTATTTGGGTCGAATCGCCAGGAAGAAACCATTCTTTAGCGAGTTAAATCGTTAGCGCCATTTGGAATTTGAAAGCCTCCATCGTTCTGGGAATCTGTTATTTTTTCGTCGATAGTCGATTTAACATTTTTGGCTTAGAAGACCGTCAAGAAGTGTAGCGAAAAGCGAAAAAAAATATTGGAAACAAAAAACTTGAGGCCCACATTCAATTGCCAGCAGGAGCATAAGTGTAAACCTTGGGTGTTTCCAAAATTTTTTCCAGGGTACATCGAATATTTATAGAAATCACTCAATATGTATTCTTGAAATGAAGTTGCCCACTTTAAGTGTATGGATCACCTTCGATATTCTGATGTACTACTTTTTTTTTTTTTTTTTTTTTTAAATATCGGAGAAATGATTTTTTCTTTTTTTATTTACTTCCGGAAATTTTAAACTTGTAAATTAAATCGGATGAGTCAAAAGAATTATGAAAAAAAAATTTAAATGACTCTCATACAAGATTGAAAAGATGTGAAGCTGCTCGTTGATTTCGACTGCTCACTTTCTTGTCAGTCTTCGTGTGAAGTCAGTCTTGTGAAGGTAACTATTCTCTGTTTCCTTATAGATAGTGACTTGACAATATGTTGCTTCTTATTTAGTTTGTTTTAATTCCTCTATCTACCCCTATGATGGTCACCATTGCTCCAGTGCTCTTCTTGGGAGAAAGTATGATTACAACAGTTTTCTAACAACATGATTTATCCCAGGACTAATGTAGTGTTCTTACTTCTTTAAGTTGGCGCTTACTCTCCATAAACTTAAAAATTAGGATATATAAGGCTATACATAAGATAGCAAACAAGATATATTCAACCGGCTATCAAACAAACCTAATTTTATTACTATGTCATCTTTACATTATATGTAATATATAACTATCTTTATATAATATAGTTACTTTCTATGTGACAGTTCTATCAATAGAAATAAATCTCTATTGCATTGAGCATAGTTGTAATATAGATATACGACGTTGTATGGCTGAGCATGGATCTACAATAACGGTGTAAATACAAATTTATTTCTACCTAGAATCGAATCCATTTCGTTTCTAGTCGACGTCCGGTTGAGTAATGACAGTCTTGAAATGGTGGCCTTGAATTGCGGCATTGTGGCGGCGTAACCATCCACAGTGAGATTTCTCTTGCAAGTTTAAGAATGTTTTACTAATTTTCTCGTTGGAAATTTTTCTGATGGAAAAATATCAAACGAAAGGTCATTTATTTGTGTTATGTTGTAGAGTTTAAATCATTATCAAATTCCTAGTTTGAACAATTACTATTGAGTGTGGAAAATATCTCTTGAAATTATATATTTAATTACAATAGATTGTTATGTATCATAAAAGTAAACCATTTAAGTATTCGATTGTGCTCAGTTAAGCGAGCCCCGTATTGCACTGTATATCATCGAAGGCAATGTTTAAGTTGCAAGATTCCTTGTAAGATCGGATCAAATAGAACTATGAATTCTTTTAATTCTAGAAATATAAATTTCTATTATATTATGAATATCTTACTAATCTCATGACACATAAATTATATTATAAATTCCTATTCTTACAATCATACATTTACTATAAATATTGTGTGTAAATCTCAGTGTAGTTTTCATCATACCATAGTTTCAGTTATATGGTTTAGTATTCTTCCATTTTATGGTTTTTAATTAATTTCATTAAATAAGTAAAGAATTTGTTAGTATAAACGCCGACCAGATTTAAGTTTGATTCTTACAAATTGAACAATTGGCTTTCAATAAATATTAGACAAATGGTGGAATAATTTACAACTTCGTGAATCCATTATGTCTATGTCTCTGCAGATATTAGCATAGGTTTCTGATTTTGACCTGGCGGTCTTTTTGGGAGAAAGTATGATCTTCTAACAACCTGATTTATCCCATGTGTAATGTTGTTTACTTAATTCTTCAAGTTGAGTCTACCCTTGAAGACACTGTCAAACAGTGGATTTCAGCCAGAAGGAGGCCACTAGTTTTTTAACCTAATGAAAACTCCAAGTCCTCTTGAAGCATTGTTGTTCCCTGCACGCAAAATTCATTAAATATTTGATGTTTCACGGAAAATAACTATCAAAGTAATATTCTTTTTAATATCAGTACTGTTGATTGTTCTACGTTTGTAATTGGCTGATAAACTGCATATTTACTCCTTAATAACTCCCGAAACATGGAAGAACTAAACACGTTGGGGCGATGGACTCTGAGTGCCTGGTGCAGAAGATTGTGAGTTCAATTCTTACCTGGTCACTTGATATTAATTTTATAGTGTTCCTATCTATTTTAATCTTTCCGGATTGGCTAGAACATATTGATAACCAGTAGGATTATTGCTGCTCTAGTTTGAATCCGTAAGGACGTAAAGCCCTTACAAACAAACAACTTCCCAGCTATAATTCTTTTTTTTTCCTAAATCACATACCCTTATATTCTTTCTTATTTTATAAAATCATCTACCAATCCATTCTTTTTTTAATAATCTCTCTTTTCGCACTTCGTAATCAACTTAGTGAAATTAGACTTTTTTCGACCTTTCGTTTACTGTCGAAAATTAAAAAGATATATTTTATTGGTAAATGAATACCTATGTTTAGTTCTTTAAACTATTTTTGGATTTACTAATTAAAGATTCTTCTATATATTATAATTTGTTAACACTAGTGGTTAAAACATGTTTATTACCTTACCAATAATGATTTATTAGATTATTATTGACCCCATACATAACATGTTAGTATCTTAGTTGCAGTTATGATAAATTCTTCTCTCCAATAAATCTAAACAAAGTACAAATATTTATGTCTGGGTCTCTGAATAGTGGAGCAGACAGCATGGAAACATTAGAAGAAAAACAAATAATTCACTTCACTTGCCACTTCATTCCTGACAACATATCCCTGTCAAGGTCGTTTAGCTGAGTCAGTTTACTGGTGCCGTTATGCAATTCTTTATCAGCTTATAATATTTTTTCTTATCTTATTTTACTCTATCGTATTGTTTTCTTTACTTAAAGGACATAAATATCTATATGTATGTATCCAAAAATAATTTTCATTTATAAATAATTGTTATTAGTCAATTGATAATACTATATTCTTAATGCTAGTTATGGAACGATATATAGTCATGGATTTAAATTTAAAAGACCTAAAGTGAAATTAAAACCGTTTTTACAGTACTATATAAAATAGTATCTTGAATTATTTCCATTTTGATGACATTAAAATTGTTTTTCAAATAAGAGTCTAATTTTTATGTGAATGAATATTTTTGTTTTATAAACTTTGCCTCTAAAAGCTTTAGTATTTATAGGAGATTTATTCACTGTATAATTTATTGCTTCTGGATTAAACGTGTTATGTTGTCCCATATCAACCGTGAAATAAAGGGAGTTATTCAATCTGACTCTGCATTTATAGCAAAAAATTTCTTTGGGCAGCATCTAGGATTAGTAAATGTTTTTTCTGATATTGCTTTTGTGTGTTAGAAACGCAATATACCCCCATTAACACTGTTCAAATCACTAGAAAATAAATGATTATTCCAAGTAAAAATTGACATAAAAAATAGGAACAAAAACATTCTTAACAATAGTTGGAACTAAGGGTGTGCAAGTACTTTTTAACTAAATAATATATTCTTCAAACGTCTCTACAAATAGAGTAAGGACAAATGGAGTAATTTCAATATATATATTTACACATATAACTCCAAAAATATGTATATTATTTTTTTTAATAACAAATTTTGAAACTCCTGTTTTTGAAATTTTGAAACAAAATAATTAAATTTACGTATTAAAAAAAAAAAATATTAACTAATTCATAATTTTCATTTCATTTCTTTTGATATCGCTACATTTATCAGTCAGTGGTTAATTTTTTCCGTGGTATATTGCGGCCTTACGCAATGACATCTAGGAAGACGGCAGGGGGCAGGGGACCATAAGTAAAGTATCAGTTTGCTTATTAAGTGCTTACATCAGACGAAATTCATATCGGGAGACAGTGATGTGAAGTAAACAAGATAATATTAAACTTCCAGGTTCATAAGAGGCTTTGTGTGAGTACCCTCATCTTCAGTTCTACATATCCCATTCTCTTCCAAGCAACAAAGTTAATGCTTTGACGTCTAGGGCGACACTTTTAACAGGGGTTGTTTCTCGTTTGTAGTGAGTGATATGTACGAGGGGGCTGTTAAGATGTCTTCCCTTTAATCTTTCATAATTTGACACTCCGTGATGCTCAAGAGATCGCAGACTTGAATTTTATAGTGATTTTAGTCAGTTTAATATCTCTTTTTGAATAGTTTATTACAAGGAAAATGTGATATTTGATATATTAATATTCTAGGGATCTTAATAGTTCGGTTAATAAACACATTTTGCATGAAATATGCGATTATGTTTTTACCTCAGTGCTTATTACATCATTGAAATATTTTTTAGCAAAAAAATAATTTTTATCTCACTTTTTATCAAATACTTGCTTCAAGTGCCACAAAGGTATATATGAAATTAAAGTAAATTTAATACGCTACAACTTTGATTCCAACATTGTTTCTGAGAAACTATCGTGGAAGGCACTAAAAGCAAAACTTTGACAAAAAGTGTTGTAAAAATAATTTTTTTGGGAATATTAACGATTTTTAATAACGTATATCTTAGAAATTTATCTCCTTTTGTTTTTTTCTTAGAAAAACATAGTATATTATTATAATGAGAATATTAATAAAAGGAGAAAAATAATTGAATCCATTTTTATTTAAAAAAATCAAGCAGTCAATTTCGAGGGTCTGTACTTAAAGCCGGGGGTCCTGTCCCTCCTGGGATGGTAAAAATTTATTTCGTAGCGGACTCAAATTTTTGATCCGAGCAACAGTAACAAAGCTAGAGCATGATAAAATGTTACTTTTTTAGTGTAAAAAAAACGTTACACATGAAGACTATAGACCCCCAACCAAAAGACATATCTATGTCAATTTATTTCAATATCCAACCAATTTATGCTTATAAATTCTAGGGCTTGAAAATATGGCATGGGCCATGAAACTTTGCCTGATTTTTCTTTTAAAATAATATTAAGAAAATAAATTCAGCCCTTTTATTCACCATGCAATATCGTATAGTTCACTTACTTAAGAGTTGCTATAGCACATGCTATAATAAACTTGTCCCTAGTCTGTTAATTATTCTTCATTATTCTCTTTGAATTTTTTTAATTTATTGAATAGCTATGAAACTTTAAATAAAAAAAGGATATTTGTAAAAATAAATAAATAAATAAAATACTATTAACTAATTATTTTACTCGGAATATATAGAATTTTTTTTTTTCAGTTCAGCTTTTTATTTTATAGATATTACAATCTGCCCCAGTGAAGGTCAGTATACAATAGAGATAATAATGTAACCGTCCATACAATATATACAAATACAAACACACTTTGTACATCGGATGTAGCCCACTTGTAAGCTGTTTTTTTTTTTTTTTTTTTTTTTTTATGGAATGTGCAAACACTTCGATATATCGTGATGTTCGTAATGTCCGAAGTTTTGACTTTCGAGCATCGCCTTTCATGAACTTAAAATTTCAAAAATTAATTATCTCCTTTTTCTTGTTTGTGTATGTTTGTGGTTCAGAAATGAACGTTGATTCATCTCTGGTCAGTATTGATTCAGGGTAATGATGTCTATAACTTTAAAATTGTCATATTTTTTTTTCTCTTCAATTTTTGAAATGCATATATGTCACTTATTGCTTAACAACAAGCAGATGTGGTGATGTTTTCTAATTAATGGGCATGTCAGGAACCCAGCGATACTTACGCCAAACATGATATTTAATCAATTTTAACGGAGTAGATCTTTCAACCAACAATTTTTTTAGACTTATTCCAGTATTTTCCAGCATTTTTCTCTCTCAGTATTTTGTATGAAGTCTAGATGTGATCTTGTACTATGGGGATGTGTAAATCTGTGTGTAATGTTTGTTATTGATATACCAGGGTTATTGTGTAATGAGTCTTAATATTTTTGACTCGAAATTCAGTATTTTGTAAATATGTATTTTTTATATCTATTCCATTAATTTGTAAGGCGTTCGTCCAAAGTGGTAAGTATAACTATTTAGTCTTTGCGTCATATTCAATTTAGACCGTTTATGTAGAAGTGGATATAAAATTCTCAGTCTTTTGTTAACGCTTAGGCGTTTCTGTTTCATATGTGGGCCCCAGGTCGTCTTTCTGTCGAAAATTAGCTCTGGATATTGAACCGTGCTAGGCTGTTTAATTAGATCATTGTTAATATAAACTGGGAGGGCAGGCATTGCATCGAAGTGTATAAGTGAATTGCTGTGATTTGTCGTTTAGTTTAATTTTCCAGTTACTTAACCAGTCTTGTAATTGTTGTAAGTATTTTGCAGATCCACTGAAGCCTGATTGATGTCTGAATGTCTTGTCAGAATTTAATTATCTTAAATAATGTTTTTGTTTTTTTTTACTTTGATACATTAACTGATGTCACTGGTTAAAGTATCAAAATAAAGTACGTATTCCAGTGTGGTGTAGATTTTGCATAGGTTTTGGTTCCTTCCCGTTTTCTCATTTAGCCGATTCCCCGTCCCTTTCCCTTCATGCATTATTCACCTTTCTATTTGTTCGCCGCCCACCTCCTACTATAAGTAAGACATTACGCATAGATTCTGGCGTGCGATGAATTTAAAGAGGCCGTGTAGTCGGTTGACGGGGGAGGCAAAGGAGCGTGTTGAGGTGGCTTTGCTCAGTCACCGTGACGTCTCTTTAATGACCAGCTCGAACCCTCTTTACCGTGGACCCGGCTCCCGGTTTACCGCTATCCCAAACCGAGGTATTACCCGTGGGTACGGCCCGGGAAAACTTACAGTAAGACTATTTTTTAATTCGAGTTTGTCATCAGTGTTACAATAATGACTGACGCAACCGATTTACAATCAAAATGAGACCGATACCGCATGTAAGCAACTGATTTCTCATCATTCAGTTTTCTTTCTTTGAATAGTTCGCATGCGCAGAAAATCAGTTTTAACATTCTGAGTAGTTATTCATACAAAAGCGTTATTACACATTTGAGCGTGCATTGGTGAATGAAGGGGTTATGTATCATTAAAAAAAATGAATAAATAAAAAAAATACAATCTCGTTCATAGAATGAAAAATTTATTTCCAGAAATGTTAGATAGCAAAATCTGAATAAGAATAGAAAAAGATATATGAAAAAGATGAAGGGGCTATGTAACATTTTCCTTCTGAAGGTAAACGTATAAAAAAACTTTGAACATAAATTACTAAACATTGTTTTGTTACATAACCCCCTTATTCACCGAACCCTTCAATTGTAAATAGAATTTGATGCATTTAAAATTTTAATTTTATTTAATTCTTCTAATTATTATTATTTGTATTTTTTTATTAGTTTATATGATGTCAAGGTTTTTCTATATAGTTCTGTATTGTTCTTTTTCGGCTTATTTTATTTCATTTTTCGTTTATTTCTGATTGCACGTATTATTTGAATAAACTCATAAAGCTTTAGACATTACTTACTGTTCTGATGTGAGGCAGGTTGTAACGTTCATTGTTTTAAAAGACTTTAAATAATCAACAATTTTATTTTTATTCTTGTTTCACATACCTTATATAAATTCAAAACAACTGCTCTTAATTCTCCTTTATTTCTTTTCTGTTATGTTTGGAATCCAGGAGAGAAAAAAAATACTCTTATGTCATATGATTGTTAAATAGATGAAAAAAATTCTTTCTACTTTCGGATTGACAGTTTGAAAAGAAATATTGTATTTAAGGCAATATAAAAATAAATAAAAAAATTGTGATTTTGGATTATGTACCGTTATTATTCGTAAAAAAGTTGCCTGACTGGAGAGAGTAGGGGCGTGATGATAGGAAATGAAAGTAGGATTCCGACCGTAGAACCGACTTCTCCACGGATTGAACCTCAACTACTCCTGTAAAAAAAAAAATAGTTGCTGAACTACCGTTGGTAGTTGTTGCTATGCGCGTGATACCAAATAAGTTTCAACTTGAGAGAAGGTTTCCATGGTTGATGTTATGGTGACAGTAGTATGAATGCATGGTGGTGTGGGGCGAGGGCTAGAACACAGACTGATGCCGCATACTTAGCAGTGTGGTTGCAAGTTGTTTACGCTAATATAAGTTGATGGGCCTGCGAAGGCTCGAGTACTTGCTAACTATTGATGGTTTAGTAAGTTACAGTTTCCGCTAGTGTTTACGGTTATCGTCAGTTTAATGTTGGATGTACATGTTGGTCTATCGTCATCAACTTACATTATCATTCTCATTCTCGGTCTGAATATTAATTGCTTTCAGCTCCTGTAAACTATAATTTATTTTATAATTCCTTTTTAATTTGTCATTTATCTATGAACAAAATAAAAAACGAACCTATCAAGTTCTGTTGTTGACTAGTTAATTTATTTAATTTACCTAACATTGACCATCAATTTAATCCATACTTTAATTTTTGGAGAAAAAAAATACTTCAAAATTAGGCTTACATGTATAAAATCAATCTCAAAAATAAATAATAATATTTTAATTACTTCAAAATAAAGAGCATTAAAGGACAATCAAGAATATTGTCGATATTTATATACTTATTATCAATACCTATGTATCTATTAACAATTTATGATTACTTATTTTTTGAGAAGAAATCGAAAGAAAGCTGATAATTGTAAAAAAACTGCAGAAACTTTGTTGTAAAGGCAGACTGCCCTTCTTGGCTTGAAAAGAAATTTAAGTTATTAAAATATCAGTTAGGATAAATCAGTTAGTTATAGACACCGAGACAGTTATTGACACCGTATCTCATAAATTAGAAAAAAAATATTTAGCCAAAAAAAAATAATCAGAGATGTCCTAGGTGTATTATCTATACAAATACACCTAGGAAATCTCTGATTATTATTATTATTTTTTTTTTTTTGGCTAAATATTTTTTTTCTTAATTTCGTCGATTGTCCTTTAATGCTCTTTTTTTGAAGTGATTAAAATATTATTTTTTTACTTTTTAGTTCAAATATGTTCATAAAGGCTTATTCTTGAACTCGGCTTTTGAAAAAAAAAATGTATTTAGCTTGGATTTATATTTTTCTTTCGTAAAAATATATTTTAATTTTTTTCTATAAAATTAACTTTTCAGTTTAAAAATTTTCAGTTTTTAGTGGTAAGTGAATGTATTTTGTTTTTGTTTATTTTTTTGTTCAAATTTGTATGTGTAGATAAAATCTTGAAGTTGGTTTTGTATTTTTTTAGTTTCTTTTTTGTACCACTCCTGAAGTATGACATACCGATCAAAAAAAGAACCATCAAAATCAATTCATTATTGACAAAATAATTGCGTTACAAACATACAATCTATATATATATATATATATATATATATATATATATATATATATATATATATATATATATATATGGAAAAACTACTGCAAATTTTAACTTTATTAAACTATTCTTTCTATCATTTTAGTATAAATATTAGTAGTATGAATATTCCCTTAAGGGTGTCAATAACAGCCTGGTTTATCCAATTCCTCAATTAAACATAGCATATTAAAAGAAACCATATGTTATTTTCACTAGAGATATTCCTTTACTTAAAATACTTTCGATTCAATATCAGTTAATCAAATGCGCATCGCTTTTATTTACGATGTAAGAACGCACCGCACGAACTCAAAAAAAGCAAATTTTAATTAATTTGTGATTGGATCAATACAACAGTTTTTTTTTTAGAATTATCATCAATGAAAAAATAGGCAGAAGAAGAGAAAACCAATCAAAAGTTGTAAAAAATAAAACATTATCAATCATATCGCCCAGTTATTAAATTTATATCCTGTATGCCCTCAGGGGTATGTTCGATATTTTGTTTGATATTGAGATCAATCTAAAATTCAATTTGTTGGAAACGGCTATTAATAATAACAAAAATAATATATAACAAAATATGATAATTAAGTAAAATTGTTCACACTTCTGTCCAATAGAAATTAATAGGTTCAATACGTCTTTGCTTAGAAAAGAAAAAAAAAGTGAGATTTGCGTTTTATCCTGCCTGTATTCCTGAATATGTATTTTGTCTTTTTAGACTAATAATATGTATTCTAATATAACAGGTTACTTAACATAAATTTTAAATCTCTCTAAGTAAGGACAATTTAGAGGGTTTTGTATATTAATGCAATTAAAAGATTAAAAGATAAATTAAGGCTTAGCGAACCTGAAGGTTCGATGCCTACACCACCAACCGTCGACTGCACACTTCCCTCCAATCCATTCCTCCAAAACCCAAATCCCCCTGGTCGGCCCTGACGCAATCCTCCCATCTTCGTCTCGGTCTACCCCTCGGCCGTTTACCCGATTGCTCATAACTGATTAACTTTTTCGGAATTCGATCATTATTAAACCCAAAGACTTTACATGCCCATTTTAAGCGTCGCGCTTCTATTACTTGAACTATATTTACCGGATATAATTCGCGCAATTCCGCTTTGTGAAGCCTTCTAAATTCTCCTGTTTCTTCATCCTTTTTTGGGCCAAATATTCTACGTAGTACTTTATATTAATGCAGTTATATAAATTAAATGTTTTGCCATACATTTAATTTCTATAATTACATTATTAAAATTTAATTACATTATTACATTTTATTATTATATTCATGCAGGGTGATAAAATGTAAGGAAAATATTTGAAGTAAACATTTCTTATTTTCCGCTTCAATTAGAGGACTTCATTGGGGGCAAGAGATCGCCAGTGGTTTGGAACTAACCAAAGTATTATGATAAATATATCTAAATAATTTTAGAGTGTCATATTATTTAAATACGATCTTAAATAGGTAATATATTTTATCAGAATGATATAAATGTAACCTCACAAACTGCTATGGAAGTAATGGAAATCGGCGTTAAACACTTGTAACATGGTCTCTCTCGTTGCGCGTTTTACCTTTTCTAGATAATATCAGCACAAAGATATATATTATTATGAAGTAAAATATAAGTTAGAATTTTAAATTATTTTTTATGTATAATTTGTTTATGAAACAAAAAAAAAATATTGGAGGCAAATAATTTACTGATTATAAAAAAAAAATAGTAAAAATTAAATGATAGATTATAATTATATTGACAAAATAAATTAAATAAATATAAATTTAATTTACATTACTATAATTTTTTATAAATATGCCTAAATTTTAAACTTTGAAATCAAACTACTAAATGATCTTTAAAAAGAACATAGTGGACATATTCATTGATTCTAAAAATATTATCCTTGATTTTATTACGTACTTTACATTGTTTTATTTTATGGCGCGCAGTTTGAAATTTAACGATTATCTCGAATTTTATTTTATCATTTTTCATTTTACAACTGTTGTTTTTTCTTTTATAGTTATATAAATTTGAGTATTGCGACCAAAACTGCGTTGTTTTGCTAGCACTGTTCTTGAATTGAAAATTCGATCTAAAAATAGTCGAAAGATTTGCGGATTGGTTATGTATTATTAAAAATAAAGTATAAATATAAACGAGTGCAAACTGACTCACATATTGTACAGTAATACAGATTGCACTATATTAAAACAAGATATTCAGGAGTGCAGTTAGGAAGAAATAAACACGTCCAAAAAAAAAATATATATAAGACAGTTCCAACGTTTCGACCTGCCTTGCAACTGTTCTTCAGGACCAACGCACAGGAGAGAAAACCAACGATGACAGTAATAAAATAAATAATGCTTTTTTATTATATTCATCGTTTATAATAGGAGAGGTCCTGTGTTGGCCGGTGGCCCTGAAGAAGATCTGCAAGGTCGGTCGAAACGTTGGCTCTCACCAATAGTTTCTTACCACACGTGTTTGTTTATTCCTGACTGCTTCCCTGGTTATCTTATTCTTAATCATACGTAACAGTCAGTTATACTTTTCTCATCATAGATTACAATATATATGTATAATTGTATTTGTCTATACTATTTAGATTATAGCATATAGGGATCATTACGATATATTTGTATAAGAAACTCATGTACATTTTACAACAAATTCCATCTTTTATAAGCTTTCTGTACTCCTTACGGAGTTTGATAGTTAATGGAACTCTTCTGTGCCTAAAATATCCAGCATTACTTAACATTACTTATCCAAATCAATTTTATGCTACTTAGACATAAAAAAAAAACCGTTTTCTCAAAATATGTTTGAGCACGGGCCGTATTTACAACCTGGAACCCAGTTTTTATAGCACGTTAGTTCACCAGCTGACAGTTCACAGTCGTTAAGCAAGCATTCACCTGCCGCAGATGTTCAGGTGGAAAACGAATTACAATGTGACATTGGGTCACTGCCTCCGCTTCATACGGGTACACATGTTTGGTCTGAACGGTAATAATTATTCAGTTCGCTTATCATTTGTGGGTATTTTACCAACGCGCAGAGGAGTATTACTATAAAAATATAGATCTGAAGAATTTATCAAATTCAATTATTAACAGAGTAAATGACCATTTCTGTTAAGCATCGCAAACCCTTTCATCAAGACAGCTCTCAGTCCCTCAGGGAATCGTTTGCTTTTTATCTCGACTGTACAGTAGAAGTCAATATTGCAAACCGTTTTTGTTGCAATAAAATTTGATGGATGAATATTATAATGACTACAATGAATATTAAAGTGTACCTATGTTCTATTCTTTTTATATATAGCTATTTATTGAAATTTTCAACTGCATACAATATATATGAAATACAACAGGTAAATGTGATGATAGTGCTATAAATGACGTGCCAATTGCTTGTAAAGCAATTACCCACCGGTAGCGCTTACAAATGTCCTATATAATAAAGTGCTATATTAGAAGATCCCGAGGCCATCTTCTTTTCAGGTGCCTCGGAGGGGTATATGGATTAGAGTGGGAAGCAAATTATGATACTAATAGATTTGAATGATTGTAGATTACTATTAATAGATATCTGGTTCGGGCTAAGTAAAAAACATAAAGTACTTTAAGATCTTTGTGTATAAGTTTGTTTGTGACAAAGTAAGGAGCATTGGATACGAGATGAATTGGATGGTTTTGTGGTGCCCCAAAGTTCAACTCCATA
This sequence comes from Euschistus heros, assembly GCA_003667255.2. Taxonomy (NCBI): domain Eukaryota; kingdom Metazoa; phylum Arthropoda; class Insecta; order Hemiptera; family Pentatomidae; genus Euschistus; species Euschistus heros. The sequence goes on along the minus strand of RCWM02000186.1, from coordinate 1,485,443 downwards.
GTCCAAATATGTCTAATTACTGTTATGGAAATGAGTATTTTGTAACTAATCGGAAGGTTTAACGTTTGTCAAGTAGATGTTGAAGGATTCAGTTTGACTGTTTGATATATATATATATATATATGTAAGATGTAGGTGGGGATCAGTATATAAAAAAGGCTATGTTTGTTAAAAACAAACATATTCTTTATTGGCCATCGTTTTGATGGCCATCATCGGGCTGGAAAGAAAAATTAAAACCTAAAACTAAAAAAACCTTACATTGAAAATCTAAGGCTAGTTGCACACACACTTTTTGCCGACTGGCAAAAAACCGACCGATATTTTGCCGGTGCTAGGTGCTTGCACACACACCGACTTTTTGCCGGCCGGTTTTTTACCGGGCGTCCAAATTTCAATAGTGAACGACATGTCAAATAGTAACCTTGCACACACACCGACTTTTTGCCGGCCGGCTTTTTACCGGTCGTCCAAATTTCAATAGTGAACGACATGTCAAATAGTAACCTTGCACACACACCGACTTTTTGCCGGCCGGCAAAATGCCGGTGAGTTGCCGGCGCTTGCCATTGCATTGCCGGCATTACCGGGAAGTGCCGGTGACACAGTGGCATACGAGACTAAGTACGCGCTTGCACACACACCGATTATTTACTAGAGATGGCCATATTCAATGATTTTCATAATCGAATGATCCTGTGTCGAGTGGTTGAGATGATCAAATGATTTCATAATCGATTATTTGAAGAGAAAAAAAAAAAAACTTGTTATAGAGATATGGTTATCAAATTATACCTTTCCTTTTTTAAATAAATATAATTCTACCCTTTTATTAAAGAAAAAGAAATTATGTATTCTTCCTCTCTTCTCTTTCCAATTTTGTCCTTACCATACTACTTTTCATCATAGAAATCTAATTGCAATGATCCCCTGATTAGTTGATTATCAATCAGATAGAGTAACCTCTTAATTATTCTGCATGGATTATCTGTGGTATTATAAAAAATAGAAATCCTTCAATTTTTTTTTAATCTTTTATCCCAACATTTGATAAGTGACCGATGAAAGGAATAGTAAAACTGGAAATGGATTATTTCCTTTTGCCTTGCTAATGAATTACACCAATCATGGGGAGTTTTATGCACTATAATTAAGGAAGATAAGCCACTTGTTACCTCATGTTTGTCAAAATTTACAATTTATAATATCTGTAAAAAAAAAAAGTCACTAAGAAATAATAAAAAATAAAGCAGGAACCACAAAATAAACTAAGTAAGATGGCGGCTGAAAAGGTTTAGAAATTAAACGAGTGAACCTCGATTATATATCAATTCAAGATCATCATTCGAACTCAGTTCGAAATATGAATGATCACTGGGACTACAAATAGAATGATTTGTGATAGCCGTTCTTAGTTTGTAACCGTTATTTGTAAAGTATATTATAAATTGTAAATTTTGGACAAACATGAGGTAACAAGTGGCTTATCTTCCATTGAAATTGAAGGATTTCTATTTTTTATAATACCACAGATAATCCATGCAGAATAATTAAGAGGTTACTCTATTTGATTGATAATCAACTAATCAGGGGATCATTGCAATTAGATTTCTATGATGAAAAGTAGTATGGTAAGGACAAAATTGGAATGAGAAGAGAGGAAGAATACATAATTTCTTTTTTTAATAAAAAGGTAGAATTATATTTATTTAAAAAAGGAAAGGTATAATTTGATAACCATATCTCTATAACAAGTCTTTTTTTTTTCTCTTCAAATAATCGATTATGAAATCATTTATCATCTCAACCACTCGAAACAGGAATATTTAATTTACAGGATTATGAAAATCGTTGGATATGCCCATCTCCAGTAAATAACCGGTGTGTGTGCAAGCGCGTACTTAGTCTCGTATGCCACTGTGTCACCGGCACTTCTCGGTAATGCCGGCTATGCAGTGGCAAGCGCCGGCAACTCACCGGCAACTCACCGGCATTTTGCCGGCCGGCAAAAAGTCGGTGTGTGTGCAAGGTTACTATTTGACATGTCGTTCACTATTGAAATTTGGACGACCGGTAAAAAGCCGGCCGGCAAAAAGTCGGTGTGTGTGCAACTAGCCAAAAATGCCAGTGAGTTGCCGGCGCCTGCCACTGCATTATAATTAATGATTATGCATTATAATTACAAAAGCTACTACTTGTTTGAGTTACTGAATCGAATGAAACAATATTAATTTTTAATCAGAAATTGTTAAAAGTTTTAGGTCGAAAGGTCAAGAAGAAATAAAATTATAATTATAAAAAAAAAAACTACTAATTGTTTGACCGGCAAAAAAACCGGTGTGTGTGCAAGCACCTAGCACCGGCAAAATATCGGTCGGTTTTTTTTGCCGGCCGGCAAAAAGTCGGTGTGTGTGCAACTGGCCTAATAAAATAAATTCAAAATAATAATAATAAATAAATAAATTTAATAACATAAGATCATTTGATCTGGTGTAGCTTTATTGACAGTTTTCCTTTATTTTCTATTAAGCAATAATTTTTTTCTTTGGTTTTTATTCCAATGAAGAGTTTATTGTGTTTAAAATGCACATTTCCATTAAGGGATTGTCATAATGTTTTATTGACACAAGTAACTGATTTGTATGCCAAATGAGAACACCATGTTTTTTTTTCGGTTGTAAAGTAAATTTCTCCATGAAATCGAAACAGAGGCATTACTTTTAATGTATCATTCGGAAGCTGTTCTTTTTTGCAAGTTTTTGATAAGATTTTCAGTTCTGTGGATAGTTTTTTCGAAAAGAGCTGAGCGTTGAAGTAATATAAGGTATTGAAACTTTAATAAATAAGGTGAAGATCAAGCTGTTGTTCTTAGATCCCAAGTTTGTAAAATTCAAGGTTACATGTACTCTGCTCTTACAGGAAATGCTAAATCCGAAAATCTGGTCGAAATTAGAAAAAATATTTTTAAAAAATGGAGAAATTATAGCTTTTACGGTAAAAACCGTGGTGTCCTATAATCATTCTTTGATTTATCGTATATCTGCAATGGATTGGAATAGAAAGATGAGGTCTGCTGCATTTTTCTACATTTTTTATCTAGTTTCACTCATTTTATTTTTACACTAAGAGGTACTCACCTCACATATGTATATATATGTTTATATATGTATATAATAAGTATATGTATATTACAAATTATGACCCTATACAGAAAATAATTCTAATTCTAATATTTTTATTTTATATTATTCAAATATATATCTCCGGATCTGACCAGGACCTCTATCCAATTCCTAACGCATTTGATGAAAAGGCCTTATTGATCGCAGGTTTCCGAAGCCTACATGAAGGAGAGGGATTCACAAATAGAGCAAAAATATCAAAACGCTGAAGACTTCCTCCCTACAGACAGGCGAGAAAAGAAAGAATATTGGAGTGCCTCTATCCATCATCTTTGACTTGAGATCAATATCTTCTCGTTACATATACTCCCGAAGCACTGTTTCAAAATTTTCGGAGTCATTAAGATCATTAATCCACTCATACTTTCTCTTAACACTTAAAATTCATCGTTGGCTTATACATCTATTCAATATCACGTTATCAAGAGACGTACCGTCAGATACACGGATTGGAGCGGTTGGTACTCCTCTGCCTCAGTACCGGCTTCAAGGTTCGTCCATTCACTTTCACTCCATCGCTAACGACTTGAAGGCTCTTTGAGGAATTACCTCATTTGGGCTCCTTTGAATCGAATTCATCTTTTGCCAATTAGCATTTCCGCTACTGCTTTTGAATTTAAACTTATGTATAGAGTTGTACTCCGTCCTTAATATAATTGAGAGATGTGTGAAACAAAAAGCTATAAAACTTGAAAATAATCTAAAATGTGAATAATACTTTCAATAATAAGTAGGATCTATATCTTAATTAGCCAACATTTGTTTTTTACTGCTCAGTTTTTTGGTAAAAAAAAGTATTCCTAAATAAAATAACTCAAGCCTTTACCCCTAGATGTATTTTTTAAACTAATAACTTTTAAAGCAACCACCTATTAATGACATTTTAATTAAAACTATATAGTAGAAGTTCCAGAGGCCATCTTCTTTTCGAAAGTTTTATTCCCACTAAATCGAGTAGGAAGCATTCTGAGGGACTAGTGGGTTTGAGTGGTTATAGAGTTTAATATGACTATATAGGTGTCTGGTTTGGACTAATTCAACAACATGTGGAACATAACAATCTTTATGGATCAAATTTTTCGTGACAATGGGAGGAGGTTTGAGGATTTTTCACAGGATTTTGGATTGTAAGGATTAAATACGCCAGGAAAAGAATTAGTTTATCCCTAATGTTCACATTTAAAATTATTAAATGTATTAAATAGTATAGATGACGTCTCTCCTTCTTAAATTAATAAGAATCGTTATTTTTATTTAATTTTTTTGTTGTGCCCTTTTTCGTTCTTATCTCTGGGTACAACCATCAGACTGTACTTACTTTACAGAACAGGAAGTGTAGCCTTTTGCGCATTACTCTCATTCCAGCTTGAACGAAATTCGACTTTGCTTTTATAGTTCCGAGCATAGCTTCCGTTGGAATTCGGGTGACATCGGCAATGTTCGAGGCACTTCGTTTATACCTTCATAGCCGTCGGTACATGTAGCTGCAGGATTTTGCTTATATTTTTTTCTTATTCTTTTGCGAACAGGCCGGTGTGTAATGAAGTGCTATTTTATTTTTTTTTTAAATAAAGTGAAAGTCAGTAATTTACGTTACTTAGCTTAGATAGTTATATATACAAAATACAAACATATTATATATTTAATCGTATATAAACACGTTTAACTAAAATAGTAGTTTCAATTTTGTGTTCCAGCCTTTATATCACATTTCAATTTAAAAATAATATTTTTTAATAATGACACAAAATTAAAACTGTGACTTTAAAAAAAAAAGTAGGTAATGTAAATTTTTTTATTACAAAAAAAAAATATAAACAACAAACTGTAAAATTGAATCTAAAATAAAAATTATAATCAACTAAGGGTAAATTTCTCATTTCAATCAACATATTTTTAAGGGTAGAAATAGAAATGAATAAAATGGCCGACTAATTGCAGAATACATAAGCAGCTGACAAGTCGGTAAAGCCGTTATAATATGTAACGAAAAAATTTATTATTTATTTGCAAAGGAATCAAATAACTGAAGATACTTCTATAAAATAAAGAACATTATGATATGATGAAAGCAAGAATAAAAATAAATAAATGAATACAAGTAACATGTATCCAAAGAAAACAAGATATTCAATTTAATTTAAAAAAATAAAAACTGTTATGTTTAACTACCGTATTTATGCGTACTGAATGTACAATATATAGTTGCAGTAGATTTAATTATTATCAAAATAAATTAATTATGAAATTACAATATTTACACTCAATGTAGTTAGCAAACCCCCGAACCTGCTTCACTTACCGTATGAGAGCTTACAAAGCATTTCAAGAAATCCTAGAGCTTACCACTCACAGCTTTAAACTTTAAACATGTTTTCAAAAATGTTTAATTATAAAAAAATTAAAAACGTGGTACCGTCTGAAATTATAAAGCAAACACGATTTTTTTTATTATAATACCATTCAAACTTTCAATTCTAAATATTACTTAAGTGTGAAGGAAATATTTTCTTTTACAAATAGGCTTTCTCTCGAAAGTAGTTAAATTGAATACGTACTCTATTCTATGACACAAGTTCCGTACCTAGAATAATGACAAGGTACTCTTATAATATAAGTGGCGTGAAAACAATAAACCAGAAAATATGTATATAATAAATAACTACTTAAATAAGAAAATGAAGGTAAAGAACAGATTTATTTATGTCTGATTGAGTTAAATGAAAAACATTTATAGACTATTTTATGTTTGTTTGAGGAGAAAGAAGGTAGTTAAAAAGAAGAAAGTTTTTTGCAGAATGGTAAAAAGGTGTGAATTCAATATAATTCAGGAGCGTATCGGGAAAGAATTGTCATGTGACGAAGTAGGATGCAGATCGTTTGATGTTCTGTACGTTCTGGAGCTTATAATTATTTTTGTAATAAATAAATTCAAAAATGGATGTAGATTGTGTTGAGATGACCTACTAATGAAAGTAGCTGAGGGGATATTGTCTATAGAGAGAAGGAAAAAATATACCAAACAACTTCGCCGAACAGCTGAAAATCAACATGGTGAGGAAGTTTCTCCCCCCCTCCCCCCTCTCCCTTCTTGAGTACCCTCTTACACTAATCCTAAGACAAGAGGGGGTCGATGGGTATTTCTCTCCCTTATACTTGAAATGCCACGATTCAGGCTCTTTCATCCATTGTACAATTTCACCATAACAATAGTCTTCAATTAATACCAACTTCGAATTCAATTATTCCATTTTACAATTTTCTTTTTTATTTATTGAAAAATACATACTTTTCAGGCCACTTAATTTTGGTAAATACATATCGTCGGCTCAGTGAATGACTGACAAACATATCCATTTGGTTTAGATCGAGTGATTCAACTTGGAAGGGAGCTTCTTAGAAGACTGAAACTCCTCCAAATCTCTGTAAGCCCTCCGGATTCCAATCAAACTTTAAATCCGCTGAACCTAGTCTTGCTTTCTCGCATCACGTCGTCTCTTTCGTACCGGGTAATAGTTAACGTGGTCTGAGGGTTCCATTACCTTTCGGTTAACATTCTAACGTCTTACTGAAAGCCTTAATCTGAATGAATGTAAAGTATAGTCTACAGTTTTGCATAACTGCAGAACATTTAAAGATGATTTTCTTTTACAAAAGAAGATCATCTTTAAATGTTCTGCTCATAGCAGACCTAAAAGAAGAAAAACTGTTGGTCGTTTCCGATTACTCCAACCTTTACTAGATAAACGTTCAAAGCTCCCAATAAATTTCAAAAGACTTATGTAGAAGACAGTAATAGGACCCATTTGGAAACACGGTGTTGAGCTTTGGTGCTCCACTAAACCTTTCAATTTTTATCGTATCTAATTCTTACAATCCAAAATCATTCATAAAACTGTTAATCCTCCTAATTATGTCACCAACAAACTTATCCATAAAGATGTTAATGTTCCGCATGTTCCTGATTTAGCCTGAACTAGAAATATGTCAGTTCATTGTAAACACCATATCCACTCGAATCCACTAGTCTTCCATCTTGTTTCACACTCAGTTCCTGGTAATCCTCCGAGACGTCTAGAAAGATTGCCAATTATTATGTAGAACTTGTATTAAAGCGCTACGAGCGAGTAGTTCTTTACACGTTAATTACATGTAATTGTAATCATTTTTCTCAAAATTTACTTGTTGTATATAATGTATATAGTTGTGAATATAATAGATAATAAAACAAAGAAAAAAAAAAGTTCCGAGTTAATTTTCTATTTTAACACGGTTAGTTTGATGACCGAAAAACTGAATTCAAAACATCGTGAGTATCTTATTCTCTTCCAGATATCAGAGAAACTTATGATTTTTAAGTGCCCTTGAAAGCTATATTATTCAAACCTGCTTGTTTACTCTTTCCATTTCTCATTTCCGCTGCAAGTCGAGAACTGTGCATTTTTATTAGGTTATTATTGTGAGATTTCCATTTAACTCTTGGATTACGCAATTATGAAACGGTGTTGGTACTGAGTTTTAGTTAAGTACAGTAGAATAAGAGATTCCTTGGCTTTTATTCTCTTGTTTTCTCTCTCCGTTTTCAGATATGTCAATGTATCAACTGATGTCCTCATTTTATTTTATTTAACGCAATCTTTATTTGTCGCGTGACAACTATTATTTTGATAATTTCGGAATATATAATTTCTTTAGTTATAGACATTGTAGAAAATATGATTTACATAAGATCTAGCAACATGAGTCGACAGAGTTTCTCTTAAAAAGAATTACTTGGAGAATCAACACATTTAGAGTTGCAGACTATCTGAAACCTTATGTCATTCTTTATGCTTTTTCCACTGCAAAATGTCCTCATTGCATAATTTAAAAAAATGCATTAGTATTTAAAGAATATTATTAATTTTTATCCTTGAAATAAAATATTGCAAGTTGATATTATCAAAGTGGACTAATATTACAAAAAATAAAAAATGTGAAGTTCTTACTTAAGTAAAGCTTGAACAGGACCATAATTAGATGACCATTTTTACAGTTTATTTCTATTCAAAACGCTACAAAAATAATATATCGAGAAAATCTAAAGGTTGCATGTCAATGAAAATAAGTTTAAAATTTACACATAGGAAATTATGTTTTAAATTACGTAAAAAATAACAAGACTTAGAAAAAAAAAGGGAAATAATTCAATGTAAGGCGAAACTCATAAACCATCAAATAAGAGTTCATCAAAACAATTTCTCCTAACCAGAAATATTAAATACACGAATCCCGCATTTACCTCATACGTTAGAAAACCTGTGCTGAAGATTGATTTAGGTGGTTGAAGCAATAAATTACACTCTAAGTATACTAAAAAAATAATGTTTTAACGTCAGGGAGTTCCAATTCAATTTAAAAACAAATACGAAAAGAACAAGAAAAGTAGAAATTATATGGATTATTTGTGGTAGCAATTATTCGAAGGATAAATGCTATATTTTTCCCATTCGCCTTTATTACTATGATTCCACTGGGAAAATGTATGGTGAAATTATAATAAATTTTCTAAAATCCTTAGAATAATGGAAATATTTTATCTCATGACCCTTAATTTTAAACAAATGGTATTTGCATTTGCAACAATAGTGTTCAGATCTTAACCATTTGTCGAAACGGTTAAGTAATAATTTTATTTAAATCGTACTTCATTTCAATGTCACTTTTATTTTATTTATTTAATTTAATTTGATAGTATCCTTCGTCGTAAACCTACGACTTCCTGTCTTACAGTACCCTTTAATGATATTCCACTGATCCCTGTTGAACAGATCCGCTACCTAGGACTTGGACAAACGTCTTACTTGGATTCCACATACAAGACTAAAACGACAAGAAACGGCCCGCCGTTACAGATTACTTCAACATTTATTAGACACACGTTCAAAGCTCCCAATTAATTACAAAAGACTCATAATACATGTCTGTGATTAGACCTATTTGGACGTACGGTGTTGAGCTTTGGGGCTCCACTAAACCATCCAATTCATCCCGTATCCAATCCTTACAATCCACAATCCTTCGAAAATTCCGCAATGCTCCTTACTTTGTAGCAAGTAAACTTATCCATAAAGATCTTAATGTTTCATATGTTGCTGATTTAGGCCAAACTAGATATCTATCCATTCATTGTAAGCTCCATAACCACTCAAATCCCCTAATTTCTCAACTTGATTCCCACACCATTCCCGATAATCCTCCCAAGGCGTCTGAAAATAAGATGGCCCAGAAACCTTCTAGTGTAGAATTTTTATTGAAGTTACTGATGAGTAGTTCTTTTCACGTTTTGTCATGTTATTTTAATAGTTAACAACACATTTACTTGATGTATATATTTTGTACAGTTTTAAATTTCAATTAATTGATATAATAAAAATAAAAAAATTGATGGTTTAAAAGAAAATTTAGCAACTGATTGGATTACCAGATGCAGCAAAGAAATGCAGTTCTGAATTGCCATAAATAAACTGAGTTTTGATACCTATCCGCTTAAAAGTATAAATTTGTGCATTTCTTTCGCATTTAAACCATTTTTTTTCCATTATTGTAGTTTTCATTGATACCTATAATGTATAAAGATACACAAGATATATAACTAAGTGGAGAGAAGGGAACAAACATCGACTGTAGTCTTGGAGCTAACCAGCGCTTGCTGTCGAATGTACTTAGTGCTGTCCTCTGTGTACACTGTCGAGTGCCATGATCGAATTTCAGCCAGGGCCCTCTTGCCCTGTTATCTGCTTTTGTATGGAAAACAATTTGGAAGCCCTTTACCCAGGATTATATTTCACATCGATCCATGAAGTGTTAGTGGTACTATATTTAGTGGATTTCAATAGTTTTTTTGTTTCTTTGCTTAATGTACTGCCAGAATAAAAAAAACAAACAAAAATTCACCCAGCTGATTCTTTTTTAGTTGACGAACTAAATGCTGACAGGCTGCAAGATTCATTCAATTTTAGGTCTTTCCGTTCACTTATACTGTAACGTATATTCCGTAGCGTATGAAACAAAAAGGGCAATTAAGCAAAAATAAGTAGGTTTTAAAAAAATTAAGTTACGAAAATTTAATTTAAATATGATTTCACATACCAGACTTAAAAGGCAAGGAACTCTTCGTCGTTTTCAGCTACTCCAACATATAACAGACAAGCTTTCAAAGTTTCTGATAAATTAAAAATGGCTTATTAGTAATTAGATCCGTTTGGACATACGGTGTTGAGCTTTGGGGCTACACTGAACCTTACAATTCTTCTCGTATCCAATCCTTAAAATACAGAATCCTTTGTAAAAAACCTTAACCCATAAAGATATTAATGTTTGCTGCTGATTTGGTCCAAACCGGATACCCTTCATAGTAAACTCTATACTCACTCGAATCCACTAATCCCTCTACACACTCAATTCCATATAATCTTTCGAGGCGTTTAAAAAGAAGTTGGCCAAGAGACCTTCTAGTGCATAACTTTTACTGAGGTGCTACTAGTGAGTAGTTCTTTACATGCTATTGAAATGTAATTAAAATAATTTTCCTCAAATTTACTTGTATATGATGTACATAGTTGTAAATATTATTGAACAGTGGAAAAAAAAAATGATTTATTACAGTTTTGTTAGATCTAGCATTTCGGTTAAAACTTTATTCAAAATCACATTTAACCAATACTTCCTCGAATTCAAGACATAATGAACGCCGGCGTTGGATATAAATTTAATATTATAAAATTGCTTGAAAATATTTTTAAATACTTCTGTATTTTATTTAATTAACATTTTTAATATGTTTATTTGTCCTGAATAAAATATGTGGGGACGTAAACATATAAAAAAATGAAGCTTTTAGCAAGGAAAATGAAAAATTAATTGGGTAAAGATTTTTGCCTGTCAATGTACGAAACCACTGAGAATATTGAGAATAGGAAAAACAAATTGTTTTATTAGAAATCTTAAACTTTATCTTTTAATTGAAAATAATAATCTTGTATCATGTGGTAATTTTTCATATTCATCGAACAAAGCCTCTTAATTAACATATTTTCCTTTTATTATAAAAACTGGGTGTAGTATTTATTCATTTATCTTAGAGTCGTTTGTTTAATTCGTTTTGTAACGAATATAATTGTAAGTTTACTTTTATAACGAGAGGCCATTTTTTCTTTTTTAACAAACTTTTTAGTGAGCTATTTATTTGTCCCAGTTATTTCTCTTCTCAACTTATACTGTCTATTGATTTAACAAGTAATTTTCTTTTTCATTATATAATTTGAATAGATACGAAAATTGATATAATTGTTTGTGGATTGTATTCTAATATCATCCAGATTATTAAATGCACAAACGTCATATTAACTCATTTTTTAAGTAAACGTACGTGAAAAATAACATAGTATTCTTTTAGAAATAAATTTAAAATCAGTTCTTTCTATCAAAGCTGCAGCTCAATATCGTACCCTCTTGTACCAGTCTCTACCAATCTTTTCGGTCTTCTGCTGCTGCCACCCAGTCTTTCGCAAGTAACACATCACTGCACTAAAGCTGTGATCTTTCTTATTGTTCCATGTATTATTAATGTATTTTATTTAGCACGTCATTCTCCCTTATCCGCCCCATCCAATCTAGTCATAAATTGGACTAGGTCTGATTCCCATTAAACTTACACAGCTTCAGAGATTTTATGGAAGACTCCCTTTCAGAGAGAGTAAATTCTTATGATTATTTTCGGAAACAGTACTTTAAAGTTGAATGAGCCTTAAAGGAGAATAGGCCGGATAACTGTTCTGTATGTAACCTTAAACAAATAACGGCTCAGAATATATAGACCATTTAATTATTGACAAAAATTTTAATATATCTTGATAGGTATCAATTGTGTATTTTTTATTTGTCTCTATATTTTTTACTTTCTTGTTTACCTTTTGCTATTTATATTGTGCCGATTGTTTTAAAATTTTCTGACTAAAACAAATAAGTAAAAAAAAATAAAGAAATGGAATTTGAAAGCTTTTGTAACATTCATTATCGAACACCTTTAACATGTAAATATATGTTTACAGCCTATTGGCAATATTTAAAAAATATTATTAATAAATATATATACAAAAAAATCATGATCTTTTTGAATCTTTTTACAAGATCCTGTTTAAGTTTATATACATAAAATATCTGGTCAATCGTGGATCTCCAGTTTATAAAATTTCACTCGTACGGAATAACATCACAGCGTAGTAACATATGTTTAGTTTGTTGTATTATTGTTGTTCCTGTTTGTTTGAGATTATTCAAAAATTGTGGGTTGATTTAAGTAACGAATGAAAAGTTGAATTGTTAAATATAAGTCGTATATAATCTTTACAGATATTTAGAATAGTGTAGATCATTATTTACTATTCATAAAAGTTATAAAATATCTATTAGTTTTAAACACTAGAGGAGTTTTGTAAATCTTTAGATTGGACAGAAATTTGTAAAAATGCGTGCTAAAACTCCGTTATGAAGAATCGATTTATTTTAGGATGATAACTCGATTTATTCAAATAAGGGGACATTTTTTGAATTTCATCTGTAGCTAACAGATTTTATATTAGTGTGTTTAGAGAACCATATTCGTAAGTGAATGATACGGTAGTCTGCTTTAAAATTATGTTTTGGAGAGTTAAATGATATTTGAAGTAGAAGACTCGTCTGTTGGATGTCATATAACACTCTTCTTTTGTTCAACGATTTCCCAGCTAACTAAAAGGCTTTTTCGTAAAAGCAATGTTTTGAGCATGGTATCGGCTTTGACTGACCCAAGAGTGAAGTGTAACTGAACCGGTATTGAAAGGCGAATGTGAGAGGTGGAAGTACGATTCCTGCGGTTCGATTACAAACCACCGATCTGACCTTCTTTTATCATTTTCTTTCTGCGCGGCGGCTCTTTCTTTAATTTCCTCTGCCTTTAACGAATGACAAGCCATTGTGATTATCTTAAAATACTCAACTATTCTATTTATAATTATAATTTTGTGAAATGTTCATTTTTTTTTTTTTCTGTATAACGTTTTATAGGTCCTAGGGAAAGGATGGGTTTGATGTCCTGACCTTTTCAGTACAAAAGGGCGGGGATGCCTTAGTTGCCGTTTATAAGGCATCCAATCTCGTCTATTTATTCCTTTTTAATAATTTATATAACATTTTATTATTATGTGAACCATCGTTATGTCGTGGTTTCTTTTATATCAAAGGTTGCGGTTTAATCATCTAATGGTGCGCGCATTTATGACCTAGTACCTCCATCACCGAACGCCCTGTGATACTAATATCTATAGAACTTGTGAATAATACAAAAATCGTATTATAGGAAAAAAAGGAATTTTTTAAAAATGATTTACAAATGAATATTCATCTCTGTAATGGTCCCTTAACTAAGTCCCATAGACAAAAATATAAGGAAAAAAACACAAAAAAAAACAGCTTTTAGTAACACTTACAACTCAAAATTCACTGGAACTCAAAATGCACTTAATTGACTGCTCACAAGTGACACATATTTTCTACCAGGTTGTATTGATGTATTGTATTTTAATGCCACTATCACAATAGAAGTTATTTGCTTCAAGGGTTTGTAAAAATATTGTTTGTTTATTTAATATTATAGAAGTATTAGCAAACATGTTTAATGTGAAATCCATTTAATTTCATGACAACATTATTTTAAAGAAGTGTCTATTTCTGCTGCGCAAAACTATCCGAACTAACCATCTGTTTTAATGTCTCTTTTCTCGTTAAAGCTTCCATGTTCGTTTATTTATCGATGAGGAGTAGTCCCAACTATTTTTCTTATAAGTAGTACTAAATATAATCGAAGATATTTTTATAATCCATACAACTTGTGATATTTTTCTAGATTGTTAAAATAAATTGTAATCTTAATAATTACTATGATCACGCAAGGACACCCAGTTGGTGACAACATAAACATAAACAACATTACAAGGCGATCCTTACACACACAATAAATGTTTGAAAATCGAGATATTCATATTTTTTTTTCTTAATCTTGTCGCATGGTTTTAGTAAGAAACGATAAAGAGATATTGCTCAAGGTGTGTCCTAATTTGGTTATTAAAAAAAAAATCTTTAAAAAATAAGAGTTAATAAGTATAAATGTTTATGTTGTAAAGTTGGATGTTCGGAAAGAGGTTAATACATAAGTCTAAGCCTTTGGAAGAGGTTTTGCTTTTGTTCTTGGGATACTATTTCAGTTATCAGACTAAGGTTGTGTACAGCGTCTGTCAGCTACATACTGAAAATTGGAGAGAGAATCCAATGATAATGAAAAATGTAAATTGCAATGTTTATATGTATTCATTTTTAATCCGCCAGCTTTGTATTCAGGATTCCCTTAGTCAGAATTTGAAATTGGATACAGTTGATACTGGCTCCCATATAGCTCCCATCGTGTTGTATATATTGCTTGTTAAGGCAGATATTGAAGTGGATTCAAGTCGTGTGGCAGGTAGATCGCGATTTGGCCCTGTCCATCGAACGTATTGTAATACCTCGTAGCGATGGTTAATTAGACAACATGTATGCAGGCTGTCAACTTGATTGCTTGCCGTCCTCGCCTCTAATATTGTAGTTTACCCTGTACTCTATCACATTATTTATTTTGTAGTCTAAGCAATCGGCGGTCTGGTCCTTTGAAATTTGATTTTTTTAATTATTTGATCAAATATAAAAAAACAAAACATTTTAATAAAATTTTTATTTTTGAAACAGGGTTTTAGAATTCAATTGATATAAAATATGTCGATAGCCAGAAAATTTCACCCAATAGATTTTTTTCGGCTGAAAGATTCAATGTTTTTTAGTTGTTTACGTTCCCATATACTTTGGCTTGAGCCAATGTAACATACTAGGATTAAGAATATTGATTGTATAAAAGTAAGCAATATTTAAAAAATAAGTCGAAATTACGAGATTTAAAATTATCATCAAAGTTTTGCAGTAGTTCAGGCACATCTCAAGAATTTATTAAAAATCACATTATACTTTTACCCCACCGTATCGTCTGCTTGGAGGTAAGTCACCAAGTGATCAAATGTAATTTTTTTCCGTTTCAATATTCAAACAGATTTATTTAAAAAAAAAAATCAAGTACCACTACTACCCATGAACGGTCTCCGGGTTCAGTACTTAGGTATGGATGTACTGTTTCTAAGCCAACAATAGTGAAAGGAGGAGTTTTGACCATAATACTCGCTGAACCGCCAGCTTTTTTCCCCAATTATGGGTGCCTACTTTAAAGAGGTGGGCATATGCTGATTAAAAATTTCTCAGATAGTTATATAGTGATTTTCCTCATTCTCTAATGTGCATATAAATAATTTACTTATATAGTTATTTAGTTATATTGACTTGGTGACTTTTTATAATAATGAGAAATGATAATATCAACACACAATGACTTTTTGTCGAATTTGTAAAAAAATTGTAGTTAGTGACTTTTACCTCCAAGCAGACGGTGAATGAATCTTATAAATAAATAAATGAATAAAATAAATGAATCTTATAAATTTATATATTTTATGTAATTAATATTTTTAATAATCATAATACCTTTTTAACAGTAGTTAATGGGTGAGCATCTTAAAAAAAATGAAAATTTAGGCAAGAAAATGAAAATAATCAACTCGGTGGAGTTTCCTGCCAGTCAGTGGATAAAACCGATATATAACACCGATATATACGATGGATAACATCGGAATTCTTCCATACAATTATAAAAAAAAAATATATTTTTATCTTTTTAATGTTTGTGGAATTTCGTCTCATTTTTAGGATAGAAATAAATACTTCATGTTGAAAACAAATCTAAATAAAAATCTTATTATAAATTACTTATTTTAACTGTTTTTTTTTTGTTTTTTTATTATTTTTATAAACTTTTATTTGCTCATCGACTCGCTACTTGTAGACTGTTTTTATTGATGCCCTAATAAAACTGTTATTCTATATTATTGCGTTAGTTTTGGTCATTAATCCCTAAGTTACGGTTATTTGATTGATGGAGTAGTTTTCAAGATTAAAAGGTTTTTTATTGTTATAGTGCTGTAATCAAGATTATAAATGTTTAAAGCACGTATTAAAACGCAAGGCTTGTATATAAAAAAAAAATCTTGTCTCTTATACTTAATTATTCTATAATATAATTAAATAATTATAATAAAAACAGTTATAAAGATATATCACAAATATTCATCGATATGATTGTTGAAAAATTCATTTACATATACTGCTTTTTAAAATTGTTTCTGAGTGCTGTCATGCATTAATATATTAATACTTACATGAAAATTGAGTGTAAAAATAAAAGTGAAATTATTGTTAGAATATCTTCTTTGTTATCATATAAACCATTTATTAAAATAAATATTTAATTTATAAAACAAAAAGTTTAAGTTTCGCTTCACTTGTGGTGAGAACTGACTCAGAAGCTTTTATCATGAGTCATTTTTCAAAGATTAATAGCTTTTATTGGCATAAACATTACAAAATGCCTTACTATAAGGCAATAGTTAACAATGATAATGGTATAAATAATACTGGTGAGTGATATAATTATAATGCCAATAAAGAACTAAATGGATATTCTCAATGGAGGAAAATAATAATAATAATAATAATAATAATAGAAAAAAAAATTAGGATAAAATAACAATAATTAAGACACAGTCATATTATATGTACAATGCAGACATTTTGGATGGGGAACCCTGAATCAAGCTTATCCCTAACTAATAGCTAGGTCAGACACGAAAAGATCTCAGTGCTGCTTTCTCAGCTTCGTCACTGTAATAAGTTATTTATACTGGTAATTCAAAAAAAAAAAAAATGTATGAAATAGAGAACGAGAAACACAATTGTACAATTGGTGATACTCTCTTGTAAATTAGAAGTTCACCGAGATTCTCTTAAACGTGAGTAATATTTGTCCATTTTCCACGATCCACCTTACGATAGTGCTCCATGAAAACTTTGTTCCTTGCAGAGGATAAAAAAAAAAACACATGTTGAAAGTCAATGTTATGTAATATAGTACTGTTAGGATTTGTATCGAATATACAGAATGAGATTTTGAGCCTTCATTGTTTTGAGCAAAGATATTATATTCCATTCCTGTGAGCGGTTTGAACATATTATTAATTGGATTGGAACTCCGAATAACAGTATCAGCCTCTGATTTTCCAGTTTACATGTAAAGCATACAGGAATATCAAACGCTAAATGGTAGGTGTTAGGGGAGGTGTTTAATGAGGACTGTAGCTAGCGGTGGTCAGTTGGTAAATAAGGATAAATTGAGATGGAGGGATCAAAGGCTTCAGCGCCGGCCGAGCTACTGGGCTTTGTCTGCCCCCTGTATTTGTCCCTCGTTCCCTTTTCATCTTTGAGTCGTTTTTCGTTCTTCCCTTTCCCTTTGTTTTCCTTTGTTCTTCGGTATTTGTCCCTGGTCGGAGAAAGTGTGAGTGTAATAAAATGAAACGTCAATTCTTTTCTCGACTGTCGCATGTATAATCATTAATAACATTTTAACATAATATTGAAATAATGTTTTTTTAAGTAATATACATTCATTCATTACAATTGAGAATGATTAAAATCTTTATTGTAATTACTTACTTAAATTACTGCACTATGTTGAATTACTCTATTATTTTATAGATAATCGGTGTCATCTATCAAATTTACGGAATGTTCACAATGCAATATTTCTTTTGCTAATTTATTGACTATATAACCATTACATTTATCATAAGTTTAAATGATTTAGTGAAATGGTAACCAAATTTATGTGTAACGACTTTTCTTTTTATCCTTTTCTTCGAGGATTAGTCAAAATAATGTTTGTTTATTTATCCGAGCTTTTGGGCTATATCATTAAAGGCTATTTAGAGAAGTATTGGCAAACTAAGATTCTCCTTTGCATTTTATAGTTTCATCTTGTATTATATTGTTGAGTGTTTTTTATTCTATATTCTATCTTATTTCTAATTATGTAGGACAGTGTGATTGTATAAATAGACCATTTGTCATATAAATTACTTATTGCACTTAGGTAATACATATTACAATATTATCATAATAAAACGCATTTATAAAAAAGTTTATCAGAAGCTTTATGTTCTCTTATTTCCACAACGTTAAGGTGAGAAAGTATACCAGACGTTAACAACATAACCATCAACAGGGATTTTTTGTTTTGTGTATTTATATTTTGTTATTTATCACTTATATAATGTGAGAATTACCTTGAAAAGTAATTTTTTTTTTTTTTTTATGGTGGGGGGAGAGTGAGCAGTGGTTCGGTTTCGTTACAAAACCTTGTTCTATTATTTGCTGATTGCTTTCAAAACAGATACACTTTTACAATTAACTACATAGTGACTCCAACCAACTCACTTTTGATTCCCAATAATTATTAAAGGTTTCATAATATAAGTTGGACTGAGAACCTTCTAATAAAGAACTTTTTTTGAGTGCTACCGATATGCAGTTTATTTAAAAGTTTATAAAAATTTATTCATTTCAATAATAATAAGTAAAATTGTTGTTTACTAAGGAATGATTTACTTAAGAAATATATTTGCCTCGTTAGCGTTATTTAGCATGTATCTAGATCGAATTTAATATAAATACAATATTTTTAGTTTATTTATTTATTTATATGTTAAAAAATGATAATGATAAGATCATTAAACTATAATAGTGATGCCTTATATTTGAATAAACCAATTAATATTAATAAAATAACGAACATTTTAAAATCCTTACTAAATTATTAAAAAAAAAAAAAAAAAAAAAAAAAAAAAAAAAAAAAAAAAAAATGTATCTCTACGGCTCATCAGGTTCTTGGTTTCAAGAATAATGATTATAAAAGAAGGTTATATGGTCAGCATTCACACTTAACTGGTAGGTTTTCCCCAATTAATTCCTGCATTATTAAAACTGGGTGTACCATTTCCGAAATCCACGGCTAAAATATTATAAAATACATTTGGCTGCCAACAGCTACTAAACTACTTTACTATTATTTCATAAAATTATATAATAAAAAAAACAATTTGTGAATGAATCATAAGTATACTAAATATAAGTTTATTAAGGATTAATAAACATAATTCTAATTGAAAATGAATTAATATTTAAACAAATAGCCTACAAAAAAGGACTGTTATTTTATGTTGTGGTAAATATCAAAGGATTCAAGAGACACTGCTCACTCAAAAGGCCTCGTGTCGTGTTTCACTAGAATGTCAGTGGTTATTTAGTACATCATATAATTTTAATTAGAAATAGCTGAATTTATAGTGCTATATTATTTAAATTAAACTTTTCGTATTATTAAATTTGTCTTCTCAAAACGTTTTATCGAAATCAAACCAGAGAACTCAAATAGTCGTGAGCGACCTCTCCCTTAACTTGCCAAGGCTTAAATAGCTCGTCTTTTGTTAAGGTTGATTATTCCATCAGTGTCTTGCTGAGGTAGACTTGAGTAAATTATTCCGAGTTGCTAGCGTCTTAGTTTACCAACTTCCCCTCTCGTACATAAACAGCAAATCACTTGTGACAACTCTCCTTTTAAACACAATTTTAGTTAACGATCCCTACTTCTGCGCACTTTCTATGTTGACAATTTTATTTCTTGATATTATAAATTTTAATAAAAATTGATATTGCAATTGTATTTATTTACTGACGATTAGAAATATTAAGAAGACTTTTAGATTAAGCTTCATATAAAAATAAATTGATATATGCATAGTTACTAGTGTCAGAAAGCGAAATAGTATCCCATTTCTAATTCAATCTCAATTTATCTCGTATCCAATCCTTGCAATCCAAACTACTTCGAAAAGCCTTATATAATGTTCTTTACTTCGTCGCAAATAAACTTATCCGTAAAGACCTTAATGTTCTATATGTTTCTAATTTAGTGCAAACCAGATACCTATCTTTTCATAGTAAACTCTATAACCATTCAAACCCACTAGTCTCTCAACGTGCTTTCCTTATATTCGAAACAACACTCAGAGGCGTCTGAATGGAAGATGATGTCGGAACCTTTTCATATAGAACTTTATTTGTAGTGCTGCCAGTGGGAATTTGCTCCATACGCAATTGTCATGTTATTATTTTGTTAATATTACATATTAAATTGATAAAAAAAAAAATTCAACAGCCGCTACTGATGTTTCATCTCGGAAATAAATATTTGCAGTGCTGATATACCAATTCGGTTATGTAAAACAAATCGATGTGCTGCCAGTTGCTTGATCTTTTTGATTAATTTTCGATTTTTTAAATTTATTCATGATTTATTGATATCTGTAATATGGAATTTTTTTTACAAAATTACAGATTGCTAAAACGTCATTTCTGTGATAAATTCAATACTGTGGAGTAGAAACATCATTCCCAAAACAAAATAATATATAGTTAAAAGCATTGTATTGAATATGTATATACATATAGAGTAGATCCATATCTTCTGGGAGGCCATTGGAAAACTTGGGTTAAAATAAGCCACTATGAAAAATAAAAATATAAAATATACCTATGGCACATGTATTTATAATGTGACACAACTCAAAAATGGTATTTCAGATTTAGCATCATATTTAAGTTAAATACTCTTCTCAAAAGTCAAAAATGTATCGAATTAACTTCAAATCACACCTGATACATCTTTCTTGTGGTTGGGATTAAAAGATAATTCAGGTACACTTTCGATGTTTCACACAGGACAGTGAAAATTGTACTTTTTTTTTAAATTCAGGATTTTGAGTTGTGTTACTTCTTAAATACATGGGGATATATTAAACTTTGGATTACATTTCGGTTGGTTGATATATTTAAACATATATATAAACCTTTCCTTAATTGATTTTCCGCACTGCATATCAGCCATTAAATTGTTATTTTAGTTAAAAGGTTCGAACTTCCTCCTATTTACATTTAATTATTTATTGATAGGATGAATTCCCACGTTTCAATATTTGTTTTATTTTTAAATAACCAAGGCTTTATATTTGGTTTTATAATCAAATGCTTCATTAATTCATTTTTTTATGATATTTTTTCATTCAATGATTCACCAGGAAGTTAATTTCACAATAGCATTTGCACAAGTTGCGCAAAATTGTTTTAACTTAATTTAATGTATATATCACGTCTTTTATCTTAATTGATAAAAATAATTCAATGCAGTACGTATTCTTGGAGTGATTCATTGCAGGTTAGGTGATTATTGTTAATTAATAATTAATAAAAATTAATGTATCCCTTGAATTAGTTGAAAAAAATCGTGTATTAAATCATAAATGTTTATATTGATAGTACCATACATAAATTAATTTATAATTTATAAAAAAAACTATAATTGAATATTTACGAATATGAAAGACTCTCGGTTACGTTATAATTATGCAATTATCCAACAAGAACTTTTTATCTATAAATAACTAATCTATCTATAATCAACCCTCCCTACCAAACAATAATCTTCATCCTTTTGTTAAAGTCATTAAAAATGTAGTTACATTGAAACTGGCGTAGTTTTACATTATATCATTATGTCAAGTGATTACTTCCAAAAAAATCCATTATACATTTTTTTAATAACATACAATAAAAGAAAAAATCAAAAATAACAAATAATAATATAAACTTATTTTTAAATTTTACTCGAATAAACAACAGTGAAATATTGCCTTTTTACCTATTAAATAATTGTTATATAAAATATTCATTTGGTGAAATCCAAATTCTATGTAGTATTACATATATGCATGATTTTATCATTTTCTTGCCTTGAAAGGTTTTCAAGTCCATTATTAAAACTATTATTTTTTTAATAACTAGTACATTATAGACTTATATAAATTCATTCTATTAATTGGCAAAAAATTTAAACCAATTGATTGTGTCATCTTCTGGGGAAAAATTTCATTTTATCAGTCCACATGAAATGCTTTAGGGTTATTACAAATATTAATTAATTAAAAGCAAGCTTCATTGGAAAACACTTTATCATACTACTGCATTAAATAAGTCATATCTCAAGAATTTATTTAAAATCGCAATAGACCTCGATCGAATGCGTACTTAATAAATAAACAATTAGTCGAGAAAATAAAAAAAATCAATTGAGTGGAAACATTTTGTTCCGGTCAATTTTTTCCAGTTTGTATATATATATAAAAAAATAAATAAGTGTATCAATATCGTTATGTACGTTTTTCTTGACATTTGAACATACAACCTTAAATCTCTTATTGTAATAAAAAATGGAACTGCACTACTTTCTTCTTGAAACTTTAGAGTTTAATATCTTTTTTTTTTTTTTCGAACTATTTTACTGAACGAATACTATGAGATTTCTTTAGACAAGAAGAAAAAAATAATGTAAAATAAATAAAAACACTGTTGGTATTATTAGAGTATCAAAAGGGCTGATTAAATTTATAGTTGTGAATTTAAAAAGTTGAACTGTTACACAATAAAATTGATTAAAAATGTTACCAGCCATTAGATTAAATTTAAAACATCTTATAAGTAAAAAAATCAAATTCATCATATATAACTTAATTAATAAACATTTAATTTTAGCTAGTACGTTTACAATAAAAAAAAGAAAAAAGAAAACATTTTATAAGTTACAAATTTTACTAGAGGAACGGTTTCAAAATTTCGAAAATTTAAAATGATACCAGGTATTAAACAGTATCATATATTTAAAGCATTTCATAATTAAGAATTCAAATTGATAGTTAAAATGTTTACGAACGTTTGATTTTTGCTATTCCGTTCACATTATTACGAAACTTCGAAAGGGAATACATTTTAGATATTCTACTGCTGAAGACATTATCCTGGACCCATTTGGGATCAGTTGGACGTAAGATATGCAACCTCCCAGACACCGCCCATAACCAGTTTTTGCCCAATGGAGCAGCCTGCCCGGGCACATAGCTTCCCATTGGTCCGTTACACTTTTAGCACCCTCTATCTTGTTATAGGCATGGTTCCTTTCTCCATTCTCAGTTCCTTAAGAGATCTTAAGGCTAGCGTCCTTTGCAGTTATTCTACACGAATATGCATTCATAATACGTGTATATATTCCATAGAATGTTTGGCCATGCATTTGTTTATTTTTTTATTATTATTTTTTTTATTTTACTCCATGAAAAAGTCAGTATATTAATAACCACAATGTAATTTGTATTTATATAAATTAAAATAGTGACGATTTTTGAATATGGAGTATGTATTACCGGTGAACTAATTGGTCAAAAGAGGATATGTTTTTGGGTAACGCGAGGGAGTTACACGTAGTTTGATAGTTTAATATAAAACAGAGTAGAAACAGTTAAGAGCTTATCTCTTGTTGTAATTAACTACACTATCACTTAGAGACAGTTTATAATCAGTAAGCACTTTTTGACTTTCTTTCTCCTAATACGAAATAAAAAAAATTAATCTGTATTTGACCGATTTTGCACGATCCCCTTTTTTTCTATTGTTGGTTTCTCGGAAAAGTAGGTGAGTCATATGTGAATAACGTGGTGCACAAATGTCTCAAATTATCCGATATTATAATTAGAATTCGATTTTAAATATTGACTTTTTCTATTTGTAAATACTAGAAATTATTTTTTATTTTATTTTATAATTTTAACAATTATCATTATTTTAACTAGCATGAAGTATCAGAATAAGCAATAAAACGAAACGAGGGAAATCTCAAATGAAAGAAAATTACAGAATTTTATTTCGTTTTATGGCTTTTTGTGTATTCAAAATTATTCTCCTTAGGAAATACAATCTACCGATAAGCGGGAAAAAAATAAGGAACATACGAGCATAGGTGGTCAGCAGCATTAAGGTATTTAATTTAAAAATTTATCTCATACAGAAAACTGAATCACAGGTGAATTAAAACAAAAATATATTAAGAACTAAGCATTTACGGGGCAACCCCTAAAACATGTTCCATGTTATTATTTCTTTAACCGACAGGGCAGATTTTTTTTTTAAACTGTTTTATTGAATAATTATCACAAGCTGTCTATTTCAAGGAAATTAAGTAATATGGATGACAACAAAACCATTTATACAATAGTTAAAATAGATATAGAAAGTAATATAAAGTTTATGAAACCAACTAAAAGACACAAACTATAAAAATAGTAATGTAAAATATATAAAAGATAAGTAATAGAATAGAGAAAAATGATTAAATGAAATGATAATACAATCATAATATATATAAATACCAAGGGAATGCAAAGCATAGCAAGGGAAACCCCGAACTAAGCTTGTTCCCTCACTTATGAGGGGGCAAGCCAGCCGCGTAACTAATGTCAACATGGTGAAAATTTTTTTGATACCCTCAGTTAGTTTTCTTATTTAATTAACTAATACTAAAAATCAGTAAATGATGCGTGCTTCTAGCGCGAAATTCATTTATCTTTAACAAGGAAAAATCACTTAGTCCGTGTTCGTCTATAAAATCACTGAAAGTGAGTCTCGTAGTAAAAATCCAACGGTAATTGGAACATCGTGCCAGATTTTATGTCCGAAACTGGCGGCTCAAATTAGTTTCCATTTTCTGGGTCACAATTATTGACAGAAGAAAAAAAAAATAAAAAGAGGGGTAATAATATTTCAGACCAACTACTACTGTAATTTAAAAATATTGCAGGAGAAAAAACTACTCTAAAGTTATTTTTTGAATTATCATTTATTGGGTGAAACCTTAATTTATTTCACTGAAAACAAATTATTTCTGCTGTACTTTGTTATGGAATAATCCATGCTGTTTAGTTTTGTATATTTTTTATTGCTCATACATTTTTTTGTGTATTATTAAGCTCAGTGTAATTACAAATTGATATGGATTCGATTCTGTTCTATAATACCATCTGCGAAAAACTAGAACAGTTGATATTTGTCTAAAATCAGATAAATACTTTGAGCAACCCATATTGGTGTCCTACACATCTTGTAAAAGTAGGCATGTTGTAATGTCAATCGTATAAAAAGACACCATTACCATTACAACTTGCCTACTTATACATGATGAGTATGACTCCAATATGGGTTGCTCAAAACATTTATCTTATTTTAGACAATAAGATTGAAATGAACTTATCTAGTTTTTCAGAATCTAATCTAAACTTATCTAATGGTTCAGAATTATACACATATAAAAATAAAAAAATGAAACTTTTGTATTTGAGATCCTCAATAATATAAGTGTTGTTGCTAGATATAGATGCGTTCCCTACGCTTCTAAGTTATTCTATAATTATATTGTTGTTTCATTTTTATGTTACAATTTTTTAAATATTTAACTGAAAATAATAATAGTTTATTTATATCGTCTCTTCAACTGCCAAGTATCTAATGTGAAAAAAAACACATTTTTTGCATTAATATATTATTTAGGACTAGCATCCCCCGTCGCGGCTTCGCCCACTCTCATAAGCAAAGAACACAGATATTTTTAAGAATTTTTATTTGTTTATCGATAAAAATCTCGTATTGTAGTATGCAATTGAGAATTATTTCCTCAATGATATTTTCATGCATAAAAAACCGTAATATGACGTAAAAGCATAATTTGACATTTTTTTTTTTATTTTAATGTAAGAGTTGTTAATCAATATGAACAGAAACTTTTGCGAATAATGGACCTCATTATCAGTGCTAACAATTAAAGGCCCATGAATCATATTTATACAAACAATATAAAAAAATATAGGATCAACAGGTCGTATTGGTTATAATTTGATTTGGCAGAAATAATTTTATTGATTCCATATGGTTAGGTTCTAATTTCTAACCATAAAATTATGTAACAGTGTGAAAAATCACGTTTCTGACATTTAATATTGTTCATTTTAATTATGATTATAGTACTGCTTAACCTTCCTTGAACTATGAATATAATATAGGTAAAATCTACAACGGATGGGTAAAGCAGTTTTACCATTGTGGACTATATTGTGGAATATTGACCAAATATCTATTTTCAAACTTCACTGGGATCCATATGCCGCCCCACACATTTAAATCTATTTTAATAATTTAATAAAACATAAATAAATTTTAGCATAGATTTCTAGCTGTATATAACACCTTAACTTTATAACCTCTCTTTGAAGAGTTGGCCACCTATCGGTCAATTTTCAAACTTCACTGCGCACCATATATTTATCGCATTTTTAACTATAATTTAATTGAAATGGTGTAAATTTTATAATTGCTAAACCTTTCTTGAACTATGAAGATGATGTATTTAAAATTTGGTACAGATTAGTTCAGTAGTTTTCGTTGTTAGTGATCACAAACGAAAAATGGCTTGTCCTTTTATATAATAGTATAGATTGATATAAGTTTCAGCGAATTCTCAAATATGAATTAACTCTGTAAATGGGAGGAATAACCCTTTCAAACGATCGATTATACAAACTATTTTATTATGCCGAATCAATGTAACGATTCGCTCAAAATCGAATGAAAAACGTATTTGGACATTCGATACTTTGCAGTTGTAGGGATGATGTGATATCATACCATATTTTTTCACTCTTTTATTCATGTATAGCTGTATTTTGTTTGAAAAACATAAGTGTAGGCTCTTAATTGCAGTTCAGAAAGTTTAGCTAACGAGGTTGTTCTTTTGCTGAAACACGTTACGAAATGACCCTAAAACAGAGATTTTTTTTTCCTCTTGCTCATTTGAAAATGAAAGAGATTCAGACCGCACTCGGGTCTAACTTTCTAAAAATGGGACCGTCCCGTTCGGAGCTGACTGTACAATTGTGGGAGTTTCCCATCCTCCGTTCACACGTCCGTACTCACAGCTCATACAAAGAACCTCTAACTCAACTGTATAATTTCATTCCAATTATAATTGCAAAATAAGCGTGTTTTTTCGGGGGGGGGGGTGAGTATCTAAAAGAAAGATGGAAACGTAATTCCTCTTTCATGACGGTTATATAAAACTTATTATCAGTTCTTCCTTGAAATTTCTCTAAAATGAACCATCCATATGAGATCTAAAATAGCAAACCAAATCTATTAAAAAAAAAATAAACATGGATAAAGGGATTATGTCACATTAAAAAAAAAAGAAAATATAATCTAGTTGATTGGATAAAGGGCTTCTATGTAGAAGTGTTATGTAGCAAAAATTGAATATATCTATGCAACTAGAAAAATATATATGAAGAATATAAAGGGCTACGTATCAATTTCCAGCTAAAATATAAAAAAAAAAGCTTAAAACATATACTACTCAAAATAGTTTTTTACATAACCCCCACATCCTCCAAACTTTTCAATTATAAAATATATAAATTAGTAAACTGCAAATAACTTTTACTATCGACACCATAAATGTATATTAATTGTAATGAATACATTTCTGACAATATGAAAATAAAAAAAAATCAAGTATAATTGATTTTCAAAATCAGTTGTAGCGATCAACTTCTAAAAATCGAGTTCGCTTTTCTATTTTCGACACTACCTTTCACGTGAAGTAGTTCTTTCTTTTTTAATGTCATAGCTCGACAAACATAAAAATTACAGTTTATAAATCTTAAAATAAGAAAAAAAAACAATTTCTCCATTTATTTTTTAAATGAAGTTTGTTCATGTGGAATGTCATTACTTAGAAAACACTAAATATCATTTTTTATGTTGCTGGGAGTTTGATAGTGTAATGGATCGAATTGAGCAATGACGCTTCTGTACTGATGAAATCTGCATCTAACCTTATTTATTTCACAACTGGGACTTCCAGTATGAATTCAGATTTTTTGTTTAACAGTAACCGTTTATAAATGTCCTAAAAAAAAATTAAAGGGAGAAAAGAAGCTTATAGAGAGAAAAATAAATAATGACTTCTAAAAACAAAAAGTTAAATAAATATTGCGATTAATATTTATATATTCGCAATACAGTATATTTTTTTATTATCTTTTAGCAAATATTTAGAATTATTTTTTATAATATTCAGTAATAATTTTTTTTTTATTCTGTTATAGGTGAGATTCACAGTTGTTTTTGAATAGATACTCCAACATGGTATTGTATTTTTGAATAAAATCCTTTAGTTTTATTTTAAATATAGTGTTATTATCAAAATATATTAATTAATATTGATTAATAATAGAACCATTTTATGCAGATATAAAGAATATTTGCATTTAGAAACTTTGGGTATTTTGGCTTATTATTTATATTTTTGATAAAGCTATATAAGATTAAAATTATCAAGGAATAGAACCAAAAGCAAACATATATTTTAGTAAACATATTATAGTAAAGTTTCCATTTTTTTTCATTTCACAATTTTGGATTTATGATTAATTAATAAAATTAAATTTTGTTGATGGTTCTTCATTTTACCATAAATTTTGATTTTTTTTTTTTTTTTTTTTTTTTTTTATTGTACATAAAAAAAATCTAATGTAAGCAAATTAGGAATATATTTTTAAAAAAATTAGATTACCGTGATTACTTGGATCTTCTAGGGAATTAAGAAAACATTCTTGCTGATATTTGGTTGTATAGTTTACAGTCAAAATAGTTGTTACTCTATTTCCTGACGAATAAAACAATTTGAATTTTTTTTTATTATTCTTATCGTATGGTATATATGTATGTGCCAACGTATGGTATGTATGGTATGTTTGAAATGTATCCATCAGTCATATCCATAAGGACTAAGAATATCTAAGTATAGTCCACATTAAATTCTGATTATATGAAATTTATATTCTCACAACATTGAATAAATGTTATGTATTTTTGAAAGTTTTAGAAATATTATTATGTGAGACAAATATCTGTTCTAACTAGGATCGGATCGTATGGCACTGAATTTTTAACTGGTACTCGCTTAACATTTAATTTAGATTTAGCTAATTTTATATCAGAGATTCACTTGCGGGATGTTTTAAATACATACTTGTATATATTACTATATAATATAATATAAATATCAAATGAAATGAAATGAAAAAAAAAAACTTTATTCTGGGACTTACAGTCCCCTAAGAATAATAATAATGCACGGTTGATTTTTGACAGGAAAAAAAAATTTAATTAAATTTAAAAAAAAAATATTAAATAATGATAATAACATAAAATAAAATCGTATATATAAAAGAAAGGATGAGAAAAAAATAATTCTATGTATTTATTTAATTATTACAAAGTTGAGGAAGATTGATTGTCTAAAAGGTACAGAAATAAATTATTGTTAAAGGAAGTTAGTTAACGAACAAAAGTGAGTAGGGAATTCCAGAAGGAGGTAGCACTAATGATGAAGGATTTGTTAAAGGAAGCGGTTTTATGTGAGGGGATATACAGATTAAAAGGTTGGAATCTAGTGTTTAGGAGGTGGATAGAAGCGCGCAGAGTTAATAGATCAAGAATACAGGAAGGTTTTTTGGTTTTTAGTGATGGGAATAGGAAAGCACCCAGAAAGTATTGCTGTCGGAATTTAGGAAAAAGCCACCTAAGCTCAGAATATCGACAAGTAACGTGTGACCACCTAGGGATCCCGAAGATAAATCTAATGAAACAGTTCGTCAGTCTCATTATATTTTCAAAATATCTATTCTGTTAATAAATACAGTGTTGTATATATTGTTTTTCACTTAACTCCAGTCAAGTGTTTTAGCCCCTATTTTATTAATTCTTTAAGATTACTTAACTACCCTGACCCCACATTTTTAACGTTTGTGATAAGAAATCTGATTTTAATAGGTTTTAAATCTGGTTTGAATCAATGAAAAGTGATGTAAAGCTCATAATGTTATTTAAATAGTTATTTGATGATATTTATAATATTTTTTGCAGGTTCTAGTTGGAATCCTTGTTTTGATTAATGCTGATCCAGGTTTGATAGGGAACCTTTAGTTGCAGTGCTGATAAATGCATAAATAAAACATACATAACTTTTTCTCTGTGACCTCAAAGATTGCAAGCTAATATATTAATATTCATGAGTTATTTTAGAGCTTTGTTTTTAAAAAACTATTTTGAGTGGAAAGAATTGTTTAGCGATTTCCTCCTTTGCTGGTATAGTTCTCTACAGCCATTTAAAGCTTTTCAAGATGTCTTCGCTAGGAGATTTAATTACTTAGGATAAATCCCTATTGAAATTAGATTGTATCTATTGGGAAGAAAAGAAAGATACCGCTGGAGTATTGATGCTAAGTAGCGAGGCCAAAGGGCAGTGGTCAGGGCTAGCAAAGAAGGGTCGGTAGGGGCAGTAGGGATGGCAGGGACGATAGGGGCCGCCGAACAGGACGGGATTAAAGGATGCTAAGGCCTTTGATGAACGTTCCCTCCCGAGGCAATATCATCGTGTGAGTTGCCTCGTATCTAATTAAGCGTGAGTGTTAATCAGCTTCCGGTAAATAATTTTAAATGTTATTACCATTAATTTTGGATTCATAATATTACGGTATACATCTCTTTCACGGCTTATTATTATATATTACATCTTCTGCCCATTTTATTTGCATTGCATTGTATTATACTTATCATCATAACTAGACACTTTCATTTCACACAGGATTTACTGGTTCTTCGAAATTACTTAGAGAAACATCTGGACTAGCACCTGTATCGAGGATACAGAAAATATTAGAAAGAAATAATTGAACTATGCATATAACGCTAATCAGTAGCAGATCACTGAACACATACTCACTGTACATTAAAAGAATACACAAAATATTTCTGAAATAGCTTTATGACTTTCTTTACAATATTATAAAACATAGCTAAAATAATAATTTTAAAATGAATCCATAATTTGAAGCCCTAGTTCAAAGTTGACTTTTTGACAATGCTGGTTGCATAACCTCAAATCTAATTTAGTTAAAGTAAGTTCAAAGTGGTTTTGATCTCTAGATAGATAGATAGATTGATTGATAGAAATTTTACATTATAAAAAGAATAAATGGTGTGATTAGATAATTCACGCAAGTCCGTCTATCGATAAATTCCTGAAACGTATTCAATTAATTACGTAAATGACAGAATATTTACATATTCTGAAATTATTATTTACCATACTATTGACTGAATGTTTTTTTACAATCAACAAATATTAATAACAACCAATGTTCTATACAAGTATCGAATGTGAAAAAAAAAATGAAAAATCAGTTTAGGGCTGATGTACATGTATGGTGAACTCTCGAATCTGAAATCATTCTGCATTGGACTCATTAAAAAAATCTTTTTCTTTTAAAAGGCTAAGTTTTTTTATTTTTATTAATTAAATTTTCATTTCCTGCATAAAATAAGTAGGACATTTCAGATAAATTATCAGTTTTAACATTCAACAATTAAAATATGTATGTCAGCCACGTACTATTCACATAACATAATTAATTTTTTGTTTTGTCAATATATGTCATTCATTCCTTGACATTCATCGCTTGATATTGATTCTCAAATCACTATAACAACGAATTTAGAGAAAGTATTTTTTATCGTAATACAGTCATAAAGCAAGTCACTGTAGATCAATTTTAAGTGACATGATTTCGAGCCCCTGAAGCTCAAATTTGTTAATGAATCGTCTGTGATGTACTGTAGTACCAGTTTGTGCTTGTAAAGTTTCAGGTTTACTTTCTGGTTTCATTTAAAATATTTTTTAATAACTTTTTATCCAACTCAGAGCTACCACGTGGAAGAGTTGGTGAAAAGGGGTTTGACCCCAAGCATTGGACACGGCCGAGAACAGTGTAGTCCCGAGTTCGGAGCTGCGTGGCATGCTGGTGGTGTTCCGTCGTATTCCAGAGCAGTAAATGTTTTTATAAAGCTCCTTGTTTTAATAGTATCTTATTTTATCATCTCTTTTACGACAGTCCTTATTGTGTATTCTAGTATGGTAAATTAAAAAATCTACTTAACAATACGAAATTTTACATTTTATACAGAGAAACGTTTCAGTGAATATTCACTGGATAGAAATACAGCTGTTTATCTTAGCCTAATGAAATTAGTGTATTGATTTATCTCGATGTATTTAGATTATTTTGTCAACTTATTTTTTTTTTTTTCAATTAGACCTGTATTCAGGTTAAAGATAATCGGTGAATGTGCATGTAGGAGATCAGTACCTATTAAAACCTCTTTCTACCTGTATTTCAGGTTATTTTTCATTCAAGAAGATCCCTCATTCAATTCTTTTTTACCCTCCGGATAGTATTTCTGAGGATATTTGCTGTTGACATGTTTTGTCAAAATATGTAGAGATGGTCATAATGTTTTTTATGGAATAATTTATATTTTGTTTTATTAATGTCTAAGTTTTTGTGCAGTATACTATTACTTACGTACCAGGAAAATCTTTCAATCATTAGCAGTGTTTGTTTGTGTGTGTTTTTTACTTACTGGTAATTCTGTGATGAATAAGTTCAAATAGGTTTCAGTGAGTTTAAGCATTCAGGTGCTGTCTTAAAAAAAAAAAAGAGGTAGAAAATGAGTTTTCGACGCTCATTTAAACCAACTCGTGTATGTAAAACATGATGTTCTATGAAGTTTTAGTCCGTGGAATAGGTTTGTAGTACATTGGAGAACACATACTGTATCGTAATGGGAATGTATTGTGTTGCGATATTTCATTGTTCAGTAGGATTTCCATGAGCATAGTTTCGAAAGGTCAGGATAAAATGATAATATCTTTATAATCTACCTGAATAAAATGATTCGGTCTGGTTTAAATAGCTGAATCGTCGTCTTATGTTGTCGTTAAAGTGTTAATGTCAAACATGCCTTAAGTATGTATTATATATAAAAGTGGGGCGAGGATCGAATCCTGAGGCACTCCTGTCACAACAGAGAGGAATGAAATAAAATAACCTGTCAGAAAGAAAAGATTGTATAAAAAGATAGTAAGTTAGAAGCAGAACAAATTTCAATACTTGTTTAGATAAGTTTTAAGTGATGAATTTTTCATTCTTAGAAATTAATTTAATAATTTCAAACACTTCAAAGAAAAAAAAAAACACTCCATTGGTTTGTAGTTAGTTCAAAAAATATCCAACCCTAGCCATGTTGGTTGTTTCTGAAGATTATGGGATTTTTGAATATGAGATTAGTATAATTTGCTTACAGTTATGGCATACGTTCAATAATTAAAAATGCGATAGCCATTTCCGCACTATCTATTGTCATCATGTGCATGGAAAAATCATTTTAATTTCAAATGAAATTTTATTTATTCATTTATTCAATCCTAATCTCTTCTCATTGTTATTATCTCAAGCTTTGTCCTAAATTTTGCAACATTATTTTATTTATCTGCATGTGCACAAGTGCACTCTCTATCCTCCTATGAAAAGCAATTATCCATCTATCATGAGGCTAACTTATACCAGGCAGTAAATTAGATAACTATTATTATCTAACTAGTGTTATCTAGTTTATTGTCTGCGTGGGGCCGTGGCTGCTTGTTCTCTTAGGCCGAAATCGAATTCCCGTGTTTTTGACTCTATCGTGCTGGAATTCTAGTCCGAAACTTTGGATTATTTACTTCCTATTATTACAGACTTGGCCTAACAACGATCCTTCAACAAAGCAAAAGTAATGAATATATTTTAATTTTTTTTTTTTTTTTTTTTTTTTTTTTTTTTTTTTAACCTCATTTAAAATATTTCCAAACTCCTACTCATAGATGTCCTCATTTTTAATTACACCGTTTACAATAGCCAATAATTATTTGTTTTTGTCCTTAAATACTCATCAAGACCAGCCTACGAGAACACAAGTAATGAACTAGATTACTGTCCAATTTCGCTACTCTTGTTTGGAATTGCAAGTAATTGCTCCAATTCAATTTGGATGGTGTATTATATTCGTGGTGAAATATACTCTTGTTGTATAGTGGAGTTAGTTAAAACGTTATTGTAGATAAGATCATCTGTTTCGTATTAATGAAGAAAATATTATTAATCTCTTTTATTTTTATTTATTTATTTATTTTTTCAATTTATTGAAATTTACAAGTGTACAAATATACATCAAGTAAATGTGTTAAACACGTTCTGCAATAACATGCCAAAACTTGAAAAGAGCTACTCACTAATAGCACTTCAATAAAAAATCTACATAAGAAAATCTCTAGGCCATCTTCTTTTCAGACGCCTCGGAGGATCATCGGGAATTGAGTAGGAAGCAAGTTAAGAAACTAGTGAATTTGAATGGTTATGGAGCTTAGTATGAAAGGATTGGTATCTGATTTGGGCTAAATCAGCAACATATAAAACATTAAGATCTATATGTATAAATTTATTAGTGACAAAGTAAGGAGCATTGAGGATTTTTCCGAAGGATTTTGTATTGTAAGGATTGGATACTGGATGAATTGGATGGTTCATTAAAGCCCCAAAGCTCAATGTTATTAATCTTAAATATGGATTAAAAGAAGACAAAATCTTTTTGTAAACTTCCCCAACGTATATTAATAAACTTAATGTATATTAATAGAAGGTAATCGGAATTGCTAGATCATTTTAAAATACTTTATTTAAGTGGAGGGGGTCAACTCTATGTATTTTTTTAGGGTATGAATTTAAGGGTACCAACTGATCTGCTCACAGTGCAATTATATTTATGATAATGCTACTTTCTAATTAATAATCTATGTTTTTAATTGTTAATGATTACATTTTATATATTTTTTTTTTTTTAGATTTTTTTAAGTTTTGAGGGTTTTTTTTTACAAGCTCTAGTTCTGTTAGTGTTGCTCGGTTCGAAAATTTGACGACAGTTTCCTGTTTAGAACCTTAATGGAGAATATTTTTTGTAAAATATTATTTGTCATTAGGACCTTGCGTTTGGGAGTTATATTGGTTTGAATAAAAAAATTAACATTTAGAACCGCTTATTTCTCTCAAATCGTTTTTCTCGTATAATCATTAATTTTAATTTAGGTAATCAATGATTGAGGTAATTCGATACTTTTAATTCTTAATTGAACATTACACACAGACTTACGCATACCTACGGTATATGATCACACCCAGACTTCATACAAAAGACTTCACGGCAAATTCTAAGGACAAATCAACAACTTAATTCTAACTATGGCCTCGGGAAGCGTCAGAGAATACCCGAAGAAGACTAAAAAAGGAGTTGGTTGTAAGATCTACTCCGTTGATTAAATATCATGTTTTATGTTAGGAGTAAGTTCCCTCATGCATGACATGCCAATTATCTTACATAAAATCATCACATCTTGTTTTTACAGGATAAGTGACAGGTGTGGATCTAAAAATTAAACAGAAAAAAAATTCTGAATTAATAGATATGTTGTAATACAATAATAGGTATGTTGTATTAAACATAAGTATATTGTTATGTGAAGCGTTTAATGTATAATAATGTTTAATTGAGAAAATTTAATCTTGTAATGTTAAAAGCAATATTGAAATGTTATGTTGAAATATTAATGATGAAATTTTAAATGTTAAAACTAGCAGTGATGTGGCTATCTTGTCATCCCTGCAACACCCGTGTAGCCGAGAGGCAAGGAAGGGAAAAAAATAAATTAAAAAAAATCTTAGTTGTAATTTGGAAAAATTAATAAATTAGAGATAGACATATCCCTTATGCATTATTTTTCCCAGTCAGGGAGAAATTGAGCTTTTTTTTTTTTAATAATTTGGATTCCACTTCGTTATTACATCAGTATCGAAAACCTAACAATTTTATTATTAACATATTACTAGAAAAACAAAGTATAACAGCCAAATTTAAGTCTCTTGAACTTTTGAATACATACATGCGATTTCGCCATCTAGTATCAATTATTACTTTGACCTTTATAAACTAAAAAAAAAACTATGATATGATTGATAGAAAGTAAATTCGGAATAGTGACTATATAAAAAAAAACAGCTCTCATTGACCGAATTCGTGAGGTCCTCTTTGTTTCTTTTGACGTCCGAGTTTCCAAAAATAAGATTGTACTGAATCCTACCTTCTGTGTCCTTTGTTGAAGGAAATTAAGTCCATCCAATTCCCAGTTTGGACCCCTACGGCTGGGAAACATGGTTCCCGATAGGGCAGGCGATAAGCTTCAACTTTCCTAGCTTTCCTCTGATCTCGGAAAGTCCCTGCATTTTTATTTAATGGTTTTATCCTAGCATTATTTAGTATAATTCAATAATAATGTTCGAAAATGATAGTTTGGCCATAATCAAATGAAGAATAAGATGATTGGGGTGTTTGGTCATTAACCATTTGTTTGTAACAATGTTGAATTGCGTATATACAAATTAATTAAACACTTTTTTTTTAATATGTTAATATTTTATTACATTATAAAAACATATTTTTATTTAATTTTGTGTTTTTTCAATTTATTCAAAAATAATTGTACGTTTAGATAATTTTCAACACCAATGAGTAATAAGATTTAAATGTTAGTTTCAGTCAAATAAGAGTTGCTACAATTAAATTGTGTTTGCGATGTAATGTTAAATTACCCTCAGATTTCTTTAGAGCATTCTACCAAGAAAAAATTTAAATTTTGATTTTTGTGTGAAACTTGTACAAAATTTTAATTTTTTATTCCTTTGAAGGACTTTATTATTGCAATAAAATTTTTTATGAAACAGATTTATTTCAGTATTTATAAATATAATACCTATCACTGGAACAACAGTTAATATACTTTCAGCCGTCGTACCTTAACAAAAAAAATTTTTTTTTTTAATTTTTCTTTAAAATAAACTAACATAAAAATATCACTTGGGTAAAAAATCAAAACTTTCAACTAATTCTAGCCTTGGCCCAAAATGAGTTAAAACACTTATTAAACTGAAGAGGGTCATCTCTCTTTCCTTTTTTTCCTTTATAAAAGTGAATCAATTTAAGGGTGCCAACTTATCTGCTAACTGTGCAAGCCAAAAAAAAGTTTGTAATACTTTGTTTTGTCTTTGTGTTGCACCTTTTTATTATTATTTTTTTTTTTTTCACTTCAGCATATATCTATGTTTATTTAATATTTCAGTTGTACAACAAGACTTAAATAATCGTAATACTTTCTTAAAATTTAACTGTTCTTATTAGTCTATTAAAACATGCCAATTAAAAATAAAGAAGGGATAAAGTAGATATATTATATACTTTAAAAATTATGCTTTTCCCATTACAAGTGAACTTGCCATATCTATGTATGGTAAACACTAAAATCCATTTGAAAAAAAATCCAGCATATCTTGCATAGATGTGAGACGAGCTTATTGTTGAATTTGCTTTTTTACTTATTTACTGAAATGTCCATCTTTAAAAATAAAATTAATGTAAACCAACTTACTATTGATTTCACTGCAATAACTGTTCAATATTTAAGGTTATTATAAAAAAAAAAAATTCCTTACTGCTACGTTCGTTTGCTTATGGCAAACCTAATTTCGACTGCTAATATTGAACTTAGTTTACATTAAAATATTTTTAATGTTTCATTATGTTTTACCGCTTATCGTAACTGAAAATTTATTTTTGTAATTTTTGTATTTCTAATATAATATTGAAATTCTACGGTATGCATTCAAGGAGTGTTATGAATCGATACGAATTCATAAGATTGAAGCTGTGTGTTCAAGGATTCATATCTTCTCTTAAAGAAATTGGTTCTACACCTCCGCTTTTGGAGACTGAAAAGGGAAGTTTTATAGAATTGCTGCCTAAGATATTTCATTCCCTATCAATTTTCCCTTTACTGGAAATGTTACTTTACAATATCAATCTTCTTAAGTGCGGGTTTATTTTTATTTATTTATTTTCTCATCTGTATCTCTACCTCATGAGCAGATTTTTTTCTTTTCTTTAGTATACGAAAAATGATTAACGTTTTAGCTTTATGAGGACAGATGACTTTCATGACAGTAGATATTTATTTAATACTTTAATTAAACTAGGTAAAATGATTTATTATTTTAGGATAAAATTTTTTACCGACGTGGCTCTCATTAAAACACATCAAAGTCCTTCATCTAATGAGGCCGGTTCAAAGCAAATTGACGAGCAAGGTTTTAGATTAAAAAAAAAATATATATATATAAAAATATATACTAACAAAACTGATTGTAAGATATAAAAATACATATTTACTTACTTTTTGAATGTTTTAGTTATTATCTAATATTTTTTTGCATTACATCGAGCATGTTTAGTGTATTACAGATATCACTTACTAAAACCTGTATTGACTTAGGCATCACAGATTTATGGTTCAGCCAAAAAAAATAAATCGTCTATACAAACTACAGACATTTCCTTCACTAACACTATGACTAATTACTCGATCTGCATGGTACCTAAAGTAATAGAACACTGCATACAGATCTACACATATCCACTGTTCTGGACCACATCAAAACAAAGTAGGTACATAATATTCCACGAAAAACTATGTGGCCATCCAAACAGACTCTTACATGGCTGCAACTTTAATTTAATCAAATTAGTAAATTATCACGTAGTAATGTAATATTATTAATGCCACTTCTAATAGTTTCGTAATCGAGATTCTAGAGCTTGCTTCATCGTGCCTAGTTTTAGAAGAATTCTAGTCGGTACGTAGGAGACGTAGTTACTGAGGCCGAACAGTAATTGAGGTCCAAGACGGTACTGTACGGAGGTCACGAGGTTGCGCAAGCCAGCACCACCCACAACCGAGCTTGTGTCATTAGTGTTCAACAGTTGAATGGGCTACATCTTTTCTCCATCTTTTTTGCTTTATTCTGGGCTTCAAAAACTTTTTTTTGTACTGAAGCTGGAGCGGTGATTGGTTTGTTATTCTATTCCTTCAAACCATTAAAATAAATCACACTTCCGAAAATAATTTTTTATTCAGCCTCCAAAAAATGTTGTTTGTGCAAAAGTAATTGATTTTTGTATATATCTACAGTGAAACGTACTTTTTTAAATCCACAGGAAATTTTATATTCCCCTTTCTGTTTAGTTCTGCTAAAGTTCAAGTTGATACGATATTCCTTTTCTTTAGATTTTTAATTTTTTTTCACGACCATCTGAAGTTAGTGTTGACCATACAAAATTATAAACCACAAAAATAATATAATTTTTTTTTTGTTATGTAAGTATAAACACCTGCATTATGTTTGCACCAACCCAATAAAATACACTTTACTCTTCGTTATAAAGACATATAGCTGTTTGCTCTTGCGGCGAACGGGTTTGAAACAAACATATCTATTCTATATATGTTTCGGTGTATCCATTCTGTTCCATTTCAGTTGCCATTTAAAGTTATTATTTGTAGTAACTGATATGGAAAAAAAAAATATAATATAAACATTTAGTCAAAATGTGCTGTATATAATGTTCGATAACTATTTAGTACAGTTGACTCTAAAAATAAAAACGAAAACCTTCTACCCGATTAGGTTTACAAAAAAATGAGTGTGGCACGCTTTCTCAACAATAAAGAAAATTACTTACCATAAAACCTTTCTGGACATCTTGTCGCTCTAAGATGGCTGAGGGGAGACATATTAGTCGGGCCTTGCAAAAAGTGATACAATACTTTTTGTCACTTAGGTCTGATGTCTTGTCCCTTTTTACAGGCACCAAGGATTTTCAGGCTTTAACATCTGTTCCTTTCAAGTGTTTTCTTTCTTGG
This sequence comes from Euschistus heros, assembly GCA_003667255.2. NCBI lineage: Eukaryota > Metazoa > Arthropoda > Insecta > Hemiptera > Pentatomidae > Euschistus > Euschistus heros. The sequence goes on along the minus strand of RCWM02000186.1, from coordinate 1,445,486 downwards.
TGTAATTTTCTTTTAATTAACATCATTGCTATTTCAACCATTTTTATTAAGATCTGTATAATTAACAAAAAAAAATTATATATCAATAATATAATATATTACAGTTACAGTTTTATATTGGGTGGGGCATATCACTTAAGATATGAATTGTATTACTTTAAAATTTTGTAAATTTAAAATTGCTTGGTAATATTTATTAATATCTCTGTACTTAATTTAATTAGTTTTTTATTAATCCTAGTATTTATAAGCCCTGTTTAAAGTATGCGAGACTTAAACACCTAAAAAAAAAAAAAAAAAAAAAAAAAAAAAAAAAAAAAAAATACGACTTTTCGCTGAGAAAACGAAAAAATCAAACTGGATGGAATTGTCACCTTTCATTGCACATATAAAGCAATTTAAAAGCCCTTTATAGTAAAACATTACCATTGTCTATTTTTGGACTTACAATAATTATGAAGGATAATAAATATTATTTGGAGAAAGTATTGAAAAAAAAAAATTGTACTCAATAAAGTGCAACTGAATTACAACGGATAAACATTGAGAAAAGAGGAATTTCAATAAAACAAGCAAATAAACATTAAATATATACAATAATAACCTAGATTCCTCTTTTCAATTAATATTATTATTTACCGCAGTTAAAGTAAATGAGAAATAGGGCAATAGTTTTATGCTCGTGTTCTATATACCAGATAATGGATAAAATAAAAGAAATAATAAAATAGAATGAACTTCAACAAAACTTTAATTAACTTATAACCCTATATGATACGAAATTCAAATGAATAAATAGATAGAATAACAAATATATAAAAATGAAAAAAATAATGATAATTAGTTTTTAAAAAAACAACAATAAAATGTCAGAAAAACATTTATACATAAGTGACCTCAAAGTCGTCTTAGGTCTCTTTCTCCTATAATGTAGATAACAATTCAGTTCTTAAACTGAAATTTATGAACAATTATGCATCATTAATGTATAAAGATCTTCTTAAAAACCTTTTCATTTTTATTATATGTTAAATATTATCATTATTTTCATTGACATGAAGTTTATTTCAATTATAAATAATTAGCTTTATTTGATGTTATTGATGAAACAATTTGAATCCAGTTTCTGTATCTTATTGATATAAGTGTACCCATTTTACTTTGAAATAAAATATATAAAATCCTGATAGCAAGGAGGAGGAATTTCAAAATCTTACCTCAGGTTATGTGAAATGTTTTATGAACGAAGTTAGTGCGAGGTGATAATCATGAGTTTGAAACGAGATTAAAAAACTCAAAAACTTGAAGCAATAAAATAGATTGAATTGCTTAGTGAAGTTTGATGGTCTGAGGGAGAGGGGGGGTGGGCAAACATTCGAGTCAGGTAGTTCCAACTTTTGGTTGTTTAGAACCTTCTAGAATTTCATGTTGAAGTAATTATTCTCTTTGCTTTACTTCTTATTACCTCAATTATCTCTGTCAACAATTCCGAGCAGTTTGACTCTCAAATCATAACAAACAAATTAAGTAGGTTCTTAATTTTTTAAAAAACATAATTCGTAAGCCTTTATTAGTAAAGTGATGCAAATTATTATGTGACGCCTTACTTTTTTAAAGTTACCTTTCTTTATGTTTTCTGAATTTTATAATTCTCTGAGATAATCTTTAATTGTGTCAGGAATAATTCCTTTGTTTACCCCTCTAGATATAATGATAGTGAGCATTTCTTGTAATTTTTAAAATAATTCTACCGACATGGATGGGATTCGAACTTTTTGATAAAATCTTCTTCGATTTCCACAACTCTTTGGGCAGAAATTATTTAGGTTTTTTTTTTTAATGTTTCCTCCTTTGCACGGTTGTTAAGTATTTCTATCGTAAAATATGAAACAATCGTAATAATAAAAATTATAATAACAATATTATCGTTCTTAGTTTCCTGATAATTCATTAATTGCGTTTTTCTATATATTTATTTATTAGTGAAATATATAACTAATCCTAATTTATATATAACTAATACTTATTAAAACAAACAAATCTGTACAAGGACATATAGTTCTCGACCTGAGTATGGTGTCACTAACCAACTGTGGTGGTACAAGTAAATAAATAAAAAATAAATAATAAAAATAAATAAATAATCCCTTCATTAAATCAAATATGTCGCTTTATTTGTTGTTGTTTTATATTTATTAGTTTCTTACAAAATTTTAAAATATTTCGTATTATTTTTTTTTTTTTTTTTTTAATATAATGTTAATTCGGAATATCATTATTAATCAAAATGTTTATAATAAGTTTAATTTGGCAATCGAAATTATAATAACTAGTTAAAAAAGCTTCAAAATAATAACAAACCAGGATTTATAATTATTACAGTTTCTTTTTACTTTTAATGTAGCTGCTATTTTTATAAATAACTTTGAAAAAAAAATAATAGATATTTGTTATTAAAAAAATATATTTATATTTTTTTTTTAGTTATCATCATTTTATGAAAAGAAATAATCTTGGATGATTGTTAAAATAATAATAGGATATTTCAAATAGAATAATCTTGCGCTAATGATTTGCAGAAATATTTAAATTAATATAATTATAAATTCAAACCGTTTTAAAAAACAGATTCCAACTGCAAAAAATCTTAGTTAGATAAGTTTGTATCGCTTATTTGATATCGTATTCAATTGAATCATATTAGGTACAAGAGTGGCCGATTCAATCCCGCTCTTGAAATATCTGATAGATTTAAAAGGATACCAACCAAGATAAGCCACGTTTAAGTTGAACGATCTGTAATCTCGACTTTAGTAGACTAAGGTCAATGAATGATTCACTTTGCAGTTATCGAAAATATTTCGATGAACTTACACATAAGGAAAATTCACTCACGTATTTCGACTGCAAACTTTAAATGTTTGAAAATCTATTGTTATTGAATGTTTTTATGTGTAATTTTCGTATTTTTTTTTTTTTTAACTTGGAACATGTTAACCGGTAAACGTTTATGTAAATAACATAAAAGAAAACATATGAGCATTGACGATCAAGGGAGCAACTGCTAAAACATGTTCCATGTTTTTCTTTCTTTAGTCGACAGGCCAGCTTTTTTAAAAATATGATGAAGTGTTTTCCAAATTCATAGTATCTTTTTAAGTTATATATTTAAAAGCGGATTATACTAATGTATTATTCGCTAATAATTCTGGAAAGAGATTAAAAACCTTAATATTTGAAAAGATGTTGTTGAGCTAGTTGTAAACACAAACTTTTAAATAGTAAAAAAAATAATAAAATCTTGATGAAAAAAGAAATCGATAAGCATTTGTTAACTTATCTGTTAAAAATTTATTTATGTGTTTGATTTTCTCCTTTAGACTGCGATTTAGAACAAAGTTTATGAAAAATGATTGGATATCATTTAAAAAAAAAAAATTGTTCTGTAATCATGAATTAAGCTAGATATTAAGACATCCTTTAATATGATAATTCTGTAATTTGTATATACTTAAAAGTTTTTAGGGTTGAATTAATTATTGAGAAACTGCTTATAATGAGAGTTCAGACAAATACGTTATGACAACGTTTATGCAAATACCAACTAACAAAAAAAAAATAAATTAAAATAATTTTTTTTTTGTCAATATCTCGATGAGAAATCAACCATAACTTTTTTTCTTTAATATCTCGGTGAGAAAACAACCATAATTTATACAATTCGTCTAAATACCTCCCTGAAAAAATAGGTAGGATTAAGATTTTTTTAATTTATAATATTTATAACTCAACTTTTGTTTTTTGTTCTGCATAAAAATTTTGGTATTTTAAGCTGCCTATATGGTATGAATAATACCCGGATAAAAATAATAGCTTTATTATTAAATACCTAACATGTTATATTGTATTTTTTCTTATTAATACGTTTTAAGTTTAAAAAAAAAAAAAAAAAAAAAAAAAAAAAAAAAATATATATATATATATATATATATGGTTACGGGCTCCGTATACATAATAATTGTGTGATACATGAAGAGATAGGTAACCAGAAGATGATTTGGGGTTCCTTAAATAAAAATGAATAATATTTATTTGATATGAATAAAGAAAACCTCTTTAAGCCTGAAAGACTGTATTGAAAACGAAGCAGCGTTTGTAGATTATACGCGGGCAATCTACTCTTTAAATCATGATCGTCTGGAGGGATAACGGCAAAATTTAGAGCACTGCGGTGTGGCCATAAAGGAACTTTATTCTAACGCCTCAGTTAGCATGAAATAGTTTCTACCAAATCTCTGAGGTGAAAACGACTTTGGGGATAACTCAGGGCGCAATTTTCAGTCCTCTCATATTTGTTACGTTTGATAATTCGTGTGGAAACTGGATGGTGATGGGATGTGTGTTTATTTATGTAAAAGTAATCATGCCAATAATAACCTTCATTCTCACAATTATACAACTTATATGATTTTTTTTTTTGTATGATTTTTATTATACAAAGTATTACATTGATTTGTTAAATTTTCTAACTATAGTACAATATTTTATATATTAGTATGATCTGAGGAGATATAAACATCCAATATGACCATTAAACATCCATTCAAAATTAAGGCATTATCACTTTCACATACATTCATGATAAGATTTGAACTTTTTAATTCAAAATAATTCAAACTATTCCACAACACGCTCAGCAAAATAACTTTAAATAACGAGTTGCACAATCTAACAGTTAATGAACACATACACACCCACTCCAAATGACAAGAGCATACTAAGTAACTCATACTACAAATAACCACTTCACTCATGCCAGGCGACACTCCCAGGCGAAAGAGGAGTTGGATGAGAGACCTCCTTGACTAAGAACTAATGTTAACTAGAATCCTTGAGTAGACGCTGGTCACTGTTCTCTTTCACACTTCTCATTTTATTTATTTATTTTATTTTGTTTTCTGAACAGCTCATTGACTCGGAAAAATTTTTTTTTGACAGCTGATCAGAGTAAAAAAAAAAAAAAAAAAAAGTTACCAAAAGTCTCAGATCTAGTTGTCATATGAAACTACTGTTTCTGTACCAATATGTTATACGGATATGGTCAATATCAAGCTCTACCCACTCAATGTCTCCCTGGCCCTATATATAGAGGTTGGGTGCCCTGAGGAAGATTTTCTGACTCTGAGTCAATCCAATGCTGGTATAACAAAAATTAATTTTCTGCTTACAGTCATATTCTGCCTCAAATATTGGAGAAAAGAAAAGTGGGTACTAATTTATTTGAACTAACGTCAACTGAATTTAAATCTTATGCTGTTTCTTATTAGATTAATATCCGTTTATCAATTTAATTAAAATTTAGTTATGAAATTCGAGACTCATTAGATATGAAATTTAATTCAAGGCTGAAAACAAAGATCTGGAGTACCAATTTAGTTGTGGTTCAACCAGTCTTCCTAACTTTTTTTTTTTTTTTTTTTTCTTGATTAGAAAGAGACGTTGCTAACTAAAAAGATATCTAATCGCTATTCAGGATTGATTTCTTTGGATAACGATCCTTAAGATCCTATTCTTTATACAATTAATCTTGAATGATAAGGTATTGAGTTAAATTTACAGCAACCATACTGTGTTATAAAAATAAGTTTCATGCCCTTTTTTTGGCTACCTTTTATTCGTCATTTACAAGTAAATAGGCAATAAACTATTGAATCCTGACATTAAGTGGTCAGACTCAATCTCCTCTCTGATGTTGACCCATGGACTGATTCCGACGTAGGATTGTTTGCTGGGTCTGTCTGAGATTCGCTACGCCTCGAGGTGGGGGTTTTCAATTCTACAGTGGGATAGAACAAGAATATATCTCGCATAGGTGCCTCCCCCCCCCCCCCCGCCTTTATGTGTGGTCTTACCTCTGCTGCTTTCTCTTCTAAATAAAAAAAAAAAAAAGATGAAAAAGTGTCAGAAAATGTTAGAAAGTAGGTGTAGAAATATACTGTAAGATATGAAAAATCTCAGAAATCTGCATTATTTTTTTACCAGTTTTGTGTGAGATAAGACTGATAAAGAATTGTTTGGTGTATTTTGATCTTTAAGTCTGTTAGTTTTTTCGTTATTTATTTTTCAACTTTATTTTATGATTCACACCTGGCTTCAAGCTGAAGACAATCAGCATAATCGCCGAAAGGAAAAAAAAAAACGTGTGAAACATGAGGGAACCTAGTACTTATCGTTATATTCTCCTGACATTATTTTACGTTGTTTTTTACTTAAAAAGGTCCCTCATCCTGTTCCTTTTTAGCTTTCGTTACGTATTGTCGTGAATATTTACAATGGTATGGTCATATAGTTTGTCGTAAAATATTCTGTGTTTTGTTTTGACATGGTCCAGTACAGTGTATCTATAAGTCACACAGAGATCTTGTGATTAGACACACATAGTAGGAATGTTTTTAGTTTTTATATGTGAATTTTTAGCCGAATCCTATATCAGGGATGTACAAGCCCAAATGGGTTTCATTATTTGCATGTATTTAGGCGCTGTATTTAGATTCTGGAGGGATTTTCTTTGCACCTTAGAATACAAGAATTGTAGACGTTTATTTAAATCTACAACTAATAAATCAATGATACATTTAATAACCTAATCATACGAAATTGGTTGTATTTTTTTTCTTTTAAACTGCTGGGAATTTTTCAAAATATCCATTTATCTTTTTTAAACAATTTATAATGTATCGTCCCAAAAGTCAGAAAGATTTTTATCATGAGAAAAAATTTAATTATGTATAAAAGTCATTATATTTTGACTATAACTTGACATTTTCTGTCTGCTCAAGGTATAATATATTATTCTAGTAGAAAGAAAAAGAAACTCAATTAAGTGTTTAATAATAGTTAATAGTTCTTTTGTCAATGGGATTGAATTGTAAATTAGTCTCATGAAAATTTTAGAACCTATTTAAAGATGTCTCTGTGACATAAAAAATGTCAAGATCGTTGTGAAGAATATTGTTGGATTCATATTTCAATAGGGGCATCTATAATTTTGCATTTTGAACTGAAAAAAATTGATCTTTTTAACATTGGATTTTTTGTTGCCCTCCTTAGCTTTAGTAACCTTTATGTCTGAGTGGCTTTAAAAGTACTTTGTCAGTTGTTAATTTAAGTGAAAATATTAATAGTATAAAATATTGTTATATGAAAAATTCTTATTCCATTGTTTATAATATTTACTTCAATTGTTGATGTATAATATTTTTTTATTTTATTTTTTATACTTGTCAGTTTCTTCAACTTGTAAATTGTCTTCGAAAAAAAAAAAATGACAGATACATTAAATATAAGGATAATGTTGGCAAGACACGTGTTATTTCATGTTACTGTAAAAACAACGACCATTCTGTCGAAACTTTTGAGCGTTATGTAGTCACGGTTTGAATACTTGATTTTTTTTTTTTCGAACTCAATCTTTCGAACCATAAAGGTGTCGCTACGTCTTCAGATCGCCAATATCTGTCCCTTCGACGAGAATACAAAATGAGCTTTCAATATTCATGTGCGCAGCTATTGTGTTTTACTTTTCTATTTTGTCCTCGTCCAGGAATTAATTTTTCCTTTCTCTTCATTCTTTGTTCTGTAGATTTAAACCCCTTTAGTATCACATTTATCAACAGAACATACCTGAAACATAATAAATACGAGAAATTATAAGCTTAATATAAAAAGTTCAAATATAAACTTATTATAGTGCTCATTATATTCTTAAAATATCTAGGTTTTATATTAAATGAAAATTGTAAGAGCAATCAATATTTATTTATGTACTGTGTTAATTAATAATTTCTTCTCGACTGTTTGATCCAATTCAACATATAGTTACCAAAATAAATTCAACCAACATTCAAAATTTTAAAAATGTATGATGTCACTTTGAGTAAAATATGTATTCATAAATCAGTTTTACTGACAATGAGTAGTAGAAATGGTTAACAACACGATGTAAGGCTAGTAGTATTTTTTTAAACTGATGCCAAAGTCACTATTATCATACCGTTATTATATAAAATATTATGATCATATGTAAATTATAGTTTCTAATAAATAGTTTCTTTTATAATTTATAGTTGAGTAAAATTGATATAAAACTATTTTTTTTTATTATATCTATTTTGATTATATTTATTAGAACGGAGCGGCAAAAAGTTCGGCTTAACCGGAGATTTCAATGAAACTTTTTTTTTTCATAGTTATAATATTATAATTATGATAAAAGTTATATATTAAAATTAAAAAAAAAAAAATTAAATACAAATGTACGTTATCTACATTAATATAAAACGAAACATTGGTAGTAGTTTTCACACTATATTTTGTTAAATTAGTTGCAAACTAACTCGCATTCAAAGTATTCCATGGTGAATAATGCTCTAAATCTCGTTTTTAAGGACGTATAGAACAAAATTGGAAAAATAATTCAAAAGGTTATCCACTTTTGAGGGAGTTCCTAAAATTTAAAAACTTGTATCTTAATCTCCGCTTAAGCTGCAGAGCTTATTTTCAGCTCTGATCGCAGGTAATTTAGTTTAATTTTGAATATTAATAGTAAATATTTTTTTTAAAACCAACTGTTCAGCAGAAAATATCAAAATTTTGAAGTGACAGCTCTTTAAGGTCCAAAATTTGGATTTAGCACACAGGAACTCAAACTAAATAAATAAATCAAATTACATTTTGTTCACCAAAAGACACTATTTTATTGGACAATTCGGGATACTGCAAAAATATTATGCTCCCTACGAGACTCTTCGGGAGTTTCGGATTACCCGGAGAGTCGGATTAGCCAGAGGTGGATTAGCGAAGTTCTACATTAATTATAGATTAATCACATTTCTACATGTTTATGCTGCTAATTATTAGATTTAATTATAATTCGAAAAATATTGTTTTACATCTATTTTGATAATTCATTTCAAATCACGCTGGCAGAATACATTCTATCAATAATAGCTTAACCTTGCTCAACAAACAAAAGCAGAGGTATGTTCTTCAATTAAAAATTATGTTGGGACAAATAGTTCCTAGTCGGCTATTCCTGCTGTTATAAAATGCCATTTGAAGTGATAAAAAGAAAATTATTCGGTAGTGAACTGTTTCAACATCCATTTTCCCTTTTGAAATGTTCGTGAGTAAAAATAGACTGATTAGCATAGGAGACCTGTTTGGTACTGAGCATCCTACAGCTGTTACAGCATCCATTACTTCCTTTGTACATACGTCATTGCATAATTCACCGCTGCTACTGCCATCTTGATCGTCGGGTGGAAATTGATGTTTGTCGGATTATTGTGACCGGATTAAGGAGAGCCTCGTTTAAAATATAAGCAAACAGATAAAGTAAACCAAACTTACTTGCCACATACTGGGATCGGGTCTACTATGTATTTTATTTAGTTACTCTTTTTATTTACGGAAATATTTATCTCTTCTGCCTATTATCTATTATTTAGGGTTGAAATTAATTTTATAACTTAAATGAAAAACTCAATTTTTGGAATTTTCAATAAATTATTCTTTTGTTGGTTTAATTATTTCTCTTAGGGTACTATTGTTATTACCTAGTTAGTTTCTGATTACCTTTCATAAGTGGAAAAAAAGTCAACTGTATAATTATTTTCATATTTAATTGTAGAATTCTTGAATTTCATTTTTTTCCCTTTTGAAGGGCATTTTTATTAATGAAATTCCTTTTTTTTAAAGAGAAAATTTTTTTTACTTTTTTAGAATAAAATCTGTAAACATCATGTTTACAGATAACTTTTTTTAACAATCGTAAACATTTAAACTGTCCTATCAGACCAGTCTATGAAGACCGAAAATGGGGTGTTTTTAGTGCGTTTTTAGTAATCCAAGGTTTTTTTGTTGTTGTTTTTTTTCGGAAATATGCTTAGTATCGATATAAATAAAATTTTGATATAAGGCCACGAAACAACGACGCCTGCTCACCGAACATGTCAAAATCGTCATATTTTGCCAAATTTTACACACTTAATGTACTGGAATGGTTGTTTTACCGGGCTTGATCGAAATTTCATATGCATGATCTAATAATAAATTTAACCAGATTCTAGATGAAAAAAAAAAAAAATTTCGGTTAGGTTAATAGTTTCGGAGTTATAATAAATATTACCGAAAAAACGTGGATTTCAACGCAGTACGATGCCTGAGCGGGCTGGCCTAAGTGTTTTACGAGACCTGATCAAAATTTCATAGATAGGATCTAATAATAAATTTAGTCAGCTTCTAAATAAAAATAATTAAAATTTGTAGCCTAAAGAGTACAGAAAAGTGAGACTTACCGCAACTTATTTTGGTTTAGGGAATCACAGAGTGAGAATGAATCATTGAAGGTCATTCATTATATACGGTTAATTAGAACATGTAACGCGTATTATAGTCCAGTCAATAAACACATATCTGAAAGCTCCTTAAATTTACTGTAAGAACCTATATATGAAATTTTGTCCAAGTCCCATTAAATACCCTTACCAGCACGTTAAAAACCGCCTACTATTTTAAGTCCAAGTTTTTTTTGGCGTAGTTTTCACCATAACGCCGAAACTATTTGTCAGATCTGAAGTTTATTTTTTTTCAACTAAAATCTAACAAAATTTACTACCAGGCCCTATATATGAAATTTTAATTATGTCTCGTAATACACCCAAACCTGAACGCTAAATATGTATGTTTTGGCAAAGTATGACGATATTCACAAATTTAGTGGGCTGGTTTGAGTGTATAACGTGACATAATCAAAATTTCATATACAGGCTCTTATAGTATATTTAAGGAGCTTTCACATAAAAAATAGAAATTTTGGATCGAACAATTAGTTTTGGAATGAGTATCAATAAACGTATTTTTTTCAGAAAAGTACGACCCCAGATAAAGAGTGCCGAAATGAGGGGTGTAGAGTGCATGAAATATGCGATAATTTTCGACTTCACAGCATTGTTAGGAATAGTTAGAAGGTAAACATATTAAAAGTCCCCACCCCTGGGGGGTGAGCTAAAGGTAGGGGGAGGGGAGAAGGTCCCAATTTTGTTATTCGATTATATCTCGAAAACGGTGGACTCTAGAAAAGTATGTATAAGATCAAAATTAAAGCCCATTAAATTTCCTATAAAAATAATTATTTACGTATTCGTGGAAATTTCAACGGTTTTCGAGATATACGTTATTAAAAATCGACAACTTTAGAAATAAAAAAAATGTTTACCTCACTTTTTGTTAAACATTTGAAGCAAATACCAGACACGTGTATATGAAATTAAAGTAAATTTAATGTTCTACAATTTTGATTCTGACGTTTTTTCTGAGAAACGATTGTGGAACGTAATAGAAGCAAATGTTTGACAAAAAGTGAGGTGACATTTGTTTTTTCCCGAAAATCACCTATTTTCAATAACGTATATGGAAAAAACCAAAAAAATGGAACTAGGACCCCCAGTATTTTAGAGTTTCAACTATTCCTAAAGAAATAAGACCACTGCTAAATACCACATTTTACCAAACAAACATTTAAATTGGTGGAACTTTTGACTGGTTAAAAATAAATTGAAATATATATACATTTTTTGAAGTAAATACATCTATAGCCAACATAAGCTAATAAAATTTTATGTTCTAAAATTTTTTTATAGATTTAAAATCCTAGTTTCAATTTACGTTTTATGTCAATGTTAGTTCTTCCATTAAACCATATCTAATCTAATTATTCTATAGATTATCTATTACTATTAACCTAAGCCATAAATAGTTATAGCACCTATTATTCGATAGATTGTTTGGAGATGTCCCATCATTCAGAAACATTAAATGAGGTTAAAAAAAAATATATATTTTAAAGTAAAGTAAATTAGTTTTTACTTTTAATAGATTACATTATTTTTTAACAATTATATGTATTTAATGTTTGGTTGTGGTTTACTTAGTTAATATACTAATTAATTACTTAATTTGCTTTTTATTTTTTTAGTAATTTTTTTTTGTCTGCCTTATGAATGTTTTGTAATTTTATTTTTATCCTGAATATTATTTATCAAGTTTTTAAAATTTTAAAACCAAGATCAATGAATATTTTTCTTCTTTAGTATACTGGTTTAACAATTTTACTACATTACAGTTATCATTATATATATTATTCTATTTTAATTTTAATTATTAATTATCCTAATTATTATTGCATAGAATATTCTGAGCCGTTCTTTGATTCAAATTATCTTATAAGCGGCTACTGATTAAGTGAATGAATCCCCATCCATCTTTATTCTCTTTTTCCCATCTTCTTGTTGATTCCAATCAACCCCCCTTACCCCGGCATCCAACCCCTTTAGTCATAATTAGGATTAATGCTACAGATATTTATTCCCTTGATGACTAGCTGAATTTTATTACTGTGCTTAATTTTTATTAATTATGTTTTACAATATATATATATATATATATATATATATATATATATATATATATATATATATATATATATATATATATATATATATATGAATAGAATGTAACTTAATGAATTTAAATAAAAAATAATTTCGATTTGTATAATGATAAATATTTCATTTTTATTTGATTTCAACATAGTACATATAAATATTAAACTATGTAATAACATAATAAATATTTAGTGAACATAAATAAATATATAATAATATAATGAATAATGCATAATATTAATCTTTGTTATGAAATATATAACCTTGAGGTTATTTTTTTAGCTTGGGAATATCCCTCAACTCACCACAATTTTATTCAGTGGCAGGTTTATATGATTGACTACAAAAAATAAAAAAAATGTGGTAGTGGGATATTTAAAAGTTAAAAATTAAGGACTGTCTCAAAGTTAGTTTTAAATTGATACTGGAACTAAATGTTTCATTCTTTTTACTTTGTCCTAATGTAAGCAGACCGTACTGCATTAGTCTTCGTGGCCTCGTGTTCATTAGCTTTGTATATTATTCGAAGCAGGAATCAGTAAGTATTTAGCTGAACAAACACCTGCTCTTGGGGTATAGTATTATTTAAAAATATACTTCTTCATTCAACAATGTAATACTAAACCAACTTTAAATAATAATTATGACAATAATAAGATCTTTGTTATGGCGTTTCTTTATATTTAATTCTAGTTTTCAACTTTTGATAAAATAATTTTTAATTAATTGAGGTTTTAGGTATATATATATTTCTTTTTTTGCCATAATATTTGTAGGTAAAATTATAGCTCTTTCGTACAAACAATAGTACGTTTTACTTCATAAATCTTAAACCATTGACCACACTCACTATCTTACCTACTTCTTTATTTTCAGTTATATATTTTGCTTTGTTTCCATTTTTTAGTAAATGAATTAGAAATTCATAGCCTCTTCCAGCAAGATGAACTATCATATATTTTTTTTTTTTTTTTTTTGTAATTATAGTTGTTCTATAATTTTATTCTAAATACATGAAAACTTTAAACATGCTTTTATTGTATCGGCTTCAGAACCTTTTTGGAGTCGGATAAAGTCCACTGAAATATCAGGCAAAAGTGAAAGTTATGCCACCAATTAACTTATTGTTTGAGGATTTTTTTTTAGCACTTACTGTTATATAAGCAAGGAGAGGACAAATTAAATTATCCTTGAGATCCATGAATCATAATTGTACACACAATATAAAGAATCAAGGGGTCAAACTTTTGATTTGGATATATTCTATCGATTTCAACTGGTTGGATTTTAATTTATAACCATAAAAGTATACAACAGTGTGACAAACCTCGTTTCCGTTGCTCAATACATTTAAATCATTATTATTATAGTAAACTTTATTAATGTAAACCTTCCCAGAATTATAAAGATGTTGTACTTAAAATTAGATGCAGTTAGGTTCAATAGTTTTGCCATTGTAAACTCTGTTGCAGAATGGCGCTAGCCACATATCGGTCGATTTTTAAACTGCACTGAAATCCACATTTTATTAAAAAAAAAATAAATTACATTATAATTTTCTAGCTCTATATAACACCGTACTTTTGAAGCATATCTCGAATGGTGCTGGCCACCTATCGTTCAATTATCAAACTTCACTGCTCACCACATATCTATCGATTTTTTATGGCAATATAATTGAAATTATTCAAATTGTATTATTGCTTAACCTACCTTGTCTATGAATATGACGTAGTTAAAGTTTGGTAGAGATTAGTTCAATAGTTTTCGCGGTTAGTGATCAAAAACGAAAAATGGCTTATCCTTTTACATAATAGTATAGTTTATTAATTAATACAACTATTTCGATGGTTATTAAAATTAAAATGATTTTTAATATATCTGCAGAGATTACCCTAACATCATCAATAATTGTGTGTTGTACATGCAGTGCCGACTATTCCTAGTGCATTAGAGATAATCAGATTATGCCTACTTGATCGTATCACTAATGAACAGACTAATGAAACAGAAGCTCTCCAGACCGTGCACTAGGATGCCATGTGACATGTCATTATCAGTGCCGTTAGAGGATTCTGGGAGTGCAGATATCGTTCGGCTTCAAGACAAATCTTTATTATGTAGAGAATTAAATAAAAGATTTATTGTAAAGTAGTTTTTGTTGCGATGAAATATATATAGTCTTCAAGGTAAGAGCGTATAGAAGGATTGGTACGTTTATGAATTATTTGATACATTATATGATGAAATCCGTGGTGTATGTTTTAAGATAAAGATATTTTCGGGTATATCTTTTATAATATGTTTGCAACTCCAAATCTTCAGCCAACTCTCCATTTACTTCTACTTTATCAGGCCTCCTTTATAATGGTATAGTATGGTGTAGTCGGATATTTGCTTTATCATCCGGTATGACAACCAAAGAGGCAACATGAAATGGATTTTCCACGGCAATAATTACTTCATTAACATTTTCTCATGATGTCATGTTTTAATTTTTTGCGAATCCATTAGATAACTAAAACCATTTAGTTACTATTAATCTGTTGCATTAATCTCACTCTGCTACTAAACATAATTGTAGTGTAAACCAGAAAGTTATTGACACCAGGACTTAGAAACTGAAAAAAAAAAAAGTAAATTAACCAAAAAATCAATAAAATACCTTATGAATCCTACAACTGAAAATATATCATGGGTGTCAGTATCTGATTTTACATTAGTTACTGTCACTATCTTGTAAAATACATTCCAGTAATAATGTTTGTTTTGAACTTTCTTGCTTAGCTTAAATTATAGGAATGAAAAGAAAAATAACTATAAATGTCACTTTTATTGGTCTATTATTTCTATACCAGGTATGCAAGTTTAAAATGTCGTTTATTTCTTAAAAATATATACACAGTAATTTAAAAAAAAGTATAATATATTTTATTCAAAGTACTGACCCTCGCTTTCTACACATTTTGTCCATCTCTCGGGCAATATATGGATACCATTCCAAAAGAATGCTTCATCTTTATTTGAAATCCATTCATCGAGCCATTTTCGTACGTTTTCGAAATTGTTGAAGTGTTGCTCCGCCAATGAGTGTCCCATCGATGAGAAGAGGTGATAATCAGAAGGCGCCAGGTCAGGTGAATACGGCGGGTGGGGTAGGAGTTCGCAACCAAGCGAAGAAATCGTTTCCTTAGTCAATCTGGCTGAATGTGCAGGAGCGTTATCATGCTGAAGAATGACTTTGGCGTGCCTGTGAGCCCATTCTGGGCGTTTTTCGATCAATGCGTGACTCAAATTGATCATTTGTTGTCGGTAGCGCTCGGTATTGACTGTTTCGCCAGGTTTGAGAAGCTCGTAGTAGACTACTCCCTTCTGATCCCACCACACACACAGCATTGTCTTCTTCCCAAAACGATCCGGTCTTGCACTCGATGTGGATGGTTGTCCTGGCGTTACCCATGATTTTTTTCGTTTGGGATTCTGAAAATAAATCCATTTTTCATCGCCAGTTACAACTCGATGCAAAAAACCCTTTCTTTCGTGGCGTAAAAGCAGCATTTCGCACACAGTTTTTCGTTTTTTTCCATCTGTCGTTCGTCCAATTCATGTGGAACCCATTTTCCAACCTTTTGAATCTTTCCCATAGCTCTCAGGCGATCGGAAATGGCTTGCCTAGTGACATTCAACTGTTCTGCCATCATTTGTTGGGTTTGGGTATTGTCTTCGTCTAATAAAGATTGCAATTCGAAGTCCTCAAACTTTTTTGGTCGATTTTCTCGTTTTTGATCAGTAACATCAAAATCACCACGTTTGAAACTTTGAAACCAACGTTCACATGTCCTGACGGTTGGAGCAACATCGCCATAAGTCTCAACAAGAATTTGATGACATTCAGATGCCTTTTTCTTTTGATTAAATAAGAAAATCATGACATGCCGCAAATGCTCTTTATTTGGCTTAAAATTAGACATTTTTAACACCAAAGAAATGTATGATACGTCCACGTAAACGACTTAAAAACAACTGACTTTTGTAAACAAATGACTAACAAACAAAATAGCGTTTAGAGATAAGCAAATCCTTCAATAGGCTAAGAGCGCATTCTATTGGAATTAAAACGACATTTTAAACTTGCATACCTGGTAATTAAAGTACGAATATTGCGCAAAGGTGTCAATAGCTGTCTGGTTCACCCTATTTTTATTTATTTAAAACTAAGACTGTGTTACTGGACTTTTATTGGTTTGTAATATTGTATATAGACTAACTATAAAGAAAAAAATATTTTGGGGATATCGGTCTTTTATTTTTTTTCTCTGATCCCTTGACTTTATTGACAAAAACAAATAAATAATCATGTAGGAACGGATCTTGTTTTTCGTTCTCGACATTTGATGATTGGTGTCTCTGGGCCCTGATGCTCTCTGTTAACTGGACATTTCCTTCTGCATAAAGTAAAAAGGAATCACTCTGCTGGACTTTTTTATGTTGTGTTTAAAACAGTTATATTGGGTATAAAGTGTTTGGTAACATTTTGGTTACCATTGGGTATTAAAACCAAAGAGGCAAAATTTGATGAATTTTCCACAGCTTCAATTACTTTATCAACATTTCATCATAATATTTATGTAGATTAGTTATTGATTTGTCATTATTTTTGACGAGTTTTCATATACAGAGTAAAAGTTGTTAGATACTTCACTCCATAGATTTACTGCTCCCTTATTGTTATTATTGTTTACCTTATTATTTCTGTTTGTAATACTAACTAATTATTGTTTTGTTTTTTGCATATTTTAGAATTTTCCTTTGGTTTGTGAACATGTGTGTTAACCGTTGACAATTAAGGAGATATTATTGAGATATCTATGTTTGTTATTGTAAAGAGAATAGATAATGTTTAAGACAGGTAAAATGAACATTGTTACCTATTTAGAAGCTGAGGGGAGGTACCAGGCAGGGTGAGGGAGTTTATTCCTGTGCTCAACGAACCAGGTTCAAACCTTAGCTTAACACTCTAAAGACTGCTTCTTGGGTCAGGGATTAGATTTAGTTCTAGACTAAGCTTAACCTGTCACAGCCTACAGTTCAGGAATATACTGGGTTTAGCATAGCGTTATCCCATGAATGTAACTAAACTAGATTTAGATTTTCTCCAGGGCTATTTACGGTTTACCGGTAATGCGGTTTGATGCCATAGTAAATCAGATATGCAAAATTTAAGAATAAAAAACCTTGAAAACAGTAATTGAGCCTAAACTTTCTCTAAAAGTTTTAAATAATGGAATTTATTTGTTTATCATATCGCTCATAAGCAGTAAGTGTGAGTGATAGATACTAATTTTACAGGAGAAGGGTTTTAGAATATCCTTTACACTTCACTGGAATATATTTGATTTATTCTAAACTTAAATTTGTGTCATTCAGGATATTTTTTAAGTTTTACACAACAAGAGTCAGATTTATTTTGGTTTGACCATTACTATTGGGATAGTTTCTTTTGTATTCTATAATCAATGATAAATCGATAAGTTAATCGTATTAGATTATTTTTTTAAATGGTTTGTTTTAAATGAATTAAGTCAAGTTGGGTTTAATTGATAATTTTACCATACAAACTGGTGATTGCCTTAGACATCTCATAATGACCTTTCAATATTTTCATCAATTTCAATTTATAGCTGTAAATCAGAAATATTAATTCGATTTGTTAAATCAGTGCGTACCTATTGTCCAACCGAAAAACGCGAATTCATTCAAGATCAGATATTAGCTAAAGCCACTTTAATGTTATGAAAATCAATTTAATATAAAAATAAGATCAACAAGACTTGTCTTTGACGGTGACCCAGTTAGTTATGTAATACATTCTTGTATAATGACACGAGTTTAAGATATAAGCATAGTGAAGTCATGAATAACCTATAAACTTGCGTTGCTATGTTTTGTGTTCCCTGGATAATAAATATAGCCCAAAAATTCTCAAAATAAGTTTTAGTCTTCAGACATTTTAATATTTACTTGATGAAAGTTGTTTTCAATGTTATGTATATTTTGTAACAGATTAAGTTATATTTTTTTTTTATCACACCAAAAAATGTCTCTTCTTTGATTCTGTCAGAATTTTATTTATCACTCTTCTCATATCAATCATCGCATTTTTACTAGCTGTCTTATTTTTTATTTTTTTTTTTTTACCAGAAAAGACCGAAATAAAATGACAAGAAAATCCTGATTCCTTCCTTCTATTCTCAGGAACATTAACGAAGCTTTGATGATAAAATACGAGATTTCGAGCTAAGATAAAAGTCTCTTCTATTCCATCCAATCCTTGAATTATTGCAAACAATGCTATGTTTATTTACAATAACAACACATCTTAGAGCCTGAGGTTTACACCTTAAACGCTTTTATTCCCAGGAGTCAACTGTTCGAATTAAAGCTCTGTCATGTTATGCTTTAATATCTTTTCATTTGCTACTTTACAAAAAATAGAAAAGCAACAAATCACTGTTTTTCTTCTGTCTACATCGCACTGCATAATAACAGATAAAATCAATATACGGTTTAGGTACACGATTAAGTAATGAACTGCCTAATTTCAACGATAATATGCATTGAATTAATGTATTTATATTAGATAAACAAATTTAATTTCTTACTTAAAGGCAATAATCATATCATATAATTATAATAAATCTTGAACAAGACCTTTAGTAGTAACTTTGTATTATGACAAGTGAGAAAATATTCAGTATTTTTACCGAATATTATCAGTAATGGCAATTATCAATAAACAATAATAAATGGCTTGTCAGGCATTTGGAAGAACATTACCTAGAAGTAATAATTCCGGATTTAGGTTTAATTTAGGAAGTTTTGAGAGCAGCGCTCTCATACACATTCTTTATCTCCTCTATTTTTTGTCACCATTGTTTTAATTGTCAATCTGTTGAGGTTTCTCTGTAGTCTGTCGTGAAATACTTTATAATAAGATCTTATGTATTTGCTAACTGTTGATGCACTTAAGTCAGTAGTTAAAATTGTATTACATATAATATTGCTTTTGTAATAAGTCTAGGAATTATTTATATATTTATTTTTTTGCAACACTTAAAAGTCCTTTTTATTCTTCTTATTCGTCACCCTGTAGTGCCTTTTAGCGTTTGGGAGCGTCTTGTTATGACTGCCATTGCTTTCTATTACTTGCCAGGTTTCAGGCTTGGCGAAGATTTCATCTTTTTTTTTTTGGATAAACGGTCGACATATTCCAGTTATGACATCCTTTCGCATCGGGGTCTTCTACCATCAGGGACATATTCCAAGGTCTTCAATGGATCTCGATGTTCTTCCATCCGGACAACATGCCCAAACCATTTCAGGTGGCGAGCCTCGAAAACCTCCTTCATTGGGGAGACCCCTTGTTCATTTATTAGAAAAAACGTTTTTACTGGATACACTCCTTCTTGTTTTCTCAGCAATCCTTCAGAGGAATTTCTTTTCTGCGACTGTGATTCTACTCCCTTGCTTGTCCAGGGAGCTTGCTTGTCTATTATTATCCAACTTTCATCACCGTAAAGTATTGGTAGGTATATGGACTTAAAGATATGAAGCTTCACATTTCTACTAACTTCTCGGTTACCAACCCACAGTATTGCAAATCTGTTAGTGAACTGAATTTGCTTTACTTATCCTAGATAAGTCCAAACTGGTTAAAATAAGTAAGTGTAAGTATCCATTGTCTCCAAAGTTTCAGTGTGCTTTCCCGTATTGATGAGTTTCCCTAAAGAAGGTCTGTTATATAGGCCGAAATATAAATGTATTTTACACCTGGACATTCTTCAAATCCACCGGTGGTTTTCCAAATTACTTTGTACGAAAAAAAAATCTACACTTTACATCTATTATCAAGTATCAAGTATTCGCTTTATACAAAATGAATCATGTATTTTCTTTCTAGTATTCCAATGTCGATGTATTACTGATAATATGATCTATTATTATTATTTCTATATGAAATAATATAATGTTGAATGTATTAATTCTAATTCAGATCGCTAAAGGGAAAATTTTTACTCGAAATCATCTGTGTAGGCATGGGCATTTGAACTGTTTAGGCTCACTCCATTACAGGTGGTAAGTGTTGGTAAATAAATCATTTTCACCTGTAATGATTCCCCTCTTCTCCAGTTGTATAGTAATATCCTCGTGATGTCAATCCAGAAGTGGTAGCCGTTGTATAAGCAAAGTACCGCTAGGCCTGGAGGCCAGTCATCACCTCCATCTTAATAGCTTGATATGTCCATCACTCGCCCTGGGGTCATAATGACTCAGCGTTATGTTCTATCGTGAATGGACCCTGTAGTCGGGCGTGCTCAAATTATTTCATCTTGATTAGTGCTAAAATTGTTGTCTCTGGGATTCGGTTGTTCTTACACAAACATTTGAATTTTTATTAATAATAATAATTAAAATTTTAGTATCAGTTGAAATACGCAAGACATTATGGAATGATCCATGTAATTATGACTCGATTAATGATTAGTGTATTCAATGATATTTAGTTTTTTTGAATATTATTATTATTTATTTATTTTTTTTAATTTAATGTCTTTGTATTAAGAAGATATTAATATCAAAGTGAGCAATAGGCAATACAGATGGCTTTATGAATCGATAAACCTCAAACTATACAGTATATAAAGTAAAAGAAAAATTCCAATAAAATAGAAGCAAAAATAATAGCGAAAAGAAAAATAGAATTAAATTAAGAGTTACAATTACAGTCAACATATCAGACTAAAAGAAAACTGACCATCGTTTCCGATTACTCCAGCATTTACTAGACAAGCGTTCAAAGCTCTCAATAAATTACAAAAGACTTATTTACATGACAGTAGTTATACCAATTTGTACATACGAAGTTGAGCTTTAGGGCTCTAACAAACTTTCCGATTCTTACAATTCAAAATCCTTCGTAAAATCATCAATGCTCTTATATCACAAATAAACTTTACATAAAGATCTTAATGTACCACATGTTGCTGATTTGGCACAAACCAGATACATAGATACCTATTCTTTCATAGCTAACTCCATACCCACTCGAATTCACTAATCATCCAACATGCTTCACTCTAGATTCTCGATAACCCTCAGAGGCGTCTAAAAATAAATTAGTCGAGAGACCTTCTAATCTAGAACTTTTATTAAAGTTAGCTATTAAAGCTATTGGTGAGTAGTTCTTTACATGTTAATCATTTTCCTTAAATTTAGTTGTATAATCTGCACAGTTGTCATACTTTATTTACAATAAACACTCTCCAAGGGATCTCCCATTCAGGCTTGCCTCTCTCAGCTGTGTCATTGGTGAAGAACCCTAAAAAGGTGAAAGGTGGAAAAAAACCAGTAGAGGCTGAGTGAGATTTTACGAGTTTTAAATTTCGAATTAATCTTTAGTTCTGAAAACATACAAAAATACGTAACATCTCGTTGGAGGTATTCTTAAATTATAATTTAATAAAAATAAATGTGTCTTATATGCTTCTGCTACCCAGATTCTTACACCCCGAAAGTCTTCCTCTACGCCTTTTTCAATGTATTACCTCTGTCATTATTTTCTTTAGCAAGTCACTCTGAGCCATCTCAACCCAACGAGCTCCATAGAGTAAGAATGTCGCATTTTACGAATCCAAATGCTTAAAATCTATTTCTGATTGATGATGACTTTCTAATTCAATGTTACTGAACTACATTTATTATCAGAAACAACACCATGGACTATTTTTGTATTTTTACAAGCTTTGCTATAACTCTGTATTATACCGCATTCATTAAGTTCCTGCTACGTTTACTTAAGGAACTAAATTTCGGTCCAAAAGATTGCTCATGCATTAAAATCTTGTTTGTGAAGAAATTAATGCTTTTTCAAACATCATGTTTCAATCTTTCTTCATAAATATGTGAGATATTTTGCTTTAAATTAAAGAGAACCAGCTTATCCGCAGGTATTTTCTCTCTTGTTTTTCATTATTCTTTTCATCTTCATGTTCCCGTCAATTTTTTTTCTATTTTTAACCTTTAATATTTTAATTTTTAATAATTCGTTTATTTCTTGTTATGCCCAATTCTCTTTGATTAGGTTAAATTAAATCATGTGCAATCAACTTGTGTATTTCCCCTCTGCTTGCGAATGCTCGTTTGTTACATAAGTCCAGTAGTGGGAGTGTTGGTGTAATTTCATGGGAAAGGGGCCGGTCTGTTTCCCATGCCCTTGACAACGCCACTCTTGCCGGGACGAAACGCAGCTTCCTCTCTATGGTCCGGTGTGGTCCAGGGAATAGTTTTCTAAGCGCCTTACACTGTTATTGAAGGAACATTAGGATTTTTATAATTATACTTATCTAGTTTTGATTGTTATTTCATCTATTTTTAAAAAATATTTTTAATCTAATTTTAGATATAGTACTGTTAAAATTCCATAGACACTCAAATTCATAAAGCGATACTAACTGGTGTTTTTGAGTATAAAATACTACAAGAATTAGAGCATAGCAAAAAAATTGAAATGTTTGTAATGAAAACTAATATGTTCCTCTAAACCGTTCTTATTCTTATTTATTATCTTAATTAAACAGAATGAACTACTACTATTTGTATAAATCAGTTATGAACTTGTAAACTCCATAGAATGTTTGATGTTCTAAAATTATATACCATGAATTGCGAAAGATCATATTAAAAGTTTTCAATTTAGTATTTATTTGTATTTTATTTTATTTTATTCATATCTCATAATATTTATTATATGGTAAAATAAGATTTGAATCCGTTGTATGAGTGACAAAGACTTTCAACAGGTGTTTCCTCTTAAGTGGTTTCTCTTCTATTAAAAATCTAATTATAATATGAAAAAAAACATTTTATATACAGAAAAACATCAAAACTCTCTATTTTTATTTTTCAACGGTCAATTAAATCTTATTGAATTGTAGATTGGTTAAAAGACTTTTTTTTATTTATTAATATCTTGAAATTTAGAGCTGTATACAAAAAAAAAATCAAGTGAATGTGAAGATGATGTTAATAATAAGAGGTATATTGCTTGTAAAGCACTAATCACTGGTCAAAGTCAGGCAAAATTTAATTAAAATTTAATCATTTCTATTTAACAACTAATTTCCTGGAATCAATCATCTAATTTAATTATGATTAATTTTTTTCTGAAATTTTTAGTGAACTAATGATTATTTTACTGAAAAATTTAAATATTATTAAATTAAGTTGAGTAAATTGATTCCAGGAAATTAGTAGTCAAATAGCCATGAATAAATTTGGCCCAACTCTGCCACTGGTAGCACTTCAAAAAAAATTGTGAATGAAAAGTCCGAAAATTGTCTTCTTTTGTTGCTTTGAGATACCTTGGAGGTGTCTGGATTTGAATGGTTAAGGAGTTTTAATAAACCAAACTAAAAAATTATCATTTGATAATTTAAATGATGGAGATTTAGTTTGGGCTTAATTAGTTACTTAGGGAACATGAAGTTCTTTATGAATAAGTTAGTTTGTGACAAAGTGAGGAGCATAAAGAAATTTTCGAAGGATTTCGGATTTCAAGGATTGGATACGAGATCAGTTAAATGATTCTGAGGAATCCAAGATCTAAACTCTAGGTATAATTACTGTCATGTAAATGAGTCTTTTGTAACTAATATGCATCTTTGAGTGTCTGATGTCCGAATGTCTATGTCCCATAAATATTAAAGAAATCGAAATTATAAAAAAAAAAACAGAAGTTATTATTTTTCTTTTATCATTTAGTTATGAATATGAGCGGAAAAAAATTATGGAAACGACTTGTGCAAGTAGAATTTTAAACTATTTTATTTTTTCATTTTCAAAAAATAAAATGCAATGTTTTATAAGAATTATATTTTACCAGTTTTTATTATTTTTAAGCCCGATAAAAATAAAATAAACTCATTATTTAGTCAATAGTATATAAAATATTAACTTTTCTATATATTTATACTTCCAATTGAATCAAATAAGAATATTAAAGTTATAAATTGTAAACTGTTTTTATTTTTGTTCCATCACCTAGTTACGTAAATAAAAAATAAACAGAGAGGAACAATGGAAATGAGATATGAAAGCGAAACTTTAAAAGGAACAGAAAAGTGACAAGGGTAGCCATATTGACAGGAGCGGTGGACTAATAACAAGTAAACACAATTACCATTTGTAATGAAACTGACGCAGCGTGTGGGTCAAACCCCGCCAATCAGAATAAACAATTTCACCTGAATCCTTTGCTCAGATTAAATTTTAGGATCCGACGAAAAATTTAAAATGCTCTCGCATTCTCCATTAAAAAATAAAAAGGAATATAAACTATTTATTTATTTTTTTTTTTAATTTTGTAGCAAATTTAAAAATAACTCAATACTGATCAAAGGGCTAATTTAACCTTAGATTCTTCCAAATATACATATATATATTATACACCACTCCTTATACATTTACTATATGTATCCCTTTTACGCTTGCAATTTACAAAAAAAAAAAAATTCAGTTAAAGACTTGAACTACGAGGTGAAAAAGTATCAACCATACTGCGAACTTATTTCATAACTCAATTGTTTTAATTCATTTCCTAAAACTCTAGAAAATGTATATTTCTCTTCTTGCAACAGGTTGGAAAACCCCCTCACAAGTTTCACCCAATTTCTGTGTAGCTTCTTAGATAGGCTAGGGGTATTAAAGTGTAGCAGCCTCATTCACAGTTTTCACTCTTTTTATCAAACTTTCCCTTTTCTCCCTTGTGGAAATATAAAAAAGGCTTGGCGTTATGAATTTCATTCACATGTTATATAATAATGAACGTATTATAATATATAAATATAAAAATATTGTTTTGATTTAGGGAAGAAAGTTAAATACTTTTTGTCACTGAGGGTATCAAATTATTGCTAAAATAACTTCAGTGGGATTTAAATTATTTTTACCTGTAATATGTATTATTGAAAATTCTCTATTGTAAAAAATAAATCCTTTATTAATATCTGTATATAATCTTCACACTCTGCCTAATACATGTTGGTAACATGTAGGTTCGCGCCGTGTGTTGAACCCGAATAGCAAAACCAACAAAATACAATTCATCTCGCATCTAATTCTTACAATTCAAAATCCTGCGAAAAATCCTCAAAACTCCTTACTTTGTCACCAATAAACTTATGCATAAAGATCTTAATGTTCTGTATGTTGCTGATTTAGCCCAAACCAGATACCTATCCTTTCATAGTAAGCTCCATAACCACTCAAATCCACTAGTTTATCAACTTGCTTCCCACTTCATTCCCGATAATCCTCCGAGGTGTCTGAAAAGAAAATGGCCTAGATACCTTCTAGTGTAGAATGTTTATTGAAGGGCTAATGATGAGTAGTTCGTTTAAAGTTTTTTCATGTTATTGTAATCGTCCTCAACACATTTACTTGAGGTATATATTTTGTACAGTTGTAAATTTCATTTAATAAGTAAAAAAAAAAATCTATAAAAACATCTTAGCGTTTTTATGAATAATGGTAGAGCAATTTACATATTATTATCTTGATAATGTATTTAGTAAATATTCATATATTATACATTCTTCATACGTCTTTGTATCATTAAGGACACACCTGCTGTTTATATTATTAATCCTCCACTCTATTCACTTTTAAATTTATTTAAATAATAATATATTTATAAGCTTAGTTAGAAATTTACGGAAATCATTGTCATGTTGAAAACGATGTTTATTTTCGTTGAAAAGAAATTCATTGGAAAAGATGAGGAAAATCGAACTTTTATTTAATTAATAACTTAGTTAAATATTTCAGTTAAGAATAAAAAAAAAGGAATCTGTAAATAATAGAAAACCTGTGTGAATTTCGTTTTTTTACAAAATTTAATATTGGTCCTTCTATTTTCGATTCAAATAATGTCACCATTACTACAGTCGATTAAAAAACACTAAATTGGAATCTTCTCTTTGAATCACTTCTACAAATGAAACGTAGGCGTTTGGAAGCAATCAAAAGTTAAATTAGTTCTTTGACAAGTCTTTCGAGTTCTTTGAGGTATTTCTCAATCGTTGTTGTTCGTAAAAAGTGTTTTAGCGCATTTTTTGGTGACTCGTAAACTATATTCTGAGCGAAGGATTGATAGGAAATAGTTTATTCTGACTGGCGTGGTTTGATTCACACTCTGTGTCAGTTTCATTACTCCAGTCAATATCATAGTCTTTGTCATATTCAGTTTCTTCTGAAGGTTCATTTTTTTTTTTCCAAATACATATCTCTATTGGGTTACAATAATAAAAATAACCACTATTCTTCGAATTATAGCAATGATTTTTTTTTTCGTTCCCCCGATTGACCTATTGAATTTAATAGGTGGTAATTATTCTTTGAGGACAATTTCCTAATCAGAAATTTAATGGCAAATATTTTTTATTATTTAACATTTGCCATTATGGGCCACATTGCAGGAGATATATCACTTTAAATAAAAAAAGTTAGTTGTTGCGTTTCTTCATCCTCAAAAATGTAACATTTTAAAACGCTCTACATCGGCTGGTTTGCTCAAATCGAAAATTACCTTTATAGAAATTTAATGGAAAATATCTTTTGTTATAAAGTTTGTCACTAGGGCCTTCTGCCTAGGAGTTAGTTATATTGTTTTGAATGAAAAAAGTCACGATCGGAATTCCTACTTACTCTGAACTTTGTTTATTTTGAATACATATTAATTGAATGGGTCCGCCGAAAAACGTTTTGAGTAATCAGTGAAAGAAAATCAAAATCTAAAGTTTTTGTTAGTGTTGTAGGTTAGATTTTATATTCAAATATTAATTTGTTATAATTTCTTGTATAAAATCATAATGAAGTGCTATATCATACTGAGACGTACTATTATACATTTTAAAAACTTTAAAATCGCCATTTCGGAAATTTTGTAGCTTAGAACGTTTTTCGGCAGAGTCGTTCAATTGTTAATTTAATTTAATTATTAATTGATGTAAGTAGGTCCTTTTACTTCTAAAATGTAATTAGGGAAAAAGCAGTTGATTTTAGATAAACCTATCCACGATCTATTATTTTTCTAGTCAAGGAGAACGAAATTGATTAGTATGTAAAGATTTTTTCACTTAGTTCATATTTAGCGCTTTCATTCAGTTTCCCGTAAGTTTTAGTACAAATTTATGTTCCAATTTTGATCCATTTAGTTCTTTTGATAACTGCTACATTATTTGTGATATAAAGAAATGATTAATTTATTTTCTAATCCAATTTTGTAAGTAACAAATTGATGAATTAGTAATCTTAATAAATTCACCAGCAGAAAGCACCAGAGGTGGAGAATGACATCAAACTATCGCACAGTGGGACGAATGACCAATCTATGAGGAAAAAAGTCTGAATCACTTAAACAGACCTGGCAACCTTATTTACATAAACAATAGAGTTTAAATAAGGTAAAATAAAACCACTCAACTCACAACCATAAGGAAAATATTATACAGTAGGCCCCCATTATCCGTGGTTCCGATTTTTTATTTTTGTATAAGGTTTAATTTTTCACAATTTATTTTATATTCATCATATTAACTTAATAAAAATAATGAGTTAGATCGTTTTTTAACTATTCCGAAATGGGTTATTATTTATAGTTATTATTATAAAGTAATTATTTTTAATTATCTTAAAAAGTTATGAATGAAAAAACACGTCAAGCTGGTATCGTATAAATGAGATGTTTCCGGTGTACTAATCCAAATCATATGAAACGGTACTGTTTTCAAATATTTCTGTGATACTCTTACTTATCTGTTTGCCTACTAAACAAAACTATTTACTCAGTTATGCTTTAGTCTCTATTTAAATAGAAACTATCAAAATGTCACAAAAAAAAATAAAAAATTAAATAAATTATAAATTCAATAATCTAAATGAAAATTCAATACATACAGTAAAAACATTCATTCTAATGTATTTTTGTATATTGTAACTTAATAAATGTATGTAAAACGATTTTTCCTTATAAAACTGATTTTCTTAATCCCCTTGATGATCGGAGTCAATAAAATGTAATATGACTTTCCGGGTTTTTCCAGACTCTTATTATTTCGTAACTAGCAATTTTAAATATCTCTTCAGTGCAGCTGAAGATTTTGAAATAATATCCTCTAATTTAAGTGTTTCAAATATAGTAATATATGTTAAATCAATACCCTTACAGTTTTGCCAAATACGAAATAACTCTCTTCGCGGAATTGAAAATTCGTTTTCAGACAAGAAAGCAGATAAAAGCAGCTAAATGTTTCATGATTATTTCATATACCTTCTAAGACACCTCTACTATGAATTTCAGAGAGGTACTTTGGGGTACTTTTTAGTAATAGATCTATTTAGTTTAAAAAGTGCTTTAGTTTACGGCACTTTTGAAAAAAATTATATAAGAGGTCAAATTATTAAAAAATTATTTTGAGAATGGCTTACTGGTATAACGATCGTCTATATTCACTAAAAACAAAAAAATAATACACTGATACACAAATTTAGATTGAAAGAATAAATAGTTTTAACAAAATTTGACCTGTCGAGGTAGGTACTACTTTCATCGTTGTTTTAATCTTGAAATCCACCTCCCAAACACGGAAGAACCTTTAATAATGTTCCATAAACTACTTAACTATACACCTATCACAATAGCTTCATTAATTTCGATTATGACTTTTTTCCACCTAGATTGGCCATTCGTCCCACTGTGCATCGGTTGTGAGGAGAGCAGAGGTTTGAAATCGAAATATATTATGAGTCATTATTTAGTGAAGGGGCTCTCTAGGGTTTGATTGTATAATAAATTCGTTTAACGTTTAGCTTTTATTAGCTAAATAATAAACTCATTCCATTTTTATTGTTTCTGATATAAAGAGTGGCAGCATTATAAATTTTAATTACAATTAAAATTTTAACTTCTAGTTTTTCAAGTAATAACCAAACAAGTTATTGTAACATTATCGTTGTAAATTTAACTGAATACTGACGAATTACATCTTAAAATTTTTTTAAACAAAAAACCACTGAAATAGAAGTTAAGTTGGGCTTTTAATTAGGCCTCAACCTCTCCATTTTTGCACAAATGATATTTTTAGAGTAGTTACAGGATTTTGAAAAACAATAGAAGATATAGCCTGCTTAAAATTGCACAGCTTTGATTTATTGACTTTTTTACGACTGCCAGAGAAATATAAGTAGATTTTTACTTCAGAATGACGTCTTTTGCAGTTTAGATCATCACTAAATAAATTTAATCATGAATGGAAGCTAAAATTCTTTAGGCCAACAAATATTCGGGAAGCAACAGTATTAGCAATAGTATTCCTATTATTGGTTTACTATTTTACTGATCCTAGAAAAAAGAATCGGTATCAAGAATTATTGGTCTAAAGTCGATTCCTAAGAATCAATGGATAACTGTGAATTTGAGCAGGTTTTGTGATACCTGATTAATTATAATAAATCGATTTTACTCCCTAATAAAAAAAAGAAAAAAAAAGGAACTATTACAAATGCTATTTTTTTCTTTAATAACATACTAATTTTTCATTGTTCTGTTTTGTTATTCTAATATATAAGATATGATCTAACCTCAAATAGGAATTTATAAAATGAATATTTTTTTTGGATCCTGTCTGGACTTAAATTAAATGGAGTTTAATGATATTTCTTCGTCTCCGCGGTAAAACCTTCTATGTGACAAAAACATGATTTTTACAGGAGAAGCAAAAATATAATTTATAAACAATTTGACAGTAATTTTTTTCCAGAAAAAAAAATAGGCAATTAAATGCATAATTATATAACAAAAATGTATTATAAAGTCTGTGTCTTTGAATTTTCACATTTCTTGGCGTACCTTTTGCGCACGCAAGTGTTACGATTTTTTTACACATAAGTGCTTTAACTAGCACATATGAGGTAAAATCTTGTTTCTAATAATATCAAAATAACGTTTTGAACTTATAACATTTGAGTAGGAATGACGATTTACTGATAACTAGTTTTTTGTTTTTTAAGATTTGCCTATTATTTTTTTGATACGTCTAATTTTATCTTATTATTATATTACGGTTTTAAAATAGTAATATATTATTAAAACCATGGTATCGGTACCGAAAATCGATTATTTGGTGCGAAAATTAAAAATTTTAATGCTGACAACACTAGTAATTTTGATTGTTTTAACACTTATCTAAGTTCCTTTTGGCTAAGGTGTATCCTGCTTTCCAGCAGCGATAAACTAAAATCGATTAATATATATTGGAATCGAGCAACGACGCCATCAATAGATTCCATTCGGCGATTGCTGTCAGAAGGCGTTCGGCAATCTCACCCTTCCATTTGGATGATTAATCTTATCAAGAAACTGAATTAGCTAAGTGTTAGACAAGATTCCGCCTTAGATAGATAAAGTTGCTCTTTGTCTAGTTAGTATCCTGCCTCCTCAACGGGACCGTTGAGCCGAGCGCAATTTATCGGCCGATTAAAGCAGCTCAGTCATGGTTGGGGGTCGCCTTTGATTGAGCAACATTAATGAAATACTAGCCTTGGTGATCATTATTTCGAGATGATTTTATGATTAATTGATGAAGTAGGGTGCTTATTTGGCAGATTAGAGCTCCGGAGAGAATCTTGTTACGGGCAAGTGTTTTTATCCAACCTTTTTGGTATTGTATTAAATGCTGTTTAATCATATTGAGAAATAAAAAAATACACGCACGTACATTTTTCCAATTCACAGTAACCGAAATAATTGTTTGCTTTTATTTTATTTGTAATTTAAATCCGGCTAGTTGTTCATAAAAAAAAAATTATTTTCAACCCTTAACCAAAAGACTTATTTACATAACAGTAATTAGATCAATTTAGACGCTCGGAGCTGAGCTTTGAGGCTCCACTAAACCATCCAATCCTTACAATCCAAAATCCTTAGAAAAATCCTAAACGCCCATAGCATTGCTCTTTTACGGCCTCGATCAAGTAAGAAAATTTAAATTATTCAGCATTAATGACAACGAAATGCATTTCAGATAGGTTTCAAAAAGTGTTCGTCGAGTATACAGTGGAAACTCGTTATTTCGTCACTCGATAATTCGACTTATTCTGTAATTCGTCAGTTTTTTTTTCTTCTTTAATTGGCAACTATGAATAACAAACTAAATACGTATGTAATCTATTTTTTACCCTTTCTACTTATTTAATCCTTAAACCGCCTCATTTGGCTTGTCACTAAAAAATAAGTATGAGTGCAGTTTACGAATTACCGGTTAAGTTAATATTGGAAAGCTCTTCCTACAATAACATTAGCATCTGGCTCAGCATCTTCTGATCCAAGTTATAAAATAAGAAAAGATAAGCAAGAGGCAAGCAGCTGGTTAAACATGGATAGTACGGATGTAGGATATGAAATTTTAAATGGCAATGGAATTATAGAGCAAGTGCTGAGTGCTCAAAATGAAGCTAGTGATGAAAAAGATGATAACGATAACGTTTCTAATTCTTCCATCATTCCATGCAAACAAGTAAAGGAAATGTTAACTAAGTGCATTGAGTGGTTTCGAGCAGCAATGTGAATCAGATATTTCACACATAATTGCAATGGGCAAGTGTTTAGCTTTTTTTGTCATTGTCATTCAAGTCCAAGGTTTATAATGTTCATCTGTTCGATTTTACATTCAATAAATTGTAAAAAAAAAAAAAAAAAAAAAAAAAAAAAAAAAAAAAAAAAAAAAAAAAAAAAAAAAAAAAAAAAAAAAAAAAAAAAAAAAAAAAAAAAAAAATACAATTATATAGTTTAAAATGATGTTTTGTTAATTTTGTTAGCAGCAAAATTGTGAAATTCGTCATTTCCGTTATTTCGTCACCCACTCATGACGAATTATCGAGTTTCTACTGTAAATGTGTGATGCAGTGCGGTTCCCCTTTGTAAATGTGCTTGTACCCACGAAAGTCAAAACATGCAATTCTAATAAAGAATAAACATTTTATTCAATAACTTTTCCTGCAGATAATTAGTGTGCATTAGTAATTACTTGAGAGATTAGCATATAGTCAAGGTCTTATTAGGCAACTTTGCATGTCATTAGAATAGTTTGGCTCCCACCTAAGCGCTGGCTAATAGTTTTATTACCCTGATCTAGTTTTGTCGCATCATTATGTCTTGATCGGTTATTACTATTATTGTAATTTATGCACGTGTTACTTTTCGAAGGAACGAATCAGTCGCGATTACTCAGATTGTAAAACGTCAATGGTTTAATAGTGCAGTATTATTATTTTTTTTTTTTTTATTAATATTTTCCATGCTTGAAATATCTAATTACAGAAGGTAGTTTGCATCAATGTAGCTATGGCTAATCCTTTTCAAATCGCAAGATAAAATTAATTGAAATATTTTATTATTCATGTTAGGACTATTTAACGATTATAAAAGTTCATATAAAATTAATTATAAAGTTATTGATTTTTTTATTTACTAAAAAAAAAATTCCTTTTCTTTTTATTTATTTATTTATTATTAAATAAAATCATTTTAATCATGCCGAGGATGTATGCCAGAATTGTAAATTGTAAAAAATGTAAATATAATATTATTATTATTATTTTAAAATTTCAATATTTTTATTTATTTTTATTCCTTACGATCTACTAGTAATCGTTTACCTTATACAGTCACATCATTTCATTTCATATATCGCCGAATTATTCATAATTTCATATCATTGTTATAGGGTTTAAAAGGGAATTGTTTTATATAACTTCTATTTTTCTAAAATTTTATTTTATTATTATTTTTAATATTGACATGATATGCAGTCGATACTTTAGGAATCCCTAGGAGCTGGCAATCATTAAATAACAGTAATCAAACCGTAACACATCATATTAAGAACCATTTACCCATTTCAATAATTACACATCCAACAAATATTCTGCCTACCTGTAAACACGGGGATTCCATTGATCTGGAAGAACCTGCGTAACCCTTAACTATTCCTTAATCCTCACCTATTTTCTATTTTACAGATTCATCCTTGATGTTTGTACACTACAGTTGTAGTTTTTAAGTCTAATCTCTATACATCAATGAGGTTTATGTAGAAATAAAATCAGTAACATTGTAAATAGATTCATACTCCCTCATATTTTTAATTAAATAAAGATAAACTAGACAGTTATTGTCACCCAAACCGAAATACAGTGATTGTTTCTTAACTACTGTACTTTACGCTAAGCGAGAAATTTCACACCAAACATTATTTCTTGAAGTTATTTTGCATGATAGTGACTATGAATTATGTAAAATTAGTTATTGACAATGGATATCCTTTAAAATACGGACAAAATTAAAAATACTTTTACCCAGTTGAATTGTAGGATTTGAAAGGAATTTCATGATTTATTATAGCTAAATATTTTTAAGATTGGGTGTCAATACCTGTCTGGTTTTATCAGTTAGATATTTTGACTTATGTATTTTATATATTTATATTGTTATAAACTTTATTCTTCAAATCGCCTGTAAACGTATATAATTGTATTATGACCTGTTTTATTCACCGTATGCCATCATTCTGAGAACAATATTGTCTCGAAACATCACCATAATATATTTCTTAGTTTATTGACTGAACCTCGAGAAACTTATTAAACATATGTGTGTGTGTGTATATTTAAACAAGATAGTTATACAGTTATTAATTAACTAAAAAATATGTATAATTTTACGATGATGGTATTTTGTGTCTGATTTCATTCTTGAGCTAGGATCTTATTTTAATCGGATCGTTAAGTTTTGTTGTTTTACTGAAGTCGAATTTTCTCTATAAACACTTGTTAACCTGGCTGTTGTTATCACTGTGGAAACTAACGGGCTACAAGGCCACTCGTCTCCTTAAAAAGAATCGCGGTCTTTGTAATCTTTCTGAGTTAATGTGCCAAGATCTGACGAACACCATTCGAATTTATTATATTTCTGAACGCGATGGTAGTTATATCAATAAAAAAAAAAAAAAAAAAAAAAAAAAAAAAAAAAAAAAAAAAAAAAAAAAAAAAAAAAAAAAAAAAAAAAAAAAAAAAAAAAAGCATTACGATGGATAGAAAATTATAGAGGTGTGTTGTTTTTCAATTCTACAATAATTTGAAAACTGTTGTATAGGCATCATTTTGAGTATTTTTAAATATAAAGGTCTTACTTAATATTTACTAAATAAAACGAATAATTAATTATGATCTAATATTTTGAATTGATTAATTATATGATATTTAAAAAAGACGATCAGTTGCAAAATAATTTAATGGATTTCGCTTTTCAGTCTCATAAAAGATGTGATGTAATGTCATTTTTATCTCATTGAGTCCTTAACTTCGCTTTTTACAATAGCTTTATTTATTTTTAAATCTCATACATTGAATCCCAATATCGAATATTGTTTTGCAATTGAAATTTTCCACCAAAAAATCATTTATGTGATCAGATCAAATTTATCCTGCAAATCGATCTGGAACGTTAGATATACCTTTACTGGCGAACTCTCTAAATGTTATACGATCGTGTATATCTTAATCGTATTTATCATGTGTCATTAGAAGTAAGGTTTAAAAACAACAGATAATTTTCTTTTACTTGTTTTTTTTTCTTAAAAGGATCTGGGAGAAGGGATATAAAAAGTTTATATCAAGTGATATGTAGATTTCAAAATTATTGCTTGGAAATATAATAATTTTTCTGTATTGAAGAAAGAATAATTTTTTAAAGCATTATTATTCTTATTTTATGATTAGACATTCAGCCCTTTTCACGAAATAAAATTAATTCTGATCTTGTTCCCAGAGCTGAATGTTATAATAAAGTCTCTTGATACTACCTTTAATTGTTCTCCATGTTTTGTGGTAGGAACACAATTAAAATTGCAATGAATAAGTTACCGTTTCGTAAATTGCAACTCTCTATTTTTAATTCCATGGTGATAGGCAATTATTTATTAAAATCGCTATTGATTGTTTCGCCCCAGTAAAAGGCGGTGTTGGTTAAAATTGTAGCCGTTGCTAAAATATGCAGGATCTG
This sequence comes from Euschistus heros, assembly GCA_003667255.2. Lineage (NCBI taxonomy): Eukaryota > Metazoa > Arthropoda > Insecta > Hemiptera > Pentatomidae > Euschistus > Euschistus heros. The sequence goes on along the minus strand of RCWM02000186.1, from coordinate 1,409,804 downwards.
CTTTGAGTCGAGACGGACGGGGTATTCCATCTGTGAATAATAGAACATGTTTTGAAACTCCGCCATGGCGACCACTCTCCTTTTTCCAACCGAACCTAAAACTTCTTCCGATCGATAGCGAAAACAATTATGCAGAATAATTTATTTACGGACGATTTGTCGAGCCCGTCTTCACGAAACCGGTTCTGTCTTTTATCATTTATTTAGCGCTGTTTGTCGGGCTCTCTATTTCTTTGTTTTATTATGCATGGTGTAATTTTGGTATCGATTGGCATCAATATGGTTTTTCAAAAATTAGCATAATCATCTTTGTTCAATGTTAATCATGTGATATTTTAACTGGTTTTTTTCATGGTTAATGGTAGATTGTATGACAAGCTGTCGGGATGAGTTATATCGGAAACTAAATAATGTAACTCAGCTTTGTGTCTAAGTGAAATTTGCTTTTCGAAAAATCGAAAGAGAATTGCAATATGTGCTTATTTCAAGATGTTTTCTATGCTATTATCTCTACTATGAGATTTATAATCGAAAATTATATCCCAATAAAGACGCACAACTTAACCAATTTTTCTGAACGCAAATTCTATTAAGGTTAATAGTCAATTCATTTTCCATGTAATTTGCTTTAATCACTTCTTCACAAACTCCGATATCACTCATTATTGCTTCCTGGCTTTATTTAATGGTAAGCTCCGAAGAGATTTATACAATTAAAGTAAAATTAAGCACAAATATAATACGAATGATCGCCTACCTCTAAATACTCTTGTTATCGAACCATCATCCTCAGTCATTTTAGAAATAGTCTGAACACCGGCCCTTCGCGTTGAGTTGGGCTATTTCCAGGCAGGACCCGAAAGTTGCCTGTCATCGGAGTAGTAATAAAGCAAGAAAACTTGGAAGGTCAATGCCTCACCTAACTGTGAGAGCGGGTGCTAGTCATGTAGGATGTGTTTCATTTGCGTCATAAGGAGTTTATATAGTTTGTGAAGTTGTCACATTATATTCGCATTACATTTACCGCAGTTGGGTTTGTTTAGATGTGCTAAGATCCATTATACCATCAACTCGTAATGTTCAGGCGTCAGGCAGTGTGTATAAGTTTTGTAAGATATTATGAGTAGGCATATATATATATATATATATATATATATATATATATATATATATATATATATATATATATATATATATATATGCCTACTCATAATATATTATACTGATAAAAACTGCCTTGGTAGAGAACAATACGGAAAGGAATTATACAAGTCTCAAAGATTCCCAAAAAATATTTTTCGAAAATTCGGAATTACTAACTTGAAATTATCTATTTTAAATTTTTTATATAAATCAAGTAAATTAATGTATTATTGACATTATTGCATTACCTTTGTATTTTTTTCTTCAGTAAGTATTATAAATTTGTTTAGAATGACTCTGAAACAGATGAATATGAATGATATATACTTTTTTGTATACGAATAATTTCTATGGCATCCTAAAAGGGTCCTAAGTACAAAAAAATGCACTTAAAAAAAAATATAATGTTAACAAAATAAAAAAAAACTACGAGGTTTTATACCCGCTTTTATTTACAGAGGGATAAATTAAAGCAAAATATTGCTCATTTCAAATGCAAATGACAATTTGATGTAAAAGGGCTGTATATCTTCTATAATAAAGTACATAATTAAATAAAACTATATTTACTAACTATGTAGTATGTATTTCTCCTCCTTTTCTCATTTTTAATATATATACATACATATGTTTGTATGTTTGTACAGGCAATGCTCTTCTGTAAGAAAAGATTACTAGATATCTAGATTTAGCAATTTTTTTAGGTACCTTATTTGAGACTTTTTCCTCTTGATAGGTAAGATATCAATAAAATAAAATAAAAAAATTAATAATGAGCTTTGCGTCAATCATTGTGGATTAGTTAATCGTCAAAATAATGACAAAATTGTGAATATTCATACTAAACTTTATATTTTTCCTAACTGATCACTAAATTTCCAACCTATATACAATTAGGATTGATGAATTAAGTGCCACTTCCATTGAGACGTCTTCTTTTGTAAAATACACATAAGTAAGCATTTATTTATTTTTATCCGTAACTACTAACCGATAATCCAGCAAACTTGATTTTTTAGTTGTTTTTTTTTCCATTTACTGAAAAAATGTTAAATTTTATTTATCAGAAAAACTCAGAAATTTATTCTTTCCAATTTTATTTTTATTTATATTGTTAGTTTTATATTGTTTTATTGTTATAATTGAGTTAGGACTCATGTTTAACAAAAGAAAGAAAAAAAAAATTATTTTATTTTTTTTATTATTTACGTAAAATTCCAAATCCAACCAAGTCCATTTTTGAATCATTTTCGCAGCTGGTCGCTAAAGGTGAAGGATTAAGAAGATGCCTTATTTTTGTTTTGCCCTTTTCAATGGGATTTGTCTATTTATGAGAGAAAATCCTACACCTAAAAATAATCTAAGAAAAATTATTTTAAAAAAAACAAACAGCTTATATCTGGAAATTGGACTTGGCTGGTTTTGGAATTCTACGCCTCATAATCTCTGCATTAAGAATAATATATTTTAGTGATACAATCTGCCTGCAGATTTTCATTTTTAAAGATTAAATATATTTTCTTTTTTTTCAGGTGAGTCCATTTTTTTTTTGCTGTAACCTGGTGCCACAAAAGTTCACAATGTTTCCCTATTGTGCTATAGACAGGTTTCCTTCACCTGCTAAAGGTAAGCAATGATCTGTTAGCCTAAGTGTAACTTAACCTACTCAATAATCATTTAATATAGCTAGTTAGTCTTATGCAAATCATGCTATCGGCAGGCTGTGAGGGAGAAGTTGCCTCTCTCTAGTTTTGATATTAAGACCCAGTTTATTGTTTGGCCAACCCGGCTAACAGTCCTCAACTATTGCCAATATTGATTTCAATATATTAATCTGCCGATATTAATAAATTATTCTCAGTTTATAATTTAAACATTGTAATCAATAGTAGTAAATTGAATTGTTTTGAACTCCATCAACTGAGCTTAACATATAATATTCTATTATATAAGCATTAAATATTTACATTAACTTTATTACCTCTACTGTTGCGAGTTTACAACATTAATTTAACAATTTGTTTTATATTTATAAGCTCAAATATTTTTCTATTCTGTTAAACCTGCTTATTATTTAAGGTTTATAATTATCAAAGATTATTTTTTATTTTTAACCCATTGAAAACAATAGTACAATCAGCTATTTTTTAACGCTATCGAGTTGTTTGGAGATAAGTTATCAAAAAAAAATATTTAGAGGGAGACCAAGGCTGAGGTGGCTGGAAAAAGTCCAGAATAACATGAGAAGACTGGAAGTAAATGGTTGGAAGCTAGACAGGAATGGCTGTCGATTCTTTGTGAAGCCAAGGCCCGACTAGAACTGTAGCGCTCAGGATAATAATAATAATAACGAGTTGTAAGATTTAAATATTACTTTCAGGTAATTGAGGGTTGCTACAATTAAATTGAGAGCGATGTAAAGTTAAATCACACTCAGATTTCATTAAAACATACCAGGAATAAAAAATTAAAATTATGATTTTTGTAAGACAATTGTAATTTTTTAATTCTCTGAAAGATTTTATGATTCACATTATTGCAATAAAAGTTTTCATAAAACAGTATTATTGTATCATTTGCGAATATATCTCCTTACCTATCTCTGAAATATATTTTAATATGGATTTTGAAGTTTGAAAATTATACGACAATATGAATACATTTATCAACATTATATTTTTTTTCTTTATCTATTTTTTGAAATTTACAAACGTTAAAAAAATAATATAAAATTCAACTTGTAAATGTTTTAATATTGACCATAATAACATGCCAGTTGCTTGCATTGCAAATACCTACTGATAAAAGTTCAATTAACGTTTAAAGCTGTCTTTGCAGACGTCTTTGAGGATTATCGGGAATGGAAAATTAAGAGGCTAGTGGATTTGAATGTTTATGTAATTTACTATGATATGATAGGTAGGTATCTGGTTCTTGAGTTAAATTAGAAACATGCAACATTGAGGTTTTGGATTTTTCGTCGCAAGGATTCCATATAAGATTTGTTTTGTTTAGTGGAGCCCCAACTTTCAATTCCGTGTGCCAAAATAGGAATTATTACTGTCATGTAAAGGAGTCTTTTAATCGGATTCTTAGAGCGTTTTGTTAGTTAATGTTAAAGAAGTCGAGAATGATGAGGAGTTTATTGTCGTTTTCGTCTTGTATGTGGATTCCAACTTAGGCTCTTGCCCAGTTGGAGTCCTAGGTAGCGGATCTGTTTAACAGAGATCAGTGGAATAACATTATAAATCTAATTTCATAACTTTAAAGAAATCAAATATATATTTCGTCAAGTATCAATATCTTGTAAAATATGCTAAGAAATTATACCTTTTTTTCTAAATAGAGCTCCTCAATTACTGGAAAAAATATTTTAAAACGCTAATATTATTAAATTTATTTATGTAGTATTTTTTTTGTTACCTCAGTTTTATGCATTATAATCTCTAGTCAACATTTTTCCCGAGAATTTTAAATTCCGAGATTAAGATATAAAAATCTAGAAAAAACCTTGTGATGAATTTAACAAGTTGGTTTCTTCTATTGTGAGCGAGGAAGATTGGACTCAGGTTATATTCGTCTTAACCTTGGCCATTGTCTGAAGACTCCATTATTATGAAAATACCCAAGTCACAAAAGAATTATCCTTTTCTATGAATAATATTACTTACCGGCTAAGTATCTGGATTTAAAACTCTATACAGATTTTTTTCCCTTCGCATTTAAACAATGAAATGTTGAATAGCGTTACGTAAGTTATAACCACTTCTTGCACGTAATGTTAATTTTTTTTTTTTTAATTTCTGGAAATTAACATTATATTTAAAATTTAAAAATATCTTGTTGGTTTGTTTATTTTACCTAGAAATTAATAATTATGGTTGTTGCATTGTATTGGTATGGATATGTCTTTTGACTGGGAGCCTTGCTTTTTTGGGTAATGTTTTTTTTTTTACATTCAAAAATGTAACATTTTGACACTCTTCAGCTCTGTTGGTGTGGTCCGGATTGAGAAGTTGCCGACAGTTCCTGAGAAGGAATTTAATGGAAAATATTTTTTGTTATTTAGCATTTGTCACTATCGGCTACAGTTTAGGAATTATATCGGTTTGAATCAAATAAGCCACCTTTTAAAAAACCCTAATATCTTTCAACTTCGTAATTATTAATAATTATATATTATTAAAGTAATTTGCCCTGATCTATTAGGAAAAAACAGTAGACTATGGATAGATATATCAATGATCTATTGCTTTTCTTAGTCAGGGAGGAATTGTGTTTTTTTTATAACATGTTTGTACTACAAACTTAGTTATTTATATAATATCTATATAAGCTATGAGTTTTATGCATTTGTTTGCATGTATATTTAAAAATTTTACTAGCTGGGAGATACTTAAAAATCACTCTATTGATATGTACAACTATATAAATAAAAACAGAGAAATGAGAGGGATAGTGCTATGCAGTTTCAGAAGCCTCAGAGAATTTTCGGGAGTCAATTGTAAATTAACGATTTACTTCACATAAAATAATTGCGCATTTATCAAAGTTATTTGAGATATGATTATCTGGTTATGACGGAGAAAACTTTTCTTAGAAACTCTCGATTGTCTGATCTCTCAAAGGTCTGACCATGTCTTTATACCCTGTCTTAACGATATTGTATCCAACAAACTCGCTTTAATCCTTATCTTTTCTTCACGTTCTTTTTACTTATTTCTAGGAATCATTTTCATGTCTGAAAGCACTAAATCTATGGAGCTCTTTTTTTTTATTGCTGGTACTGTATTATTTTCGTTCACTTGTTAAAGGAAATATTAACTTTAATTTTATAGCCCGTTAACTTTAAGGGTTATCGGGAATCCAGTGATAAGCAAAGAGAAGATTCGAGTGGGTATGACGCTTTTCAAGATATTTGGTTAGGGCCAATTTAGCAGCCTATAGAACATTTAGATCATTATAGGCGTTTGCGTTTTAATTGATAAGGAGTATTCAGGATTTTTGATTGTAAGGATTGTTTAAGGAAAAACATTCTGTTACGATTTAACGTTTTCTTTTTCAGTAAATCATTATTAATTTATAATTTTGGTCCGTAACGATAAAAAATGTACCTATGGAAGTTTGCAGAGATGGCTTCTGAATCAAGACAAAGACAATATTTTTCAATTGGAGATCTATATAATGTATTGCAAAAAATCATGTATCATGTATTGCAGCCAGAAGTTCCTCATTAAATTTTACTATTTGGCTATCTAGACTAAAACAAACAGACTTACAATTTTTTATTTTGTATAAACAATTTTTTAAAGTTCCTTAAATTCCGAGCACATTTCTCATCTACAGATTCAACAAGAACTAAAATTTAAATATTTAAAAAAAAATAAAAATAAAAATTTTATCAAACCTGCATCATCCATCAAGAATACCCTGAGCAAAATGAATTCCATATACATCATCGGCTATACCTGTCACCTCGTTGAATATTAGTTGATCAAAAAATAGTACTTTTTGTTATCTTTTAAAAAAATACTGCTAGATTAGATTTGTGTTTATACAAACAATCTATTGCCTTAAATTAATTTTTTAAATTCAAAATAAATGAAATTTGAAAATATTCTTTTAGATCTTACGTTTATATAAACTGACCCGATTCGAATTAATGTTAGGTCAAGTGGGCCTGAACCTGGACTCTTGAACTGGTTAAGGATTTAATTAGACTATTCAGAGCATTTTTAATGAGGAGTTTGAAATATCATTTGTGTTAGTTTAGTTGTATTTATGCTGATCTATGCACCTGGCATAATCAAGTTTGAAAATTCTGACGTTTAGAAGTGCAATTAAACACAAATGTTTAAAGAACCAATTAGGATATTTTAATTAATTGCCTGTTCATTTGGAATTATTTTATATGAAAACTAGATTCGAATGTTAAACATTGATCATCAGTTCAAAAACATACAAAAAATCCAATATATCGGTACTCACCTAAAGAGGAAAACGTACTTATGAAAGATATCAGGATCTATAGTAGACTAAATGCATAGAGTTTTCGTAGAGTGGGCTACAATAGCGTAACCCGAACGGGTTACTACGTTATTGCCAGAATTTATAGATCATTTGTATCTATTTCTTTGGCTTGGGCATTGAATATGTTTGAAAGTTTTAGCGTGTTTTCTTATATATGTGCAAACAACATGAATACGCTATTTCCAAGTTGAAAAAGAAATCGCTCCAAATGTTCTGCAGATTTTAGAAACTGCCGAAAATTTTCACATATCTAGGTTACGCCGTTGGTGAGGTGACCCATTCCTTTATTTTTAAAAATCTAATTTCATAGTATATGTTTCCATGAATGGATTAATCGTCGTCTATATAACTTAATCCCTTGAGAGATGTTTTGTAGTATTTATTCAATAAAAATGAAAAAAAAGAAAAGAAAGAAGTTTATTCTATTTCAGCAATGAATGTAGTATTTAAGGTGTTAATTTTTAATTAAATAAAAACATTATTAATTATAAATCTTATATTAAATCTCTGATCTATATGTTAAATCTATGATTAAATTTCAATGATAAATCTTATGTTAAATGTAAAAACAAAAATAAAATAAATAAAAAACCTAATGTACCTTTAGAGACCTGTTCTGCATGAAGAAAGATATGTAAATTAGAACAAAAGTTACGAACGTAACAACATTCGCAACTGCGATTAACAACCCCGTAGTTGAACTGGTCCAGGAATTGCCGCTGAAAGGAGAAGTTTGATCATTGGTGTGTTTAGTGAACATTCTTGTTTAGTGCTCTTATCACGGCAGCCAGTCCCCGCCTGGAATTTGTTTTTGTTTAATTTCCGCTAATATCTGGTGATAAAGGACTCAATGCGCTGCTTCCTTCCCTCCCTTAAACAACCCTTTAAACAAATGTACCCTTCTGGATGTAACAGGCGGCCATCTTGCAAATAGCGTATCGTATTCAAACGCTTATTGTCTCTTTAATGTGTTATTACCTCTTATCACTTTTATTATATGTAAACAAGAATTCTATGTAAGAAAATAAAATTTGTAATTTATTATTATGTTTATTGAATTTTAAGCACTCAATATGTACATCTTTTGCAACCATTCCCAGTTACGGCATCGCCCGCTGTTATAAGTAAAGAGCTTAGATAGGTTTAACTAATGATTGAAGTTTTTTGCAATAACAATCTTGTACTGTATCAAGCAGTTGAGAATTATTTTTTCACAACATTTCTAGATATTTTCACGCAAAGCTGTAATTTTTTACCCGGTACTCTTGCAATTATTAGGTGGTTGAAATTTACGTAAAAGCATAATTGGATATTCAATTATTAATAACTTGCATTCCCAGTCGCAGCTTCGCCCATCCTCATGAGTTAAGAACTTAGATAATTTTAACTAATATCTACAGTTTCATTTGTTCATAGATAAAAATCTTGTAATAAAGTACGCATTATTTCTTTAATGATATTTTCGTGAAAGGCAGTAATTTTTAGCCTGGTTAAAATTACACTCATTAGGTATTTGACGATAACCTAAAAGCCTATTTGGAAATCCAATTTTAATGTATGATTTGGTAACCAAATGGACTGACACTATCAAGAAACTCTTGCGGACTGCGTTATCAGTGCTTACAACTAAATATGGCCCAGGGATCATATTATGCACACAAAATCGATATTTTGATTTTGTCATGATTTTCATTCGGAAGAAACAATTTTATCGATTTAATTTGGTTGGATTTTAAATTCTAACCATAAACATTAAAGACAGTGTGACAAACCTCTTTTCTCCCACACATCACTGTGTGGATTATTATTATAGTAAACTTCACTAATGTTAACCTTTCTAAAACTATGAAGATAATGTTAAGATTTGATAACAGATGGGTTTAATAGTTTTAACATTGCAAACTCTGTTGTAATAACAGTTTAATTTAATTAGCAATTCAATTTCTAGATAACACCTTAACATTGTAACATCTCTTGAATAGTGCTCGCCACCTGTCGGTCGATTTTCAAATGTCACTGCTTACTACATATTTATCGCTTTTTTAACAAAAATTTAATTGTAAATATGTAAATTTTATTATTGCTAAACCTCCTTAAACTATCAAGATAATATGGTTTAAATTTGGTACGTATTGGTTCAGTAGTTTTCGCGGTTAGTGACCACAAACGAAAAAGGGCTTGTCCTTTTATATAATAGTAAAGATTAGCAAAAACTAAGGTTTGGCACATATAAAAAAATAAGAAATTGATATTTTGATAAGGCAATAATTTTTAGTGCGGCAAAAATAATTTTACGTTATTGTACATTTAGATTATTATTATAGTAAACTATACTATTTTTAACCTTCCTAGAACTATAAAGATAATGTAGTTAAAATTTAGTACAGATGAATTTAATAGTTTTACCATTGCAAACTCTGTTGCAGAATGGTGCCAGCCATGTATCGTTCGATTATTAAACATCCTTGGGATCCACAAGTCACACCAAATATTTATATTTCTTTTTATAACAATTTATTTGAATCGAACGAATTTTATTAACAATTTCTAACTCTATATAATACTGTACCTTTATAACCTCTCCTAAATGGCACTCGGCACCAATCGGTCAATTTTCAAATTTCACCGTTTACCACATATTTATCGCTTTTTAGCAACAATTTAATTGAAAACGTGTAAATTTTATAATTTCTAAACCTCCCTTGAACTATGAAGATAACGTATTAATTAATATTTAGTTTCAGTAGTTTTCGCGGTTTAGGAAAATATTTGTCCACTATCCAACCCTCGAGTTTTTCGAAAGTACAAAGCTAAAATTTGGAATCAGGACTTCAAATAGCATTAAAATTAATTGATTTTCTATTTTATTTTTTTCTCTATCAAACTACATGGTGACTGGACCATAATTATAAACGAAAGTAGTTCTAAATGAAACGCAGGAACCTCGATGGCCAAGAGCATTGGGACGAGGGTCTCAAAGCGCTCGGTAAAGAATAAGGTTCTGGGTTCGAATCTCTCCTGGGCAGGTTGAAAGTTATTGTGTGACGGACCCACGGTATAAATCTTTATCTTCCCACTCTGGCTATAATAGGCTGGTAACCTGTAGGGTAAACAGTCTTTCCTGCCCCAGTTTAAACAATAAGCCACAGCAATAAACTAAGACATGTATTTAATATATCCTGCATTTGAGTTTTAATAATAATGCTAAAATAATTATGTAACTGTAGACTCATATATTATTTCACTTTATTCCTGTTATAGTGGGCTATGATCACTCCGACTAATTACATTAGCGGTGATGAGGAAACTGTGATCCTGCATTGCTGAAGCAGTTCCCTGTTGGATCGTCAAATAGATTTCTGCTACAGCATACCAATTTAGTCAATAAATGCCAATTCATTTATGAACCGTTTAATTATTAGCAGCTTTATAAAAATTGTTTTTGATATTAAAAATAGCTTATTTTTTTTCACTTGAGTCACCTGGATGGTATAGAAAGATGAATACAATTAAATTGATGAATTAATTGCCACTTCTTATTGGATTATTTTATTTGAAAAATAGTATCGAATTTATATAACATCATTATCAGTTCTAGAACATACAAAATTTGCCAAACATCTGTAATTTGTTACATAGATTATATACATTGAAGTCTTGAAAATTGTAAGACAAGAAATCAAGTATATTGGTAATCACATAAGGAGCCAAGCGGAATTTTTAAAGATATCGAGAGTGGAAGGGGGTGGCAATCGTGAGATAGTGGGACTATGGTTTTTTTTTCTGTTCCTTTTAGAAAAAAAAAATTAAAATGGAACTATTGAAAATATTTATCTAGTCTTCTAAACGAAAATCAGGATTGGTTTTGAACGATTTTAATATTGCCAATGATTCATAAATATTTAATTTAATATTTTATATTTGTTGTATAAGTTTCACTCCTTAGTATTTATTGAATTTATGGTTATTTTCAATTAAATGGATTGCAAAGTTGGAATTCTGGGTCCTATGATTGTAGGTTCTTAAGTTCATTTAATCTTTTAAACGACGATTTAGTCCAGTTTTTCTCGTGCATTTTAGCTTCGCAGTCATTACATTTAATTTAATAAATCCTTATCGATTATCTTTGCGTGGAAATTATAAAGAGTTCTTCCGTGCTAGAGATAGGAAACTGATATGTTTAGTTAAGTTATATTTGTTACTTACAGCTAACCTTTCTTAATGAAAATTACAAATTATTCTATAGTCAACATTATTTAGTTAAAGATCATTTAAGTACTTTTAGTGAGGGAGTCCAGTAGCTAAGTGGGTAGGGCATTGAATAATGTATAAAACGGGTACCCATCAATAGGATAAAACCTGGCAGTTGCATGTTATTTTGGGAAAATCCCTTACTTGCACTACAGTCGGCCGATGAACAGTATTACCTAAATAAGTACTTGACTCAAGGGTCCTTCAGTGGTTGTAGTGGTACCACTTTTAATTAAATTTCTGAAGTACATTCCGAGAATCAAGTCCATAATATTCGAATATTAAACATTAGCTAATCACTAGGCTAGAAATTTAAATTCAATGATTGTATCAGTTAACCATTTTCTGGTATTAAGAGCATTCTAGAAAAAATAACTATCAGCCATTGCTCAAATCGATACAGATAGTCTTTCAAAGCATCAACACAACTAACACGTATTTTTCTGTTTTTTTGTTTTCCCTAGCTTTAACGTTTAATTGTTGCTACAATGTGTCATTGTAAAGAAACAAAGATTCTAATCATTGAGATATTTAAAAACTGGCTATTACAATTTAAACGTAACGTATATGATTTATATTTACCGATTTATTTTATAATGGAATGAAACATTTTTGAGTCGTTAAAATTCATAAATTCACTCTCAAACCTTTGATCGCATAATAATTTCTACTGCTTTACCGTTATTTGGTTTTTCACATATATACAGAGCTGTAACGGTTGTCAATCATCGACAAATTTTTATTTCTCTTTGTGGTATGATTGGTTTTATATAATGGATTTTTCTTGCTGATGTGACACTTAATTATTTCCGAGCATTCATTACCTCTTAAAACTACTTTCTATGTCTTATTATTTTCTTAGATACTATTTTAAAGGCATGATCTTGTCAGAAGTTTATTTTTGGTTTTATTTGTTCTCAGTTGTATTATGCACCGTCAACTTTTAATTAAATAAATTGATTTATTTTACTGTTTTTAAAAATATGTAACTTTTCATTTAAAAATATCAAAATTATTTTTTTCATATTTGTTTGATTACATGATGAATGACCATACATCAGTATGGTGTTGGTATTGGATTAATTTATCGATATAGGGGCAAGACTTTAACTACGTGTATATCGCAAAAAGCTGCGCACTAGTAGCACTTCAAAAAAAGTTCTACTGTAGAAGGTCTCTTGCCCATCTTATTTTCAAACGCTTTGGAGAATTATCGGGAATCAAGTTTGAAACAATTTGGGAGACTAGTGGTTTCAAGTAGGTATGGAGTTTATCATAAAAGGATAGGTATCTGATTTGGCCTAATCTGCACCATATGAAAATTTAAGATCTTTATGGATAAGTTTGTTAGAATTTTGGATTGCAAGTACTAGATGCAAGAAGAATCTGAAGTTTAGTAAAGCCCTAGAGTCCTAAAGCCCTAGAGCCCTAAAGCTCAACTCTGTATGCATAAAGTGGTTTTATTACTGTCATGTAATTAAGTCCTTGGTAATTTATTGGGAGCTTTAAACGCAAGACTTGTAAATGTTTGAGTAGTCGAAAATGAAGAGCAGTTTCTTGTTCTTTAAGTCTCATACGCGGATTCCAAGTAAGTCATTTTTCCAGGTGGAGCCCTATGTAGTGGGGATCACTAGAATATTATTAAATAATGCTGTAGTGCAAGAGGTCCTAGGTTTGCGATGAAGGGTAAATGTTATTTGATGAGATTTATTTGGATTTATTTTAATTTTCCATTTTTTTCCATTCCAACAATAATGAAGTTTTGTGTTGTGAGATAGGAGTGACTGAGAAGCAATGAAAATATTTACTGATAGCACGGGGTAGTCGGAAGTATTAAAGTTCAGTAACTCTTTTTCTTCTATTCAAAAATACGAATTCGGTCTGAACTGTATCAAATAAAACAATGAAATTTTTCAGTCCATTGTTTATTCAGATTCAATGAAGGAGATTAATTGAACTGACAGTAATGATTTTTCAGTGATCCAATATCTTATGAATATAATAGATAAATTTATTCTGGAGTATGCTTAAAGTTCAGCTATTTCCTTGTGATATCATTTAAATTTGTGGTTCTCTGCTTGACAGCACAAAGACCTTAGGTTTGACAGAGGGCCACCGGACCCCTGAACGCATTAGGGACGAGCAGCACCCATACAGCACACAATCGCCAGCACTCCCAGATTGCCTCATACCCCGCAGCAATGTCGTTATATTGTACATACATTGAGGATGATAGAAAGGCTAGGCGAGGTCGCTGCTCAGCTAGCGTGGTTCCTGTACTGCCAGGATATCCCTAATTCACCCTGCCCCCCCTCGTCCCTACTTCCACCTTCCTGTTCTCTGCGTGTACATACATGCTCTCATTGGAATTCTTTTATGTGCTGAATTTATTTTATTTGCATCAATATATTATTTCATAGGGGTCGCTAAATTTCCGATACTCCACAAATTTTCTTTAAGTTACTTAATGTTTTTGTCGTTGTAAAGTTACCTGACTGAAGTTTTAGATTTCAAAAGAAACAAATTGATTTAAATATTAAAATAATCTATGGTACCCTAACAGAAGCGTGGCTCAATCCCCCTTCATGCTCCCAGAATACTTTTTATAGATTCTAACCTTCTTCCGATTTATTTCGGTGCTTTAATCGTTACTTTTCGAGGGGAAAGGTTATAAAAATGAAGTGGAACTAAGAAAATATAAAAACTAATTAAATGTTGAATTAATATTATATTAAATAAATTATTAATTAAATTAATATAATGCTAAATTGCTAATAATTCTAACTTGTGATAAACTTTCTGATTTTAGTGAAGTGTAAACAGATTACAAATATATAAAAACATAATCCTTGTTGAAAGCTATGATGTTCAGTAATTTCTGCCGTATATTTCTAAGCCAAGGGGAGGAGTAAATAAGAAAATCATGAAACTTTTGATACAGGGTACCCACTTTTTAAGAGGCTTTTTTTTTTTTTTTCCTTTTTTTTTTTTTTGCTATTTTTCCGAAGGGGAGTGGAAATACACTTTCTCATCTTTTTTTTTTTTTTTTTTTTTTTTTTAGACCGTTGTGTTTTATTAAATTATTAATAAAATCGGTAGGGGAAAAAATTAAATTTACGCAACCTAAAATATTTCTTTCGAGAAAATTCAAAACTTTCAACTAGTTCTAGCTTTGCCCTTAAATGTGTTAAGTATTCAATAAATAAGAGGTGTAACCTTTTCTTTGTAGAAATAGCTGGAATACATTTTTACATAAAATATATAACTTTATATGAAAAAAACAACATGTTTTACATAAGAATCTATATTATTATATTAAAGGATAGGCTATTTTTCGTTTGTGATCTCTAACCACGAAAACTACCGAACCAATACATACCAAATTTTTACTAAATCATCATTTTAAATTCAGTAAGGTTTAGCAATAATAAAAATTACTGATTTTCAATAAAGTTGTTTTTAAAAAACGGTTGGTATGTGGATAGCAGTGATGTTTGAAAATTGGCCGATACCTGGCGAGCGCCATTCTACATGAGAGATTAAAAAAGTACGGTTTTATTTAGAGCTTGAAATTTATCGTAAAATTTACTTGTATTCAATTAAAATATTAAAAAAGATTTAAATATGTGGCGCTTCATGTGGATCCAGTTTGACTGGGAAGTTTAAAAATCTTCCGATATGTGGTTAGCTCTGTTCTGCAAAAGAATTTACAATATTATAACTATTGAACCCATGTGTAACAAATTTTAATGTAATAAAATCTTAATACAATTTAAAAAAAAAAATAAATTTATTGAAATTTACAACTCTTTAAAATATATTCAACAACCAAATTTGATGAAAGTGAATACAATGGCATGTAAATAACATGTGAAGAACTATTCACTAGTACATCAATAAATTCTACATTAAAAGGTCTCTAGGCCATCTTCTTTTCAGACGCCTTGGAGGATTATCAGGAATGGAATAGGAAGCAAGTTGGGAGACTAGTGGATTGGAGTGGTTATGGAGCTTACTATGGAATGATAGGTATCTGGTTTGGGCTAAATCAGCAACATATGGGACATTAAGATCTTTATGGATAAGCTTATTCGTAACAAAGTAAGGAGCATTAAGGATTTTTCGAAGGATTTTGGATTGTAAGGATTGGATACGAGAAGAATTAGAAGGTTTAGTTGAGCCCCAGAGCTCAACTCCGTATATCCAAATAGGTCTAAAAACTGTCATGTAAATGAGTCGTTTGTAGAAAATTGGGAGTTTTGAACGTCTGTCTAGTAATTGTTGAAGAAGTCGAAGAAGTCCTGAAAACGACCAGCCGCTAGAGTTTATTAATAGTCTGCTTTTATTTGTCGTCATAAAAATTAAAAACCGGAAGTCTTGTATGAGGATTCCAAGTTAAACGTTTGTCCAGTTGAATTCCTAGATATCGGATCTGTTCAACAGGGATCAGTGGAATATAATACAAATTTAAACGTACAATGTTGATTAGTAAAAACGAGGTTTTCCACACTGTCATATTCATTTATGGTTAGCAATTAAAATCCAACCTGATGAAATCAATAAAATTATTTCAGACTAATAAAAATTATTACCAAATTAAAATGTCGATCCTTTGCATGTTTATAATGTGTGTATAAAAATAATCCATTGGTCTTTAGTTGCAAGCCCTGATAATGCGATCCACTATCCGCAAGAGTTTATTAATAGTCTCCGTTCATTTGGATTACAACTCATAAAAATTAAAAACCGGATGTCCAAATATGATTTTACGTAAACTTCAAACATCTAATTACTGCTATGTTAACTAGATTAAAAATTACTGCTATGCGTGATAATATTATTGTAGGAATAATGCTGAATTACATACATCAATACACGATTTTTACCGATAAACGAATATAACTTCAATAATTAGTAAAAAGTATCTAAGTTTTTTACTTATGAGGACGGACGAAGATGTGGCGAGGGATACTACCTATGAATATATAATCTAACAAACTTGTTATGATTTAACAATTTATATATGACAGTATATATAAATATTATGTATAGTGCTATGCGAAAGCGATCTTAACATCAAAAAGTAAATGAACCTTACTTTAATTTTGAATGGTCTTTGAATTAATAAGTCTTTTATGAACTTTTCTTTCAACTATGGAATTGCGATTGTCTTCAACAACCCAAGTTAAAACCACTCAATTAATTTAAATACCATTTAATGAGTGTTGTTAAAATATAACGGAGCAATTTCACCCCTCGCTGCCAATCTACACCCAGCAGTTAATTAGTTCTTGCGGGGGGGGGGGGGGGGGGGGGGGGGGGAACACGTGGCTACCCAGGAGTCCACCTTTACAGCTTGCTTTGTTCTCTGAATTATATTACTTTAATTTGCATAATTCACCATATCTTAAATCATGAACGGTCATATGATGTAAACTACTCGAGTAATTCAAATAATTACCAGTTTAACTATAGAAGTAATAAATTAGAATAGGCGATTGAAAACATTAGATCATCTTTTCATCGAATACCGGGTGACCTCGATATCTAATGAAATGGTTATAATAATTGTTGTTGTTTTTTTCACTTTTTTGTTTCTGTTTTTGTAATAAATTATTATTAAAATTATATTTCCAACTACACATATTTTAATAATGGAGACTTATCGGCTGCTTTTTCGTCGGCAAAAAGCGCCAACTTCTTTACTCATTTGCATTTCTACTCTTAAAAATTGCTTGAATAAAATGGAAACATTGATTATAATTTTTATTTTTCGTTTATCTTTACAGTTTGATATTTTTTAACAAAAATATGAACTCTTTTATAACAACCAATTATCGAACATGAAAAAAAAACAAAAAAACATATTATAATATTAACTTTTTGATAATTCAATAACTTAACTTTTTTTAGAATCAATTTGTAGTTTAGCATCATTAAAACATATTAATTATTATTTGAAACTAGCTGTACCCGGCGTGCCTTGCTATGCGCTTAGAAAAAAGTTTTTACAACTCAGTACAACAATCATTGTAGTATTGTTTGAATTAGTTTGTGTATTTTTTTTTTTAATATGATTTGAAAAAAATTATAAAGAATAAAATATTTTACTTTTATTGAAGTGCTGATGGATATAAAATATTTTTCGTTTTTCCATCTGTTCCGTATACAAATAAATCAGATGATTTTTCCAACGCGTGAACAGGCCATATATAACTTTGCATGAGAGAAGCATGGATTTTCGAAATTTAGACACCTTTAACTTCTCACCTATGCATCCAATCAATATACCAATAGACCTATAATCTCCCCCTGAATATGTGAAAAAAAAAAAGCTATCTCACATGGAGCATTATCTCTTACCGTTTGAAAGTCTATAAAGGACACAAACACATACATTGCTTTTTATATATATATATAAATATAATAAAAAGTAGGTAACATGAAATCGTAACTGCTATTTTATCAGTTTAATTGTTCATTTACAGTTATCTAATTTAATGTATTTTTAAGTTTATATATATAATACATTCGTCCCTTAAGCACATCATTTTCGGCATTACTGAATTTCAAATTTCTCAATTAACTGTCAATTGCTGACGTTAGTTTTATTAAAAAAAAAAAAAAATATATATATAATATATATATATATATATATATATATATATATATATATATATATATATATATATATAATATATATAATATAATAAAAAAACATATTAATTAATATTAAAGCTACGTGTACTGATTAAAAGATATAACCTAAAGGCCGGACATAGCCAAAATCATCTGCTGGAAAATAATGCCAATTTCCCTTAATTATTTTCATGATCTTTATAAGAAATTTATGTTTGTATTTAAAACATGTTTTATTAGTTTCCTATTACCGTGCAATATTATTGAATGACATCAATTGTTGTAATCACCAACTTGTTATTGAAATCTATCAATAATTTATAATTTTGAGAAAAGGGGATAGTAATTAATTAGTTATTGGTGACATTTCATAATTAATAGGTATTGTTACTGAAATTAATTTCTTTATTTTTTATCACACTGGGTAAACAATCGTTGAGAAAAGATTTGTATTCTCCGAACTCGTTTAAGTGTTTTTCGCTAAAGGGGTTGTTTTAGGAATCCTCCCCATATTTATCAAGCATTAAAAGGATTTTTTTTAAATAATTTTATTTCAGGATTATGCTTTTAATATCGTTTAATGAATTCAATAGATCATAAAGTTTTATCTTTTTTACATTCATATAACGTTAAAGGTTTAATATTTAATAATAAAATGCTTTTATATATTTATGTGTATGTTTATATAAATTTATGTTATACATTCCGGTTTGGTTTCTTTCTTATCCGGCTGATTTTATCAAAGTAAGGAACTAGCTTAACTTCGTAATTGTATTATGAACCAAGGCTTTTAGCTCACGGAATTTCAGATCAAGACTCACTGGGGGAGACTGAACTTACTCTAAGGTAGCACTCCTAGACTTTCAGATCTATTAATAAATAGTTTTACTTTGAACCTGAGTGACATTCTCCATGCTATTTACTTTGTAGATTTAATCAAAGGCTTGATTACGAACTGAAAGTTTTACACTACGTTATATTTCTTTGTATAAATAAATTTAATTTTGCCCACACTGTTTTTTTTTACTCAAAAAAAAAAAAAAAATAATAAATTTATGTGCAGATCTGAGTTCCACATTTGAGCATTATCTATACCTACTGGCTATTCAGTGATAAAGCAGTATGAAGCTATTTGATTATTTATTTAAGTTTGGCCTTGCAGTGCCATCATCTCACTCCCGCTTAAAGGAAGTCTTGCACTACGTCACTCAGGGCGTGATCTGGCTTAATGATCTATGCTCATAGGCCTCGGACGACTATGTAAAGAAATACGTACTATGGATTGTCGCTGTCGGCTGTTTGTTTAAGGTTACATTACCACCTACGAAGAAGACCATGCACTAATTTTCTATGTGGTCACTCTAAACTCGTACGATCGCTTTTGTTCCAGATAGGCTTTAAGTATGATATATATTCTTAGAGGGTAATTAATGTTGTACAACTTTTGTTCTGACGACTTTCCTCTAAAATGAACGAGTGAGGATCTAGACGACAAACATATACAAAAAACTAAAAAGACGCAAATTTAAACAGCTTTAATGTTGTACTAAAACACGTTTTCAATGCAACGCACCGTTTTCGAGTTATAAGCGAAAAACTAGAAAATGGAACATCCAAAGCTCCCATCCCCCATAGCGGCACCGAGATTTTGAGGGATTTTATTTGTTCTTGTTCAGAGGACCATCCTCTACACATTGCTGAAAAAATATGGAACTAGTATTTTTAGTTCCTCTGATTTTCCTATTTTGACTGGACTATTTTGTAACAGATGAAATACTCTTTTTTTTTTTTATTTATATAGATTTACTACCTAACAAGTCTGCCTGTGGTGATTACGATTATTTAAGCAGAATGCTTTTTATACAAAAAAAATTACATAACATTAATCTTAAATTCTTTCCTCAGTTACTAGATTTATTCTAATAAAAAAAAAGTAACCATTTCACTGTTATTCTTAGCCGGTGCCCTGAGCTAATGCTTCCTGTTAGTTTTATACATTGGCCTGGTTAAATTGTGAGTGGGTGTCACTCTAATAGGGAAAAATAGCTGCCGGCAGTTAGTAGCTTGTTCTCCTAATGCCTGGTATTCAGCTGAAAAAATACCATTCCGTTGCCTTGTTTTTGCACTGGTTTCGACTTCTAGCTCTAATCTTATTATTTGTCAGGCTGAATGTTATTTATGGATTCAGATTGATGAAAGTTATCTATGTTTATTGTGTTGTTCGCTGGTAGAATGTAATGAATTAAATGAACCATATATCAAATAAATTTATTTGTTTCCTGTATAAGACCGCTAAGGATTATCTGTATTTCTTACAACATGAAATCAAGTAAATTTTAACTTTTGTCATATCGTTAATTTTAAATTTAAAGGCGACAGAGTTACAAAACATTATAAAAAGCACCACCTGCATGTCAGAATTTAATGACTAGGATTTTCTTAGACACCTGAGATTTGTTTTGAGTTCGAGGACCTTTGAATCGAGAAACTGCCCAGTCTAAAATACTGTAATTAATTTTGTTGAGAAGTTCTTAGGGCGTATTAAAATTGTTGAAGTAAATAAAAAAAAAAAAAAAAAAAAAGCTCACGTGAATTGCAATAAATAAACTATATGACTATAGTTAAGTAAATATTAAATATACAAGTAGGAAAATAACTATGACTAAAGATCTCGAGATACAGCTGAATTTTTTTTCTTACTAAAAAGTAAAATGTTTTTCGATTTATTTATTTATTTTTTATTTTTTGATACATGGTCATGCATAAACACTAAGGATAGGAAAATTATCTTCTTGTGAAATAATGATTGATGATTATTATTGGAGCCTTTCATTGATTTTTCTCTTGTTATCTTAAGATATGGTTTTAGTAATCTATTAGATCTGGTTCATAATCAATCGCATTATTAACGTTTAATTAACAGTTTAATTGTAAATTATACTTTAAATATTATTTCCAGTGAAATTATTGCAATCGAAATCATCTCCTTTTTTTTTATATTCAAAGGCATAGCATAAAAATGGCATTGCATAAAAATGCCGGCATGTTTAGTGTTAAAGAACAGAAAGGAATATAACAAGATGTATTGAAAAAAACCTATATTGTATATAAAGAAAGAATTTTTTATTTTATTTTGCCAAAATGATGGGTATTAATTTTAAGTGATGCTACTTTGTGCTACTATATTTTCTCGTTTAAAACATTTTTTAATCTTTTTAAAAATGGAGACAAAAAATAGGTATTAATATTTTGTTGAGTTTGAGGTGGTCTCATAAGAAAATCATTTTTGACCATTTTGAATCTAAGCTTGTTATATTGAAAAAAACAAAAAAAAAAAAACAACAACATAAGAGTGCAAACTCGATGAGATAGTGAGATGGAGCGAAAGTCTCAGTTCTCTCGGTACAGAAGGTCGTGGTTCGAATCCCACCTAGGCCGGTTAAAATATAGTTCGGGGCGGATCCACGGAATCAATCGTGACCATCCCACTTAGGGTGGAATAGTTTGTTAGTTCGTCTTTTCTATCCTAGTAGGAGTAAGGACGTAAGGACACTAAGCCCTAAAAAAAAAAAAAAAAAAAAAAATTAAAAAAAAAATTATGTATTAAGTTTTAATAGTCTAAAAAAAAAGTTAAATTTAATCAGAATTTAGTTGTCAATCTAAACTGAAAATAAAATTTAAAAAAAAAAATCTATGCTTACTGGTACAAAGCAGCAGCCAGCATTTTACTTTCTTACAAATTTTTATTCCCAGCTTATATAAAAGTTTATGGAGACATCCTTAAGAGCTTATTTATTATTTTCCTATGTAAAGATAAATTTTTATTGAATATAAATATTAGCCATTTGAATATCATTTTCTGTTCCGAGTTTTGAGAGAAAGGAAACCGAGACTATTTTCGTCTTTATTAAACCATTTCAATTGAAATTTTATTAAATTATCTTTTTAATTTTTTTCTCCTAACAACTTGGGTTATAATTGCCTCGTTAAACTAAGAGCCTAATTATATCTTCTCCCTACAATTCTACCTTCGCAGTCTTACCGCTTAATTAGCGAGATGACCTGTGCTGAGTTCTTTCCTCCCAGTATCTCCTTTTGAGGTATTATCCTAAAGATTTTTTGGTCCAAGATTTTTATTTTTGTGGTGTACCATTCGTTTGTTTGTTTTTTGTTCAGTACTGTTCATTAATTAGTGATGAATATGTACATTAAGTTTACATTTTCACCCTGGGGTATTGAGACGAATCGTTCGACAAAGGACTAACTAATTTTCTATTAGAATCTATATATGAAGTTTTAATCGGATTTCTTGAAAAACACATGCCAGAACTCTAAAGATCCCGTACTTTTATGAAATCCACGTTTTTTTGGCACATTATTCGCTATAACTTCGAAGCTATTGTACCGATTAAAAGTTTCATTTTTTTATCTCAAAGCTGGTTAATTTTTTTTTATATCATATAATGTAACACCCACGCTAGCATGCTAAATATGTATATTTTGCGAAATATGACAATTATGATATGTTCAGTGGGCCTGGCGTGGGTGTTTTACGGAATTCAATATAAATTACATATATATGATCTAGTAGTAAATTCAACCAGCTTTAAGATTAAAAAAATAAATTTTGAATCGAACAAGTAGCATCGGAGTATAGCAAATAATGTGCCAATAAAACGTAGATTTTATAAAAGTACGGGATCTTTTGCGCTCTGGCATGTGTATTTCAAGAGACCTGATTAAAACTTCATATAAAGAGACCAATAGTACATTTCATCATCTTTAAGATAAAAGAAAGTAATTTTTAATCGGACGAATAGTTTCGGAGTTTTTGACAAAAAAGTATGACAAACATATGTTTGCGGACAAGTGGGACTGGTTCCCAGTTGGCCAAAATCTTTTTTGGATACCTTACATCTGACAAAAAAAACATAAGGACATAAATTGTAGGTCATTTTCTTCTCTTTATTTTAATGTAGAAAAGTATTTTGCTTAAAATGATTACTTTGCAAATTACAAGCAAAATAATGACAACAGTTAAAGCTTTTTTTCTTTTTTCCAATTGTTCTCTTATTTGCCGATGGACATTTTGTTGGAAAACTTCAGATCCGTTTTCAGCACCCCAAAAAATATAAAGTAAGACATCAAAAACAATTACCCATAAACTTCATAGTCCAGTCAAATAGTTTTAAAATAAGGCTTGAACTAGAAAGTTTATGGGTAATTGTTACACCGTATTCCAGGTAATCCTCCAAGGCATCTGAATAGATGGTCTATTGACTTTCTAATATAAAACATTTATTCAAGTACTATTAATGAGTTATTCTTTACATGTTATTGATATGCCATTTTAATCTTTTTACCGCAAATTTACTGATTGTATAAATTGTGTACAGTATATAAATATCAGTACCTAAAGTATTTAAAAAAATTGTTAAATATGAGAAAACAATTCAATTCTGGTTGGATTTATTCAAGTAACTACCATGGTAATATAATTTTTAATGAAAATCCAACCATTGTATTATTATAATACTTGTTGTATTTTGTATTACATTGCTCTCGTGTTCTACCACGAAGACATTAACGAATTACAGGCGCAAGGACCATCCATTGACAAGGACGCAGTGACAGTTAACTCCGCTGATTGGTTCTACGTCTTCATTTGTCCTACTAAGAGTGGTTTCCTGAGGCCGACTCCTTGATCCGTCACCCATGATGGATAGTTTGAACCCAATCGATACCCCCCAGAGGTACTCTGCCAGCACTGCTATAGCAACGGGGAGTGTGCCGGTGAATCGGATGTGGTTCCCTGCAGGAAATTCCTGTATCGATTTATGTTTTCCTTCTTATATCTAGATAAAAATATATAGTTGTAATCCTGATATAGTATTTATCCTCCTTCTATGGCTACTTTGTAATTTAGTTTTGGTAATCATCAGTAGTGACAAAATATTTGAATATAAAAAAGGTTGACAGATAAATAGTCAATTTTATTTTGCCTATATTTAGGAGAAAAACAGTCTTGTGGAGGCAGCTCATATGTGACCATTTCTTACAGCTAAAAAAAATTTAAGTGGTAGGTTTGAGAATCCTTAAAAAAATTAGGTACTTTTTGTTATTTTTTTTTTTAATCTTATTTGTTTTATTATTATTTTTGTTGGCTTTCTGTAAATTAAAATTAATTATACTTTACAAATATTGATAAAGAGCTACTATGTACATATATTTACACGTGAAAGGGTTCCCTTATGCGTGTTGCAAAAGCTTGTAAATTAATGTTTTTTTTAGGCATTTTTCCTATTTCTAGTTATTTACAGAAAAAAAATAAAATATGAAAACTACTAAATTACATAAAAATAAAAATACATAAATAAAATACACAACATAAACGTTTACTTAAAATAATATATAGCCACAATAATGTTTTATATAAATTTAGATATACGTTCGCGCTTTTTAAATTATTGTATATTTAGTACCTTTTTTTTTTGTTTTATTATTATTTTATAAATTGATGTTCTTTTTTTTTTTATTAGATAAGATTTTCAAGTATTAAGAAGTATGATATTGACGGAATAACGGCAATGTAGCATTTTTATGTATATTTCATGAAATCAAAAATAGTTGTATAATATAATGTTTACTGTTATAAAAAATATACAAATAAGCCTCAAACATATTATTATACTCACAAAAAAAAAAAAAAAAAAAAAAAAAAAAAAAAAAAATCATGGGTATAACCATTCCATTTACGTTTACTTTTAACATTTTTCTGAACGAAACTTGATGTCACATATAGTTGTTTTATTTGAAAACTGTGTTTTGAAAGTAATGATAAAGCAGTATAAATTTTTAAAAAATCCAATGATCGCAGACCAATACAGCGGAAATAGGACAAATGAGCATCTTAAGAGATTTTGTTGCACAGTGAGGAAATCAGCCAGTCTAGAAGTGCAAAAGTCGTATTCTCCACAAAATCATAAGTTTTGAAATCAATTGTGTCTTCTAAACATGTTAAATTAAGTAAAAGCACCATGGGTTATCAGCTTATTTAATTTTTTTTTTTTTAAGGGAAACGAAAGTAAATTAAAAATCAATTTTTTACTGTTAAATATCAGCGTAAAATTTTGAAGGCATTGATGCCACTAGATTTAATAAAATTTCGCAGTTTTATTGAAAAGATCTAAGAAATAACAGATAAAATGACAAGGAAGTTATCTAGGAAGGTTTGAGTTATTTGGTTTTTAGGTTAAAGGAAAACAAAAATCTTTTTAAGTGAAAGAAAATTATTATCTTTAATTATTTTCTAAAAAAAAATCAACACAGTGTATTCATAAAAAAAATAAACATTTAAAAAAAACTATTAAAACTATCTATAACAGTTAAAAAAACACTTGAACAAAGCAAAATGAACATTTGAAACGATTTCATTATTCATAATCGTCATCATCATCATCATCATCATCATAATCATCGTCGTTAACTTGAATACCGATAGTGAAGCTTGAGTAGTAAGCAATAAAAATAATTTTATTCCAATAGGTCAAGAATATTTTTAATATACCAAACAAACATTTTATAGATGTATCTGAAAAACTCTAATTAATAATTGAATTAAAAATTAATATAGCACTATGTTAATTGAAATTAATTCGTAACTTAAAGATCGATTAAGTGAGAATTATTTATGAAGGGATTGGCAAAGGGCGGGATCTGCTGGGAGGATTACACCAATCCTCTTCCGATGCAGCGAAGCCTTGGATTCGGCCGTTATAGGCTGGAACTTATTCTTGGTAAGTTATTTATACAATCCATGAGATTGAATGCTTTCAAAATTTACTATGAATAAAGTCGTCTAATTGTTATTGTATGTTTTTCCCATCTATAAAGAATTGATTGCACATAATAGTTGTCATTCTCTTAGTACATTAATAAAATCATAGACTAGTACATCAGACTAGTACATAGACCTTCGTTGATGAATTTATATTTGAGGAAGTTCCAAACGTTAACCGCTATCAAGTTGTTGGTATTGTTGATTTCATTTGTTCTGAAATTCTCATTAGCGTACATAAATGGGTAAACAAGTCATACTAGTTGGTGTTATTCTTGAATTGAGCAAGTGTAACATCATAAAGCACTGCAATAAAAATAAGCTAATTATTCATCTAATAAAATGTAATGTAAATTGTTTGAATAAACACTGAATATGAAACTTATAATAATTTTAAAATCTATTTTACTATTTTAAACTTAGGTTTTCAAATAAGCGCATGAAATAATATTTGAATTTTTTTTTTTAAACATATTAATTAAAATGATAATAATCTTTAAGTTAATATTCGTTAAATAAATTTGTACTAGTATATTATATTACTAGATAAGTAATATTTATTTAGGTCTATTTAAGAAAATTACAAGAATTTTGATATGACAATTACTAGTAATGAAACTAGCTACCGTTTTACAGTTTTACAGTTCAGAGGCTATATTCTTTTCCAGATGGTTAGGACAGATACAAAGAATCATATAAGAAATAATGTTAAAAGCAAGCAGGTTCAAGAACAGAGGCACGGACGCTATGGTTCCAAAAAAGTAAATTTTACGAAATTCCTCATTTTTTAAATCTGTTGTTTAGGGCTTTTTTTAAATATTAATTTATTGAAATTTACAACTGTACAGATATATACATCAAGTAAATGAGCTGATAAAGATTACAATAACATGTCAAAACCTGAAAAGCACTATTTACCAGTAGCACTTCAACAAATCCTAGGAGCCCTAGTTAGCGGATCTGTTCAACAGGAATTAGTGGAATACCATTGAAGGATACTGTAGGACAGGAAGTCGTAGGTTTACGACAAAGGGTAAAGGTTGTTCGGTGAGATTTGTTTCGGTTTATTTTGATTCTCCATTTTAGACAACATTAAGTGTTTAGGATATGGGATTGGAGTGCCTGATGAAAAAGATTATGAAACAGTGGTTTAATTTTTTTTTAAATACATAAGAGGTAATTTTGAAATGTATAGTTGAACCCTGTCATTTGTAATATTTCAAAAAAAAAAATGTAACTTTTTATTATTTGAGTATGAGCCCATTGAGACTTCGCATAGTACTCAAGAGGCATTTACCGTTCGTCGTGCTTACACTTCCTTCATTCTTCTGTTGTGAACTTATTTTCTCTCTTGAGACCATGTTTTTCCAGTCTTCTTAGGTTTCTCCTCCTGGTCAACTTGCCGTTGGTAAATTTTGGACCTGAAAACTACCCGGTTTGGAATATCCTCTGGTGTGATTCCGGCTTGCTTAAGATCAGTTTTGATTTCACCCATCCACTTCATTGGGTCTGTTTTCGATTTACTCCTTTGTTTGTAAAATTCAACTATTTTTCTAGTGTCTTGCTGGGTTCAAAATGTAATCCCTTTAAACATTTTAAAATTTTGTAATGTTAGCTTTAAAGATAAAATATAGTATTAAACTTTTAAAAAGTAGGTTAGGGTCAATTCTATTTTTTCTCTCTTTATTTGTGTCGAATGGACTGATTTCCAAATCATTGGAAATAAAAATTGCGTTTTTCCTAAAAGAAACTTTTTAAGTTCCACAGAATTCTGAATGTTATTAAATTTATTTTTTGCTGTAATTTTTAAAACTGTAACAGATATATTTTTAAAAAAAAATTGAATTGTACTTTGAGCCTATAATCTTGTTTGGTGCATTTTAGAACTGAAATATTTTTTTTCTTTCATTACTAAGGGCCTTACATAATTTTAAAATCATTAGTAGTTCATGACTTTTAATTACATTAAAAATTAAACAAATGTTTGGTTTTACACTTCTGAAGAAGTATTTAATTTTTTTTACCTATTTATTTTAAATAAAATAGCATTTAGTAATAAACAAGGTAGAACAAACGATGGAAATATCGTAATAGATTTATCAGTAAACAAATAAAGTTGTTAGCCATCTAAGGAAAACAAATAAATGAATAAATATTAAATATTTTTGCCAGCCATGAAATGATTAAAAAATACAACTGGTATTCCTTATTTAGTTATGTTTATTAACACCTGTCTTCCTTAATCAGGATATCATAATTTTTCTATAATTAGCATATGTTGATTATATAATTTATTCAAAGCTCAGTATATCTATACAGATGTATCTGTCGGGCGTTGCCTGCCGGCACTGGGTGGCTCTGGAAAGGTATAATTTCACCTTAGGCCCGTAATGATCGCTAGCAGATGTGACACCAGCTGCAGGAAATGACGCTCGAAACCTTGCAGGCGAGGAAATCCATGATACTTCCCCCTCCCCCCACCGCGTACCTTAACCCTCTAGCCCTTAGGGGTTTTCCATCTGCCTTCTTAATAAAGCTTCCCTCTGAATCACAGATTTTTTTGTTTTCCTGTTTCAGAACTTCTATATCATAAAGTATATAGTTCGTGATTTGGAGTCTTAGGGTTGCCATTCACCTAGAGATAAAATCAATACCTCATATTGAATATAAAGATAGGATTGAACCCAGCATTTTAAATAGGTGAAAAATTCCCACACTTTCTCCATTCACGTAAAGATTTTATTTGGCTACTGTTTGTTGCTTATTGGGCCCTAGAGTCCTTGTACTGCAGCTGGTCAGGAAGGACGGGTTATTCTACAGGTTACCAACCTATTTTAGCCAGGTTGGGAAGGTCAAGATTTATTTCCCCAGATTTATTAACCCACCCTGGTGGGATTAGAATCCACGACCTTCAGTGCCGAAAGTGCTAAGACTCTTGCTCGGCCATCGAGTCCTTATATTTTGCTATTTATTGAAATTTACACAAAATAAAATGAAATACATTTAGTAAATGTGATGAGAATGATCAAAGTGACATGTCAATTACTTGTAAAGCAAGTTACCCATAGTTAACACTTAAGGCCTTGTTATTTCCAGTTGCCTCTGTAATTAAATTGAAAGCAAGTTGAGATACTAATAGATTTTAATGGTTATGAGGTAAAAAATAAAAGGATAGGTTTGGGTTAAATCAGCAACACGTGATACAATAAGATATTTGTAGATAAGTTTGCTTGTGACAAAGTAGCATTGGGTATTTTTTTAAGGATTTTGAATACGAGACTATTTGAACGGTTTAGAGGAGCCCCAAATCTAAACTTCGCATCTCTCTATGATTCTTTTGTTATTGATCAAAAGGCTTGAACGTGTGTCTAGTTACTGTTGAAGTCAAAAACGAAGGTCTGTTTCTTGTCGGTTTTACCTACTATGCTGGTAACAAGTAAGTTGTTTGTCCTGATGGAGTTCATTTCTAAAGATAAAAAGACCCTGTTCTAAAGAGTGGTGTATACTAACTAAAATGTAATGACCGCGAAGCTAAATACACATGAAAAACTGGACGATTAGTAAATTAATTAAAAGAACAAATAAGAGCATACGATAATAAAATACCATAGCATACCATTTAAATGGAAATAACCATAAATTTAGGAAAGACTCGAGTGTGAAACCAGCATAAAATTAAATATTTATGAATCACTGTAAATAATAAAATCGTTTAAATTATAAAACCAATCCAGATTTTTGTATAAACGACCAGATATTTATCTGAATCGCTTGATATTTTTCAATAGTTTCATTTTAAATCTGTTTTCAATAAGAACCGAAATATCTTAAAATTTATTCTATTACTCCATTTAGAAGCCCTTCCATCTTGCCTTATAGTTATAATAGTTTGGTTTTCGCAAGAGTGATTTTATGAATTTATGATGATTGTACGCTTATGGTCATTTTGATTACATGCTTGGTAGACCATCCGTGAGGTAGAAAATTATCGTTAATGAGGCACGTTGTTAAAACAATGACTTCTTAAAAATTCGAGTTGAAACAATAGGTTGAAGTTTAAACAATTACTTTCCCAGCATTCAGCTTTCAACGAAAATAGTGTGTAAATGTGTTGTTTTTTTTTTCTCTTTAGAATTTATTAAATATTTGTGTTTATAGCTATATTAGATTATAATAAAGTATGAGGGGATATGTAAAACAAATAAAAGAGAAACTGGGGAGGTTAACAATCACGGATAAACAATTCTTGGATAGAGAAAGTTTTGGAGAAAACTAAGAGAATTTATTGTTTCTGTGGAGAAGAGGGAGAAATCGGAGGAAGGAAGAGCTAGGGAAACAGTCAAAAAGGATGAGAGGGTATTATGGTAGAAGGTGGAAGGTGTGAAGATGAATAAATAGTGAAATCACCGCGGTCCTTCCAGGTCGATTCGCCTATAAAAATAATAATAATAATAAATAAAAATAATTAATAACTCCTAATTCTATTTTAAAGATAGTTTACTTATGGTATAGAATACTCTATATTTCTTTATTATTTTTATTTATCATTAAAATAATCTAGTCTTTTGGCTAGAGTTATACTTTTTTTCATGTATAAACAAAAACACATGTATAATGTGTTTTTTCAGCCTCAAAAATGTAAAATTCTTGACAAAGCTCTTTTGGTGTTGCTCATATTCATTCATTTCATTCATGCTCATAAAAATTTATATTAGATTATAATAGAATTACGATGGGATATGAAAAACAAATAAAAGAGAACCTGGGAAGGCTAAACATCACAGATAAGGACTTCTTGGATATAGAAATGTTTGGGAAAAAACTAAAAGAAGATAGTATTCTTTTGGGTAAGCGTGAGAAAATGGAAGAAGCAAGAGATAGAGAATAAGTCAAAGAGGATGAGAGGTTATTTAAGTCGAAGGCGGAAGGTTTGAAGACGAATAAGTAGTGATATTCGCGTGGTCCTTGATGACCTATTCGTGTTTAAAAAATAAATAGATAAAAATAATCGTTCCTATATTTACTACATATTTGGTGTACACTAATCCTTGTTTTTATTCTTAACTGAACTGCCCGAATCCTCCTTAAGTTGTTTTAGTCATGGATCAATTTCGGGGCCTGAAGATCCTTTTGTCGCTCACCCACACTGTTGGTACCCTGTATTTTACTGGTACCCTTGTGGGACTTCATTAACTCGATCTTAAAAATGTTTTCTTTAAATATAATATTCAGACCAATTACACGTGCTATTATCCCAAATAAATTGAAAATGCGCAATAACAAGTTTTTATGTTTTTGAATAATCTTGTTGTGGTTGAAATTTAGTTTTCTAACTAGTCTAAAAAACACAGGTTATATCAAGAATTGTGTATAGTGAAATAATATAAAGACATAAACTATAGCAGTTTAAAAATAAATGACAGTGTAATAGAGCATTGAGTCTATTCTTAGAGTCCTAGTTCACTACCAAAAACGAAAGGAAGACATAGCCCAAGGATAGAAAAGTGACCTTGGTGCGTGCCATCGGACAGATGATAGAACCAGATCACCAGCAAGAGCAGGACCACTCTCACCCGACAGGTGGAGATCCACCGGCTGGTGGCAGGTGCCCACTAAATACCTTGAGCACAAGTGGAACCAATCGATGAATGTTGTCCTCCGCAGCCGAGAATAACCGTTAATAATATAATAGCACCGCGGATGACGGTGGGGATAATTGAACACTATTAGCAGTAGTTGAGCAAGAGAGTGATTCATAACATGATGTAGGTGTTTACAAGGATGGTATGATCTTCGCTCCGGAATTATTTACTACTTGTTTATACTTTTGATATAAAAAAAGTGAATATAATAAACTTCTAATTCCATGCTTTATAAGTACTTTACTTATGGTATAGCGGTATTAATAATTTCATGGCTGTCTCAGCCATGGTATTAATTATTTCATTTTTATTATTTTGACGTTTATATGTCCTTTGGCTGTGAGCCTATACTTTTTTAGTGTAAGGTTTTTTTTCCCTGTCGAAAATGTAACATTTTGACAAGCTCTAGGCTTTCCAACATTCCACACTGGCAATTATTTATTCGCTAAACTGTATCGGGCACTCTTGCCATATTTCTAGGTATAGTAAATATTGGTTTATTGGAAATGATGGTATAATATCGGAATGGATATTGGTATGGAAAATAATTAACCCTTCGTAAATTGATTTAATGAGTTCTTTTTAAATTAGTCATTAAATAGCACTAACTTAATCACATCCTATTCTACTGCTCAAGCAATATGAGGAAATCTTCTTGCATAGCTTCATTCAACCGTTTCGATCCCGAACCACTGATTAAAAAGTGGTATTTATGTGAATCAGAAGCTTTATCTCTAGCAAACTATTATCTGTAAAATATTTATTTCGCCCCCAGTAAGTAAATAATAGTGGCCCAATCACTAAAACGTGCGGTTTTGTTCATATTGATCCGGATATACTGGATCCAGTTAAAAAAAAAAAAAGGCGCGGAGAAACGATAGTATGTACAGGTGTTTGATTCCAGTTGTTTCACTCCAGCGGACATGTGGTTTGGTATTGATTTGACAGCTTGTATTGTTTAGGGCATTCGTATATTTGGCAGTTTTCTGTTCTAGTTCTGTTCTTTCGGCGGCAGGAGGCAGCGGTGATGAAGCCCTATTGTAACTGTGCCTTTAAAAGTAAGGGAGCAGAACGAGATAATTATTGGCGAGCGGGCCGGATGTCGAGCATTTCTGCTCCAGCAGCCCAGAACGACCGCTACACCAGCGCCCTCTACATCCGCTAAACTACGGGTATATATTATTTAAATGGCACCTGCTCTTCGTTGCCAATTCATATATTCCTTATCTCTCGTTTCCTCGGCCATCTTGCTTCTAGTTTGTGGAATTTTATACTTGAGAAGATCCTTTTTTAGTTTTGGAAATACCTCAGTAAAAGTCGTTGCGCCAAACGTAATCGAAGATTAAATGGAAAGTTGTGAAAACGCTAGAGCTGAGAAAAAAGGATTATCATGGGTCATTAGCTATGCTCCGGTAAACTGCTACAGTTTTGTCCTACCGGTCCCATCGAGAATATATTATTCCGACAAGCAGAGAGACTTTTCCGAGTTTGCCTTTGTACTCAATATGACGAAATAACATTTTACGGTGTTTTGGATGAATTCCCTCTAATCCAAGTTGAACGAACTTATTATTTTCTAACTTCTCTTGTGCAACCAGGAAAACTGTTCTGTTATATTTGGAACAGAATTCTTATTCGGTTGCAATATTATAATGTAGGGCTTTCAATGGTGGAACTCTAAGATAACTTGTGGTATTTGAAATTAATTTTAAACAACTTGAGTTTTCATCCATCTCGATATTTACCTTAAAAAGTTAAAAGGTAAAGTAAGGTTTAAGTTAAAAGGTTGAAGAAACCAATAATTAAACTATTTTTTTTAATATCACATCTATTACTTCCATATTATACAACGACATTCAAATTACTATTTTTTCCAGTATTTATTCATTGAAATTTGAAATTGTATTGAAATACTTCAAGTGACTGTAAGGAATGGCGTGCATAATGACACTTTTATTACTCGAAAAATAGCCACCGTTTGGTAACTCTTATTAATATTATTATTTTTATGTTACTTCCGTTAACGTTTCATGCCATATAGATCTACAGTCAGATTGATAGTCTAAAATACATTACACTAGCCTATTATTATTGAATACAATAAAGTCTTGATAATCCGACACGGATGGGAAAAAGAAGTTCTGGATTACTGAAAATGGTGGATTACTGGAAGTAAAAAAAAAATGACAAATTATTGTATTTTAAACAAACGCTTATAAAATATTCTGAAGAAAAAAACGATTAGTGGAGATCTCGTTTATGGCACCGACATTGAAACACAGTAAGACAGATGATAGTTTGATAGTTTACCACCTGGAATCGAATCTTTATTCCTATAAAAGAAAGCTTTGTTCGGTAGTAGGCTGGAGGTAGTAGTCTCATGTAGTTAGGCAAATACCTTACCCTAGTAAAACATTTAAATTTATCTAGCTATCTATAGCTGGCCTTAAAATCATAATTTTCATTGCAGAACACAAGCTTTTTCATATAAATTCCTCCGGATATTGCTGCTAAGCGCCGCCGTTCTTGAATGAACCATTCAGCACCAACAGCAAGTAATGGTGGGCTCTCGCGATAGGGTCGGATTACTGGGGGATCGGACTATCGAAGGGCCAGATTATCGAGATTGTTCTGTTACTTATTTCACTCTGTGGTGCCCAAACTAGTCCTAAGGTTTCAGCATATTCAGTCAGTAGTATAATTACAATAAATTGTACTATTATTACTATTAATACTATAATTTGTTGAACTATTATTTAGAGATGATCTAATATATAGAGTCCAACTTAATGCCGCGTCAAGAAAGCCTTCGAATTCACTCACAAGAAATTAAAATATAGATTTTATTCAAATGTATCTATTGATTAATTTTTTTCTTAATTACTCAGTATGCCCACATATTTTTCTGTTTTTGTATGTTGCGCTTTTTGTTTCTCTACTATTTAAAGTTAGCATGATGCTGTTTCTTTTTTGGTCTGACCAAACGTCAATAACCATATGATACCGTTGTAAATAGCTCTAAACGTTGACGCAGATTAAAAATGATGCAGTTTCCTTTGAACTTTTGTTCCAAGTATACTTCGGGATTATGAATACTTCTTACAAAACTTGGATCAATAACTGAAACCAAACATCTAAACACTCTTTAGATTTATTTAAAATATCGCTTGTTAATTGAGGTTTAGAGCCAACTATAACTTAGTATATTATATAGTATAACTTAGTATATCATATAGTATAACTTAGTATATTATATAGTATATAATATGTATATATTCTAGTATACAAATGGTTTCAAGTAATTTTTTTTTAATGTGTTGTTTTTATAAATTATAAAAAAGTTGTATGACAATGGTGAGCGTTATGATGAATTAAGCATAACTGTGGAGGGAGGGTTCGAGAACTAGTTTTTTTGTATTCATTTGTTTTGGGGGAGGGTCCGTATTGTTATTCCAGCCTATACATGATTGACAGGGGGGGGGGGGGGGGGTTTCATATCGGGTACTTCATAACTTTGTAAAAAATTATTAGAAAACAGAATCGAAATCAAATAATACAGAATAATATCAATGTTTTTATGTTGTTGTTGAAGGTTTCTGAGAATATTTCTTCATTTCAAAGATGTAAAAAAAAAAAAAATTATTTTCTGAAACTGGTCTTTTTTCTCAAGATAATTTCTTGTTTAAATTTGTCTTATCAAAAAGTGGACAGTAATAGCGATGGTTGCCTTGAAAAAGTAGATAAACCAATTAGGGTAAACCGGACAGTTATTGACACCCTATTTTAATTTTTTTAAAAATCATTTATTGAGTAATTATTACAATCTACCACAAATTTGGGCAATAAGTAACATAGATGAGTAATCTTAACAATTAAAAAAATATATATAAAATTCCTCTTAAATTCTACAACTTTTATACTCTTTTATTAATTGAAAAACAGCCTTACAACTGTATTAATAAAAACACATTTAGTAAATATGCTGTATAGAATACAAAATAATGGCATGATTAGAACTTGTAGAGAAACTACCCATTGTTAGTACTCTAATGAAATACAATACAAAAGCCGATCACGAGGCCATCTTCTTTTCAGACGGCTCCGAGGATTACCAGGAATGGAATGGGAAGCAAGCTGTGCTACAAGTGGATTTGGATGGGGAGTAAGTTTATTATGAAAGGAAAGGTATCTGGTTCGTGCCAAATCGGCGACATGTGGGATATTAAGGTCATTGTGGATTAATTCATTTGTGACAAAGTAAGGAGCACCAAGGATTTTGGATTAGAGTGATTGGATGCGGGAAGAATTCGATGGTTTGGTAGATCCCCAAAATTCTACAACTTAACTGTATAAAAGTAGTTTCAAATCTGGACGTATTTTAAAAGATATCCCCAGGGTGTCAATAACTGATTTTACATTTTTTATTGTTGCTATCCTGTAAAATACATTCCAATAATAATGTTTGTTATAAACTTTCTTGCTTAGCTTAAATTTTAGTAATTAAGGAAAAATCACTGCACATACTTGAACTATTATTTCTATAATTTTAGTATGAATATATCCGAATATTTCCTTAACGGAGTCAATAACTGTCTGGTTTACCCTACCTTGAATGCGAGCTAACTATGAAACTTCAAAATAGGTTTTTGAATTGTAATTAAATTGTAAAAAAAAATTTTTTATATTGTAAAAAATTGGTTAAGTTGAGCTTCTTAACAAGCCGTAATGGTGCATTTTTCTGAAGGAAAATTTTGATCGTTTTCTAAAATCCTGTAATATCTCTAAAAATATCATTTGTGCTAAAATAAATGCCTTAAGGCCTTATTAAGAAGCACAATATAACTTATTTTTCAAAACGATAATTTATGCTAAAAATAGAAGTAGATAAAATTAACTGATTTTCAATATGATTAAATTTACCGCCTTCATTACGAAAACCACCGATTTTTACTACCAAAATTATTCTATTTCATTAGTTTTACTTTATCTAAAATCTTATTAAATTATATGTACTTCACGGAAACAGAGCCAATATTTCTAAATAATTTTGTTGCAATAAATTGTTGAGAGAGTAGCTACAATAAATTCGTTTTTCCATTACTCCTTGTCACCTCTATTTCTTTCTTTTTTTTCAATTATACCAAAATATGACATTTATTTCATCTAAGGTATAAAAAAGCCGTACTGGAGTCGTTGGAAGTTGTAAACATATATTCTTGGAAAGAACAAGCCATCCCCTAATAAGAAGTACATCCCATCCCCCCTCTTTATTGCCCTCGTACTATGAAGTAATATCATTTTTATATATATAATATATTTTCGAAGACATTGCCCCTGAAGTTTACTATCACGTGTTGTATTTCATAATATATATTACAAAAGCAGGGTCAGTATTTTATATAAATCCCCAATCTCAGCGATATATTGAGGTTTGAGGTAGGGGAGTCAGAGGTCACTTCTTTTAGGGCCGAAATATATTATTAGACTATCCTGTGGACAATAAAAGATAGTCTTATATTTATTTTATGGTGCGTTACTGAATTGAATTTCTCAGTGATGTGACGTTTGATTTATGACAGATTAATATAGATAACTTAAACATTCCGTTGATAATAAAAACATTAGTACCTTGGCTAGAATAGGTTGGTAACCTATAGGATAACCCGTCCTTCCTGCTCTAGTTGGAGTACATAAGGACGTTAAGCCTCAATTAAAAAAAATAAAAAATCTATGATTTATTAATTATTTTCGAATCAATGATAATATTCTGAATATATTTTAGTTGTTTATCGCAAATATAACAGTAATTAGGATTGATGAATTAATTGCCACTTCTATTGAGATTATATTATTAGAAAACTAGTTTCGAATGCTAAACATACATCTTCAGTTCTAAAATATACAAAACATTTTCAACACATCAGTACTATGTTACATAGATTATATATAGTAAAGTTATAGATTATAGACTAAAGTTATAGATAGAGATTATATAATCTCATTAGAAGTGGCAATTAATTCATCAATCCTAATTGTATTGATCCTTCTATACCACCATGCGTACCTCAAGTGTATAACAGTAATGATAGCAAAGGAGGACTCCGCCCCTGTCCCCGCCCGAGATATTTTTTTTTCTGGACGTTGCCTTCTCTCGATTTATTTCGATGTTTCCGTCACTTCTTTTGGAGAGGTTATTTATCCCTTTACTTCCCACCCTATGAAACTACCTATTTTCAAATTTATATCATCACATAGCCGCTCCAATCCACTAATAATAAAATTAACTAAACTGACGGTTTTTAATAAAATGAAGGTTGCGGCTCTAAACTTTCAATGCCTCTCGTATCCAATCCTAAAAATTCAAAATCCTTCGTAAAATCCTTAATGCTCCTATTATGTCTCAAATAAACTTATCCACAACGATCTAGATGTGCCATATGTAGTGGATTTGGCTCAAACTTCATACCCACTAGTTTCCTAACTTGCTTCTCACTCGATTTCCTATAACCCTCCGAGGTGTCTGAAAAGAAAATGGCTTAGGGACTTTCTGATGTACAACAGTTATTGAAGTACTTCTAATGAGTAGTTCTTCACGCGCTGTTGAACATATCTTTTTTATCATTGTATCGCAAATTTACTTATTGTATATAGAGTATACAAGTGTAAATATTAATACAGTATAAATAACATAAAATAAAAAAAAATTAAGGAAATTCTATTAATTTCTGATTCTTTATCACCACGTGATCATATTTTGACTTTAAGTAAACTAAAAAGCATGATCGCAATATTTATTCTACACAGTCTTATTTATCCCAACTCCTCTTAAAAACGATTCCTAGGTTTTTATAATATTTTTATTTAAATATTAACAATACGTTGCTTCTGATAAATTATCCCATCTTCAAAATATTTGTTAAACAGATATCTTATTATTTTATTAATTATCGTGGTAGTATTTTAATGTTGCAAAGTATTATGTTTGTGTAAGTAAATATTACTTTTTCTACAATTCGATTTCCAATGATCAGATTATAAAAAAAAAAAATAATAATAATATTTATTGATGAATATGAAACTCGAAGTAAAGAAACGAAATCGATATGTCTTTGCTTTGAGGATTTGACAATCTCGGTGGAGTCGTGCTTCATCAATATCGGTACAAATATAATATTATTTCAAAATTCAAAATATAAGCAACAAATTTATTTTCAACTTAGGTGTAAAACAATTTAAAATTGCTTTATTTTAACATTTTTTTTTTTCTGAACATGACCTTGTTTAACAGAGCTGCGACAGGATACGACGGGTTTTTCCAGACCACAGCTGAAAAATCAGATATAACCAGCCACTTGTTTCACCTAATAATTAATTTGTGAACTGATAAAAATAATTAATAAAAAGTTATTTTAAAATTATAATTAAAAAAAAAAACAACTGCTTTTATGTTCAGTAACTAGTCAGTCAAGGTTTATTGCTAACTAAATGTTTATCAAGGAAACACG
This sequence comes from Euschistus heros, assembly GCA_003667255.2. Lineage (NCBI taxonomy): Eukaryota > Metazoa > Arthropoda > Insecta > Hemiptera > Pentatomidae > Euschistus > Euschistus heros. The sequence goes on along the minus strand of RCWM02000186.1, from coordinate 1,370,757 downwards.
ACAAAAAACAATTTAGTAATAATGAAAGAAATTAATTAAACTATAGCCTAAGCTCTTTCACCTGGATTGAGGCCTTAGCCGTACTTCCGATTTCATAACCGGGTCTGTTAAACTAATCTGCGAAGAAAAGTGAGAGAAAGTTTTTTCCCATCTTTTCATTCTAGCTTTTTTCTTCTCCTTTGGAAATTGGATTCTTCTTTAAGTAATCTTGTTTTATACTTCTGAGTTTTCAAACTTCTTTAGGTAACCGACATTTAACTTCCAGGGTCAGATGAAGTCTGGATGGTGTAGATAAGTATTAGTGCTGCGCTATACATTTGTTGGCATGGGATAGATAAAGGGTATTTTTAAGACTTTAATATCAAGGAAAAAAAAAGTTAGTTATTGCATTAGTATGCACATAATTCTAAATATTAAAAACCATAATTATGTAATATGAAAAAAAAATTTAAATGATAAATTTGGGTTAAAGATGTATCCAAAAGTAAGGGACGGATGTTTTGGTTCGAATTTTGAATAGGACCAAAATATTTTCTTGATATAACTTGGTATGCATTGCCAGGCTAATTATTGTGGTTTGGTATACTTATCCTAGCGGTAGTCTCAAAAAAAAAAAATAATCCAATGGTTAATGCATATTACTGACCATTCTATCCCCAAAATACTTTTATCTCTTGTAGATTTATTTAGAGTGATCAGTCAAATGAATAAAAATAAAGTTTTACAAAAACAACTTAAAATGTTAAACAATTAATATATTAGGTGCTAGTAGCAGAGTTGGGTCAAATTCAATGATAGCTAAAATATAAACAATCAGAGCTGCTTCACTACTGTTTTCCTGGGATCAATCAACTTATTTCATCATGATTAAACCTTTCAGTCGATTTTTAGTGAAGTAATGATATTTGATTGAATGGTTTAATCATTATTAAATTAGGTGATTGATTCGAGGAAATTAGTTGTCAAATAGCCGTGATTAAATGTTGTCTATTATTATATTTTGCCCAAATTAGTGAAGGGCCCTACCGAGTGGAATTAGATGTTCTGTTCCACTATTGGAGCCAGTTCCAGTTTTCGTTCCGTTCTACTTTTCGTTCCATACTTATTAAAAAAATGAAAACTTTTAAAATAGTTTTATTCAATCGACAATTTTTTTTGTTTGGATAATGTATAGTCCACAATTGAACTTTTCAATAAAATTGGTTCCGAGAAAAAAGGAGTGATCAACTCTTGTGCACAGATTTTAAACGAATAGCGAAAAAAATATTTATTGAAAGTAGGAACGAATTTTCTGGAGGAAATGGAGGGAAGGAGATTTTGATGGTTCGAACAGGTTAAAAGGATTAATGATAAAACAATCCCCAAAATAGTACTTGAAGGGAAGGAGAGGCAGTAATCAACTCTTGTGCACAGATTTTAAACGAATAGCGAAAAAAATATTTAATTACATATGCAGTAAAACCTTGTGTGGTTCATTTCTCTGAATCGGAAAGAAGAAGACGGTCTCTGTCGGTAGAATAGAAAATTTCAAATAAAGCGGTTTATTTTGAAGATGCCCATGCGTGGGATAGTGGGCGATGGAATCAAGAGAGGTAGGATCAACGCAACAAAACAGTCGGAACGACCCTGGGTGAAACGAAACCAGAGATGCAATCTAAACTCTACTACACCGGTGGACGGAACTTGGAACTGTTTCCAGCTTTGAACCGGTTTGGAACGAAACTAGAGATCTTTTGGCGTTGGTGTTCGTTCCAAATGGAACGAAAAACTTGGGCAATTCGTTTCGTTCAGAACCGGTTCAAAGTTGGAACCAGTTCCAAGTTCCGTTCCACCCAGAACGACCGATCACTAGCCCAAATCTGGCTTCTAGACAGCGTAATGCTGTATAGTTTAGGACATGGCCTCTACAAAAATTTTAAGGCGAAAGATTTCTGGCTGTGGTAATGGATTTTAGGTCGGCCAGAATCTAAAGGACTCAGCGAATTAGCAATGATATTATTAGAGAAAGGGTGAAAGTAGGAACGAATTTTCTGGAGGAAATGGAGGGAAGGAGATTGTGATGGTTCGAACAGGTTAAAAGGATTAATGATAAAACAATTCCCAAAATAGTACTTGATGGGAAGGAGAGGCAGGCCTCAGGCGGTGAGATGTTTTGGCTGGAAGTATGGCTAACAAAAGAGGAACCGTCTGAGGAAGGTATTTCGCTGAGTGAAACTTGGAATAGCGAATAAAATCCTTACGAAGAAAAAATAACAACGCATTGTTTTATTATGGTCATCATTATGTCATATAAACAAATCAATTCAAATTTCATTTGAGAAAGTAAACTTGAGTTGCCTTTTCGATAGTGAATTGACAATATATTGCTCTGATAATGTCTATCAATGCTACAGCAGAAACTTAGTAATAATCAAATAATGAGTTGTTGTTTTTAGAATTTTTATTTTTATTCCTTTGACCGATCCCTTTTAATAAAGCTACAAGATATGTATTCATCCAGCAAATAAATACTTCTATACAATAAAATACTATAGATTCAAAGTGTGTTTTTTTACGGTCGATTATTAATTTATCTTTTTAATATATTACTATTTTTTTTTATAACTTTAAAAAGAAATACTTTCAACAAAAAGTTTTATTTTTCTCAATTTCAGCAGGAGAGATGCCATTTCAAAATAATAAATTGAAATAACTTAAATAGCTGGTGAAAAAATGTAAATGACAGGAAATAATTGACTCGGCTATATTGAGTTATATAGCCTGCAAGTTACTGAATATGCAAAAGAGACGGGGTGGAATTTAAAAGCCTCCCTCAAGAATATTATCAAAAAAGATTCAAAGAAGCCGACGGGTATGCTATCGCTTCTCGGCAGGCCCCCAAGTAATTTCCCCAACAGAGGCTTAGCATGGATTCCATTACAACAACTGAATTTCTCTCCGATTTTTATATTTTCAACATGTTTTAATTATAACAGTTTTATTAGATTGAAAAAAAAGAGATTTATATTCCTGTGTGAAAAGTTTCATGGATTGGTCCTCCTGATGGTGGAAACCGGGGCCTAGTCTTGTTACTTTTGTAAAATAATTATTTAGAGTTCCTATTGCATGTCGAAAATTAAGTAGGTTTTATATAATTTAATTGATATTTAATATTTCGATTGTTTTTATTTATTTATTTATTTTTAATTTGATGATGAATAACAATGGATTTCAATCTATTCAGTTCAGATATGCTGTAAAAAATTTTTTACAGGCAGGGTTTTTCGCGGAGTAAATTCCATCCTTAGGACCTAGAACTTCTGATATCTGTTTAGGCGACTTGAATCCCGAATGAGGTCGTTCAGATCTCCTAGCGATAGGAGGTAAGATTGTGGTGAGCTTGGTTCGAAATTAGAATGGTTTGCTTCTTCTTTAGCGTGAATAAAGTCAGAATCAGAAGTGTAATATACGTTCATAAACTCAAGGCACTTCGGTAAAGGAAACTCTTTGATATTTAAAACTGGCGTCATTGCATACTTTAAATTTTGGCATTTAACTGTGTATTAAATTTTAAATGCGATTATTTTAGGATCCGTTAGGTATGCTGCTGAAACATGAATTTTGAAATTTTTTTTGTACCATATTGAAATAATGCAATCTGCTATGATTAATAACAATAAGCAATGGTATTATAAATTATACGTTTAGCCCTTTTTAGCAATTAAAATAAATAACGATATAGACTAGCAGAGTGAGAACGTAGGAGTGGGAATGATAGAGAGGTTTATCGTATTTTTACTAGTTTCCTTCTTTTCTTCCCCCTCTTCTCTTCACATTAGCTAACACAGGGTTTTCAGAGTAGGAAGAGGTGCTGGAGTATCCATTGACTTATTTGACACCATACCCAGGATTTAAATTCACAAATAGCTTAATGATAAGCTATGATCATTGCTTTATCAGTTAACTACGCTCTACCACCTACTATTTTATACCAGCATTACAGCTACGTGGTCTTATCCTGATCTGATTCAAGTGATCATTGAGATTTTTAGAAAACATTCATCTCCCTGACTTATGACAAATTTCCTTATTAACAATGCCCTCGATCTGATTTGAGTGTTTTAACCTTTTCCACAAAGTTATAATTCAGCCAGTAAGTATTCTCTGATTGCATTTACGGGTCTGTTTTAACTCCTCTGAGCACGATGAAGAGGTGAGAGTTGAATGAAAAATTGGATGCTCCATGCAGGGGGTTAAGGGCTCTTATGCTCGGCTGCTCCTCTTGGAGGTAGGGGAGGGAACCGTGCACTTTTCTCCAACTCAACCCTTGTATTCCTTACTCTCTCCCACTGGATTAATTATACAAACTCAGGTTGTATAAATTAAGCATGTATTTTTAGATAGCTATTAATTAGCTGTATAGTTAAACACATGGCCGTTCGTCCTTTCTTTCCGGGCCTGAAGTTTGAATAGAAAAAAATCATTCCTTCTTGGATCCAGTTATTATCCGTGTTCAATAATTTTAGAAATACTTTGTAATAGCATACGCAGTCGCATCTTCACCCGCTCTCATAAACAAATAGCTTAGATTATTTTAACTAATAATTCAATTTCATTTTTTATCGATTAAAATCTTATATTTGCATGATTGGAATTTAGCATTATTTCTTTAATGATATTTTCACGCATAGCAGTAGTTTTTAACCTGGTTACAATTGCAATTTTTGGTGTTTGAAGAGTAAAACCATAATTAGACATCTAATTTAGGAGCAAGAAGTTTATCGATCCATCTGGTTGAATTTAATTTCTAACTATAAAAGTGCATGGCAGTTTGGTATTCCTCCTTTCTGGCACTTAAGAAATTAATTATTATTATAGTAAAATTTATTATTACAAACCTTCCTAGAACTATGAAGATTTAGTTAAAATTATGTCCAGTTGGGTTTAATAGTTCACTATTGCATACTCTGTTGCAGAATGGCCACATGTTGGTCAATTTTTAAACGATACTGGGATCTACTTGTCGCTCCATATATTTATATTTTTTTAAAATAATAAATGAATTGAAAATATGTAAATTTTATTGTAAATTTCTAGCTCTAAAAACCTCTTTCAAATGGCGCTCGCCACCTATCGGCGAATTATTAAACTTCACTATCGCTTTTTTATGACAATATAATTGAAAATATTTAAATTTTATTATTGCTAAACCTTCCTTGAGCTATGGAGATAATGTGTTTAAAATATGGTATATATTAGTTCTGTAGTTTTCGCGGTTAGTGATTAAAATAGCTTGTCCTTTTGTATTATAGTATAGATAATAAAGAACAGTAAAACGTTTTTATTAAGTGTTTAAAATATTGGTGATTAGAAATGATAAATTCATTAGTTCTAAAACATACAAGCAGTTTTTCAATACATCAGAATCTTGTTAAATGGATTATATATATTGAACTTGTTTAAAAATGTTACTCAATAAATTTGACTATTGTAAATATTTATATCTTTATTTAATGAACCGTCGCGTCGTTCTATTATCGTTCAAAAGTAACCCAGATTCTTTTCTTTTTTTTTTTTAAATGTTCAGATAATTATTTGTAATAGCCACATTTTGAATTTATTTCCAGCAGGAATGGAAAAAAAACAAAAAAACAATCAGTCATAGGGAAAATATAAAACATTGACCCAGCTATTTTCTTGCTGATCCTTTCACCTTTGCACATTTAGTTCGCTCTATGCTCTGATATCTTTAGGAATCCTTTTCGCTTTGCCTCTCTAGGCGTGTATCAACATGTTTCATTCTTGCTTTGCATTTAAAACTAATTTTAATATACATATATAATAATATAATAAAAGAAAAATTAAGTTTAAGCAATAAAATGAATGTTTAACATTCTAAATTAGTTTTCCAATTCCTATTGATCCATCTATACCTTCATGCGCACGTCAATCAAATATTGGATGCCTCTCTAAAATGGTTACTCACTGCTATCTGATGACTTCTAAAATCTCTGGGGAATTTCCGTCTCAGAAGACGCCGTAGTTCTTGGGCGATTATTCCCCAGACGGACAGGGGTGGAGGATAGGAACGGTCGAAGCTATCACCCCTTAGCAGACGGCCAAGTAATTTCCAGAAAGCGACTAAGCCGAAATCCCATTATAACATGGGATAAATCCCTTCTCCTTTTTATCCCTTTGATGGCTACTGGTCTTTTTAATTTACCCTAATCCTCCCCCATTTAGGACAACAGATTCATTTTAATCATTTTTTTTATCTCTTTAAGTGAGCCCTTCCCTTCAACTGGTTTTATAACGGATAAATTAATTATTAATTTCATTTAATTTGAAAAATTCTTTTGAGGTTGTGGATTTATCTGCCGCCCTCTTTTCTTTTGAAACCCTCTGCGGTTGTTAAACGACACTTATTTCAAAAAGGATTCCGATTGTCTGCCTCATTTAATATTTCTTTTCAACCCTTCTTTGCTTCACACTTTTAATCATGAGCTTAATAATTGAATATAAATTGCAATTATTAGATAAGCTTAACGACTAGGCTGAGTAGGTATGGTCAATTCTGAGTTTCGGTCTCGATTAAGTCATATTAAAATAACAGTTCTTTATTTATAATCCGAAACAAATGGGATTACTGGATAGCAAATTACTGGATCTAAAGAAAAAATTCATAAAAAATGAATAATTTAAAGAAGATTCAGAAGAAAAATATCTATTTATGGCTATGACACACACACGGTATAAAAGTTAGACAATATTTTGATAATATTTTGCCGGAAGCTAAATCTTTATTCCTATAAAATAAAGTTTTGTTGTTAGGGTGTTGACTGTAGTAGTTTCTATTGTCGGCGTTGTAGACTAGTTTTGGGCCCAACTTTTGAAATTTAGAAGCAACTTTATCTTCGAAAGGTTTGACAGCTGAATGATTTGACGGTATTCGTTTCTCCTGTAACTGCCTATCCATCGCTTGCTTAAAAATCAATCATAGCCATTTATCAATCCCGATTGATGAAAAAACCCCGAGGTACTCAAATGGTAAATTGTGGGGTACAGATGATAAGGCTAGTAAGAAACGATGTGTCTCTGTTTGATTATCAAATGTAAAAAAAAAAATATAATAATAAAAATTAATAATGCTGCATAAATGACTTATATACAAAAGTCATCTGAGAATTCCATTTGTTTATGTTTCTCCATATGTATTAATTTTAAAATAAAATTTCGTTGTTCTGCCGGAAAAGGAGGATTGTGTTTTTAACGATGCTAGTTTAGTCTATAGTCTAGCTTAGCTAAGTTAGTGATCAGCTTTTAAACGCCATGCATTCATTTTCATATTTATTTTTAGTTTATTAGGTTTTCAATAAAGCCGTCTTATTTAATCCCGTATTGTATCTTAAACCTACAGTTGATTCAATCTATTATAGGTAATCATGAAAATTACAGACATTCCGAATACCTACAGAAGTAGACTCAGTTATTTTCCTCATATTCCAATATTCAATTGATTCATTTTTTTTTTTTTTTTTTTATGAAACTATCTCCACTTTAAAAAAAAATCAAAAGCAGTTTATTTTTTTAACGAAAGCAGTTTATTTCTCAATTCCTCTCACTGTAAAAGGAACTTTATGATCTCCTTGGGTCTGATTTTCCCTCCCATAATTGAGGAATTAACTTGGCTCTCGTTTTCAAGGAATGCTTTTATATATTGCATCTATAAATTGCTTGTATATTTATCTTTGTATTCTCATTTTTTCTTACTGTTACAGTAATTTTAAGTTTTTTTATATTAAGTATTTTCTTTTCTTAATATCTTGTGTTGTTTGAGTTTTTTTACTTAATTGCCATTCAGTGAGGTAAATTTTAGAAGAATATTTCTTCTTCTCATTCCCTAGAAAGGTATTCACTGCCTAGAATTTGTTTTCTCAATGCCGTAAATTTTGGGTTGAATTTTATATATGCTCTGGCTTATGTAACTTGTAAAAACCGTAAAAGTAATTATTTGTTATAATTGTAACTTTTATTTTCCCAAAAAACATCTTTTCAAAATGTAAACAAGCTTTCGACATAAATCATATTTATCATATTAACGTTAAATGCAGAATAATATTTCTTTGAATAAACAGAATTAATTACAAAGGTTTGGTCTTTATGCAGGAATAAAATATGTCTACCATTCATCTTTGGAAAGGGTGTTTTCGTTATGTGTACAAACTTCTGCCAATTCTGAAAATGGCACACTGAGTTTCTCTCGACATAAAAGGATATCTGTTTGTGCCTTGTGATAAATGGTTGTGTAGAATAATCTGGACAGCCGGACTCTGACAAGACCTTTATAACACTAGGTTGTCACGGAACCTTTGTTGTGAAGGAAAAAAATAACTTTTTTTTCGGATCACAAAGTTGCGACACATTATGGAATTCCCTCAGTCATACCGACGTAATTTTCTGGACGTTCTGAGCGGCCGCGTGTTGAGCTGATGATGGCTGCTTTGATCAGCATACAGAACTCTGACGGCAGTTTCACCCTTTATTCCCGACAGGAACTGCAGTAGACCTGTATTGTATTATATTTGATTTGTAGCAGGGTATAAATGAATATATAATATGTACGGTATTTGTGAATACTTAGTGCAATTTTGAGTTATGGGTATCACTAGAAAGCTAATTTTTGACTTGTTATTTGTGTAAATATGGCTTAGTAAAATGGCTATTATTGGGTTGTTTATTCGGTTAGACATGAAATGTCCGATTTTATAATATTTGAAATACATAGAGGATTCTCTGTTGTTGAAAAAGCTCGATACATGGGTACCTCACGATCTCACTGAGCGACAGCAATTGAAACGTCTTGAGACCTGCGTTTCGTTGGTTGCTAGGCAAAAAACCGACCCTTTCCTTGAAAGAATAATAACTTGCGACTTATTATTCTTTTCGAGATTTAACATTCTCATAAAATATTTAAAGATTCTAGGTAATAATTCTACCCCTTACGCCCGGCCACATTGATTCATGGGGTGGAATTCCAGAAGAAGGGTATCCCTGAATCGAGATTTATCCAAAACGGAACTTGAGCCGGAAGGAGAAATGCCTCGGAAACCAATATGTCTCAATTTGAGCGTGATTTAGGCTCCCCGCAGGTTCCGGTCAGGCTGGCCACCAGAACTGATAAAACCAGATGAGGTTTTTTTTTTTTTTATTTTCCCGCTTGTGTGAGTGCCGGCCCTGCGCCAGTCCCAGGGGGATCAGGATGGCTATGTCAGCCTCTCACGGGTCCACTGGTACCAGGATCGGTTTTTTGAAATGAAAACAAACAAACGAGAAATAGTGAAATTATTGTTTATTCCACGATTCTTTTTTAGAATTTTACACAATATTTATTAATTGACAGAAATGTAAACTCAATTTCTTCCTGACAAAGAAAAACATTAGATCATGATGTCTATCTATGATTTACTGTTTTCCCTGATTTGAATTTTAGAAATAAAAGCATCAAATTACTTCTACTAATACTTAAATTAATTTAACAACTAATCATAATTCGAAATAAAAAAAATACAGAGAAAATAGGGGATTTCAAACGTGACTTTTTTCATTCAAACCAATAAAGCTCCTAAAAGATAGGTCATTGTGACAAATGTATAAAAAAAAATTGTATCTAAGCCTAATGGGAATAGGCAGACACAATTCACCAAATTCTACTACACTACGCTATTCCTAGGGGCCACAGATATATGAGCACTCAATATTTCTTCATTATAATTACTAAAAATGTTTTGTTATTTTACTTATATATTTTTTTTTAATTTTAAATTATTTTGTTGCAGGTGAGTGATCTCTTGTATTATTTTTTCGAAGAGTTGGTGAGTGTATTTTCAAATCTGATTTTTGAAGTATGATATTCTACTAATCCCTGTTGAACAACTACGCTACCTTAGACTCTAATTGGACAAACGTCTTACTTAGAATTCACATACAATACTAAAACGACAAGAAACTGCTCGTGGTTATAGACTACTTCAACATTTACTGGATAAACATTCAAAGCTCACAATTAATTACATGACTGTGAATTCTCCTTACCTTGTGATCTTATCCATAAAGATTTTAATATTCCATGTTTCTGATTTAGCCCAAACCGGATACCTATCCTTCTATATCAAGCTCCATACCACTCCATTCCACTAGTCTCCCAACATGCTTTGACCTTTTAGTGTAGATTTTATTGAAGCGCCACTAGTGAGTAGTTCTTCACAAGTTATTTACATGCCATTGTATTCACTGTCAACACATTTACTTGTCACATTTACTGTCAACACATTTACACATTTAAAAAAAAAAAAAAAAAAGATTTTTGAAGTATGCTATTACAGAAATTTCAAAGACTGAAGACCAAAAAGTAAATTGAATTAAACGACTTCGGAATGTTCTTCAGCAATAAACGGTCATCGAAAAAAAAAAATGTGTGTATATATTTTGACCTCATCAAAATCTTCCATTGGAGTTTCTGCTAACGCAATAATAATTAATTAAATTTAATTTTAAAAACGGCCCTTAAGAATAATAATAGTGAATAATAATGATGTCGGCCTAGCTGCCGTATTTAAGATAAACGATAGTATAAATTAAATTATGGTTATAAAAATTAATAATTACGCTCTATAAATATTTAAAAGAAAAACAAAATAAATTTTCAAATTTGAAATGAAGTTAGAAAAAAAAACAACATGAGAATACGTAAATAAACAAAAAACTAAACAGGGCAAAGATGAAGGGATCGATCAACAAATTAGATACCGAAATAGATACAATGATTAGATAAAAAATAAATCTCTGAAAAAAATTGTTTTCATCTGAGATAATAATGTGAGATATGATTGAAGAAATACAAAAATTATATTATAAACATTCATATATCGTTGTATTAAATATTTCCTGGTTCTACAATACGATTGGATTAAATGCCTAACAAGTAATATATGTGTTCAGAAATTATATGATCTGTTATATGATCTATTTATATGTAACTTATAAATTAGAAGTAATTGAATTAATGGTATCCATTCAGTAATTTTTTTCAACATAATTTTAATTCGTAGCTAACTGTTAACATTCAGATGTAAAAAATAACGTTTTTAAATTTATTTATAGTACCATTTCATCATTGCCGGTAAAAAACTTCTATTTTTCTTTCTTTTTTTTTATCTCACGGCTTTTTAATTTCTTCGTCCTCTCCCTTATAAATTTTAAGGTTGTAATCCTGAAGACATTATTGGAAATATATTGAACTATGTATTTATTTATTTTTCTTTTAGTTATTTTCCTCTCTATTATAACCTATATTTGGTTTTAAAAAAATTTTCACTCTACTATTTAATTAAAAATTATTGTGTTGATCTCTTTAGTAGAGTGTATACAAAATGAAATTCTTCCATTTCAGAAGTATGACTTATTGTCTTCAGTACCATAATCAGTTACGTGCATTGGTAAAATGTTATTTAAAGTATTAAGAGTCCTTCCCTGTTTGCTTTAGCAGGTATACTGCAGTATAAATATAAACGCTAGGAAAGTCGCCGATCCGATTCCGTCCCGGAGAGGGTTTATTTTGTTAGGCCTCAAATTGGAACCCTTGGCCTTTATTTTCTGTAAAGAAAAGCGATTGACTCAGATGAGGACCGGTAGAGAATTCTATTGTTATAATAAAATGGTTTAATAAATAGATTTGTAGCAATAATTTTTCAAAAACACAATTATGTAAACTTATTTATGTATATATTCTTTGATTTATCTATCATATATAATAAAATCAGAATAAATAAATTAGTGTATTTCTTTTATATTTTTTAAAATGCTCCCGGACAGTTTTTTAATACGCTTTTATTAACTTCACCTGTATGTAACGGAATCTTTCATCGTAATTTTCACCAATTTTCAGCTATCTGATTAACTTGAAAATTTGCACACGTTTCAAGGACCAATAAGAGTACAATAATTGTATAACTTTGTTCTAATGTTCTCATTTAGTCTTGTAAAATGACCCCCAAAATGGTGGCTGCCTTGCAAAAGGTGAAGTAGTAGGTTTTACGATTTTATATGGTCCAGATGGGTCCGGAGAATAAAATATCAAAAATGAAACTAAATTTGATAAATGGAAACTGTTTGGGAGGGTAAAAGAACCCAAACATTTTGAACTTTTTTTTAAATTTTGGAAAAAAAAATAAATAAAGAAAAATGCTTTCAATCGAAAAATGTTTTATTTACAAAATTAAAGTATATTCAATTGTGTATCTAAAGAAATCAGACATCCCTTAAGCTGTATTTTATTTAGACGTTTAGCCACAATCGATTGTCAAACAACAAAGAATTTGGCTTACTTTAAAATATTAGTTTTGGTTATGTTTAAGAGTCTACAACGCAGAAGTGGCAAATGCGATCAATAAATGTTGTATTCTAAAAGTTGCTGATTATTTCATTTTGTGCAACATAGGATTTTTAAAGTAAAAATTTCCCATTCCTGCTCTGAGATATGTCAAAAAAACAAAAATTGTCAGTTGATTTTTGATATACTTAGTTAAAAATGCGAACAAATCACGAATAATACAGAGAAATTAGTTTTGAACCTTGAACTCAATAAATTAAGATTTCTGACTGCTGCAAATTGTTTACTACACTTAGCGTTTTAGTTAGGTTTTCTATAAAAGTGTGTTTTTCTAATTTTTTTAAAACTATAATTTCTTTTTAAATAATTTAATTGAGTACAAGTAAATTTTTTATAAGTTATAAAGTTGAGTTACCGTGTAAAAGAATGTTATTTAAAATTTTGAAAATAAATTTCACAGTAACAAAAAAAAATTATCTGTTTATAATAATATTCAATCCTTTTTTTTTTCTTCAAACAACAGCGATTTTTTTTTTCTTTTTATAGTAAGCTTTTATTGAGTAATATGTAATATGGATAGCGACGAATTCGTTCATTCAATATGTACCGTAAGAATGAAATGAGAAAAAAAAAATAAAGAAAAAAAGACCTTTAGATAAACAATATATAGACCTCCAAAGAAATCTCAGCTGCTTCATCGGTAAAATACATTTGAAAAATAAAAAAAGTGGAATATGTTGACAGAATTAATAATAAATAAGATTTATTTATAAATAATTATTTTTCTTAGGTATTAATGCATTCAAACGGAATTCCCATTTCATATATTGGAACTCTGCACACGAGGCTTCAATGGTTCCAGCAATCGTTTTGTATTCTCAGCCAATGTTCTCCAGTTCCAGAAACCAAAGATGAACCATCTAAACAGAAGCCACAATTCAGCCTGGGAAGGCCCACATCTTATGGCCTTGCTTTTCATCTGCTGTTTCTAGACACCTGGTTTACAAGATGAATTCTAATTTCATTCTATGATTTTTCTATTCGTTAATGTTGAATATCTATGCACTGGATGTATGTATGGTAGCAAATCAAATGCAGCTGCTCAATCCAAGATCTGGTTCACCTGAAAGAGCGTGAAATCGCTTCAAAGAGCAAGAACAAAAATATCTGATTCACTAGTGTGTGTTATATCGTTCAATATGAAGTGATGTTTGAGAGAGTAAAGAGGTTCATTTACAAAAAATAACTACCTTCCAATTAGTCTTCATTACGAAGGAGATTACTCATATCGAATGCAGGGACTATTGGCTATTGTACCAAAGCGCACCGTGGAGGTCAACCAGAGCTGAGTGGGATTGATTTTAATTTCGATTAGTTAATCACTCTTCAGACAAGATAAAGTGTTATTATTTTTATAGTTATCATCAAAATTATCAATATTTTTAGTCCAACAAAACTTTTTTAACTTATTTCTCCGTTTTTTTTTTTATTCTTAGATTTTGTTTTTCTTTTTCTTTACTTTTTTATGATATTTTTTTTTTCAGTAATTGATAATATATGGTCTGTTTTGCCAATTTTTACATATTTATTACGTTTTTTTTTTTTTTTTTTTTTTTTTTTTTTTTTTTTTTTTTTTTTTTTTTTTTTTTTTAAGGTAACAATTTGACATGCTCTAGTTCAGTTTATGTTGCTCAGATCGAAACTTTGTCAATAGTTACAGAATTAAAAATTTAGTGGAAAACATTTTTTGTTATGTAAAATTTGTCGCTAAAAACTAACGTTTAGAAGCTATACAAATTTGAATTGAAAAAAAAGAAAAAAAGTCTTGTATTGCTTATTTATTTAATTGTTGGGATTTTTGAAACGCTTCAGCTCTGTTCGTGTTGCACAGATCGAAAACTTGCTGACAGGTTTCTTATCACAAAGTTAATGGAAAATATTTTTTGTTATTTAACATATATCGCTTGGGCCTACCGTTTAGGAGCTGTTCTGTTTACAACCTTCAAGCTTTCGATTAAAACGCATTATTTTTAGTATACAAAAAAAAAACCAAGCAAAAAAAATGGTGGACGGGGAAATTTCCCATTTAATATTTTACTGTATAATTAGGCATTGAACTTTATCTTTCATGCCATGAAATCCCCGCTAAATTAGCAGACAACTCTTGGGGTGAATAAGGGTCGGAGGTGGGCAGTGGGGAATAAAGTTTTTCAAAAATATGGCTCTAAGAGTGTCCAGGGAGTTGGTAAATCATTGAAATTGGGACATATTGGTTTCCGAGACATTAGGCAACCCCATCGTGCCTGCTTAGCTTGCATACTCCACTGAACAATGGCAGCTGGGTAAATCCACTCGACTCCTATCTCTTACTCCCTTTCCACCCCCTCCTATTTCCACCTACCTCTCAGTTATTTGCCTCTCTTGCATCCTATTATTAGCCGTACTGATGATCCTCGAGGGTACTCTCTTGTTTAGGAAATATTGCCTTTTGGAGGTTCAAATCACCAAGAAAATAAGTTTTTTTTGATAGCTTAGTAATATTTTTTATTTTTTAAATATGACACGAAAGTAATAAAATAAACTCAAGAAATCCATAAAGATAAAGGAAGGCTTTATGATGATTTTACACGCAAAGCTCACACAAGGGCTTTATTCTATTCATTACACTGTAATTGACAATATTTATTTAAATTATCATGTAAAAAAAAATATTATTTTTGTATATGAAACATCTGAGGGATGCTTATGAACTAATTACATATATTGCTAATAAAAAAAAAAAAAAAACAATAAAAAACTTAAACTAGCAGTGTATAAAAATATTTTAAAATTAAATATTAAATTTTTATCTCTTCATGATTTTTCTTGAATTTGTATTCCTTCACTATGCCTGGTAAATGGATTTTAAATTTTTCTATCCATTTAATTACAATACGAATTATTATTATTTTTTTTTTATAAATTTTCAAATGTTTTATTTAATTTATCAAACATTTCTTCCATATTATTCATGATATAATTTTCTAATTTTTGTGATTCATTTTATTTAGATCATGTAGATAGATCCTATAGAAGTTGTTACGACTCTGCTAGTCGTCCCTTGTTAATTCTATTTTCTTTTCATCTTCACTTACAATTTCTCTTTGTGTTTCTAGTTCTTTTTTAGATAATAAGTTATACGTTTCGTTCGCCTCCATTTTTTTTTCGCTTCCAAGGATTGAGAGTATTGAATTTTTAAATTTTTTTAAAGTAAAAATTAGTCATTTAATCATAAAACAAAACATGTTACTGTTTTGATCAGTTAAAACACGTTTAACTATTTATTAATATATGAAAAAATAATAAAGAAAACTAATTTAAAATGTTTAAAATAAAATTAGAATAATTTGTCTGATAATAGCTTGTGCAACGCTCAGATGAGTTGTGGAGTGTTTCAGCTTTGGCCTCTCCCCTATTATTGTGTTGTCATGGTAGAAACGCCTAAGGCTCTGCGTGGGACGAACCATCTTCCAGTTATGAACGAAAACATCCTCCGTTTTAGTAGGGGGTCGCGAAATGTAAACTTAATTTCCTTTTGCTGTAATAGTCTATTATTAAAGTAAAATGATGAAATTAATGATTTAAAAATAACATTATAGTAAAGTTACTTTTGTATTGTAAAACGGATTGGTTATTGATTTCTCTTAATGGTCTGGTTGGTATTCCACTATCATGTTTATTAATGGGGTGTATTAAAAAAAAAAAAATGACCGTTTCTTAAACAAATATTTGTATTATTATTTCTTTGATATAAAATCGAATTAATACTCAAAGTATAGTCCATTGGTATCTACAGTCATTACCCATCTGCTAGCCAATTCCGCTCGATTCTGCTCGATGCCACGCTGATACCATTTTCAACTTCCACAAAATTATTAATTTTTCCCCTTGAAGAAAATTGGCCATGGATCGAAACGAGTAATAATCCGGAGGTGTGAGGTCTGGACTATATGGTGGATGAGGCAGGAGTTGAAACCCATGAAGTTCTGTATCGTTTCTGCTGAATGTTGAGGAGTAAGTTCGTGAGGGACCAGTATACAGGTCTTTTTCACCTTCCCCATGGAGAGAAGATGGTGACTAACAGTATCTTTCGACTCACCACACTCCCTGGCTAGTTTGAAAGTACTTTTGGACGGATTTGACTCAACAGCTTCCTTTAGAACCTCATCAATATCCATTAATGACTACCCGAAGCCCTTCTTCCTTTCCAACGTGGTATCTCCACTTCTAAATTTTTTAAACCAACGACGCGCAGTGCGCTCTTCAAGGGCACTTTCACCTTCATATTTTATAATTTCACGAGTTGCTTCAGCGGCTGTAAAAATTTTTTTTCAGTAATGGCTTAAAATTAAGAGAATTTCGTAGGACACTACCATGTTTCTTCTTTGAAATAAATAACTGAACTGAGGTTTTTTTTGAAGTGTTAGTAAACAAGCTTAGGGAATTCGCTAACGGGATTATTAATTATTTGTAAATAATAAATAGCATTAAGATATTTACAGACTTTTGAACTCTGGAATTTGATAAAACGGTCATTTTTTTTTATACACCCTATTATATTGTATAACAACAGTTTTATGAAGAGGTAGAGACGTTACTAAGAAATATTATTTTAAAGCTTTCAACAATGGATTTAGTTCATTTAATTAAAATCAGAGTTTAATAAATATTAAAATTCAGCTTAATTATTTAAAAATTTATTTTGTTTTTCGAAATATTTCTATATAAAAAGATATCCTGACAATTTATGATCTGTGATAAATGAATACAAAATCAATATTTTCAATTAACCTTTGTTTTAACTTTATTAAGCTGATCATCAACGGAGCTGTTTTCCTCCCATCTGATATATCAAAACCTTTTTCAGATGATTAGTCTTAATTTCATAATTTTATGCTAATAGTAGGTTTTAAAAAATAACTAACAAAAAAATTAGTACACTTTTTTTATTGTTTCAATTTAAAGTTAAAATAGTAATATTTCGCTGTGTACTTTTTTTTAATTTTTTAATTAATCATTTTTTTTAATACTATTAATTTTAAAAATGTGTTATATTATATTTCGTTTGGTCTTTAATTTTAATAAATATTTCGTTTAGGATTCCTTATTTTTCTTATAATATTCAGATATTTTCTTGCATTTGTATCAGTATTTAAATTGTACTTATTATCGAATTAAAATATGTGATAATTTATAGTTATTATTCCAGGAAATATTTTAGACATAAAAGTACATTTTTATATTTCACTTTTCTTTTCTTTTTTTTTTTCAATAAGAAATGTATTGCAATGTTTTGTTAACTTTTTATTTATTTATTTATTTTTTTGTTTACCTTTTCTGTACTCATTTAATGATCATTTTCAAATCGTGTATTCATGTGTATTTGTGTATTCATTGGATAAAAACGATAAAAAGCTAAAGAGTTTTCTATTATTTAAAAATATATTTTATCCTTAGAAAAATCCTAAATGCTGTTTACTTCGTCACAAACATATCCACAAATATCTTAATATATCTTACTTTTCTTAATTAGCTCAAGCTAGATATCAATCCTTTCACAGCAAACTCCACAACCATTCAAATACATTATGATCACAAATTTCATCTCATTCCATTCCAGATAACCCTCCGGGGAGCCTGAAAAAAAAGATGGCCTCGGGACCTTCTAATATGAAAACTTCATTATTGAACTTTATTCAGAACTTTTATAAATGGGTAGTTGATTTAAAAACAAGTGATGTGTTATTTTTATCATTATTATCATATTTATTTGATGTGTTAATTTTTTATATTGTACATACAGTTGTAAATTTCAATAAATATCTAAAAAGAATTATAAAAAAAATATATTTTTTGATCAAATTTTTTAGATATACATTTTTTAATCGTTCAAGACCTGTTCCATAACTATGCATTTATTAAGCTCTAACATTTAAAAAAAACAAAAAACGCTCATGCATTTAGCCATTATGTTGGTATTAAAAATGATTTATTGGCAGACCAGAAAGGCATTGGAATTTTCGTCTTCCCCTTTGGAATATTTTTTTTTATCTAAATAAAACATTTTTTATTTTATCGATCCAAGTAGATTCGTAAAAATAAAAAGTTAAGAAATACAGAGAGATCGAGTTTTGCAGGAGGTGGAATGAGAGCCGGTTTTATCCGAGACCGGGAGTTTCTGCGATCTTGTTATTCGTCACCCTCTCTATTTACCTAACCCCCAATCGTTTCGCCTCCCCTTTTTGTTAGCTGTGTTAATCAGTATTCCCTTTCTTTATTTGTTTTCGACCAGTTCAAATATTTCTGTATCAGGTGGATCGATTTCAGGATTTTTTGTTGTTTGATTATTTTTTTGTTTAACGTTAATCGAAATCTTTGTAATTTTGTTTTTTAATTTACATTTGTAATCAATCAAAAATTTATTTGTTTCGAAGAAATGTTGCTTAAAGAAATAGAACTTGAAAATTTAGCAGAAGTGTAGTTTTTAGGATTAGGTTTCTAATTCCTTATAGGGTAATTTTGTCGGTACAGAACATTTTTTTTTAATCATTGAAAATTGTTCCAACTATAGTTAGAGTATTTATTGGAAAAATAAGTATTGGCCATACTCAACTCTCTTACTATAATAATATAACAAAAAAAAAACGCAGGAAAAGTGTGTATGGGACTCATCTGTAGAGAAACATAAGTGGAATCGTATTCTTGACGGATCTTCGCTATACTTTTCATCTGTTTACTGATCGTTGCAACTGTATAGTGCATATATATCTAGTAAATATGTTGGTAACTGAATACAGTAACATGGCAATAACTTATAGTAGAAGGTCTCGAGGCCATCTTCTTTTCAGACGGCTCGGAGGGTTATCGGGAATAGTATGCGAAGTAGGTTGAGAGATAAGTGGATTTGAGTGGTTATGGATTTTATTATAAGAGGATAGGTATCTCGTTTGGGCTAATCACTATGCTAAACCTATTTTCAACAGGAACAGATCTTGAAGGAAACTTTCATGAATTGTTCGATGTAGTAAAACCAATCTAGTAAATTATTATATCAAAATAAAGCAAAAAAAAAACTATTGTATTTTTAAAAAAAAACATAATATTAAAAAAATAAAAAAAATAATACTGCAAAATATAAAACTATAAAGTCTAGCTTACATGGTCAATATTATTGAGCCGATATCGATTGTTTGTTTGTTTTTATATTTGAGTTTTAAGAAGTAAATCCCCCAGGGTCATTTCGCCTGAAATTCGTTCGTTGTTTATCAAAATTTAAGAAACTATTACACCCTTTTATTTTATTTTCACGGAACGGCCTTAGAGACCACGTGAATATCATTATTTTCACACCCCTTCTCTCCTTCCTTCTCTTTTCCCACCTTTTTCTCATTCTCTCCGATTGACCATTCCTTCTTTCATCCGCCCACGCTAAATATCTAAATATCATCCACGCCTTTTCTCGCATATCTCTTTCGCACAAGGACCTTAATTTCTTTTAGTCTTTTCCTGTAGTCATCCCTATCGAAACAGTGTTGGTCTGTTATTTTTAGTCATTCAGATTCCTCCTTCATCTGTTTATTACTCTTGTATCCTCTCACTTTCTAGAAGATTTCTATTACAAACTTATTAAGAAGCAAAAGTACATACTTAATCGATATCGATTAATATGTTGAACTTATTAGAACTAAATTGAAACAATGATATTTATGGCAATTATATAAAAGAAAAGAAAACCATTCCGCTTTTTATCGAAGACCTGTCAATATTTTGAGGGGAACTCAATATTATAGACACGTGCGAGGGATATGATTCCATATTGTGCAATAAACGTCCGTTAGTTTGAAGATGCAAATTTATTATATTTAAATGTAAGATGAAAATTTCAAATCTTTAAAAACTTGCAAGAATAACTAAATATCTTAATATGAACTTGCAATAATAACTAAATATCTTAATGTGACTGCAAGTTAATCTGCCGGTGGCCTAATAATCGTATCCTACATTAGTATAAATGTTAAAACCAATGCAACTAGCTGCTAAATCAGTTCAACTATTCTTAAAAAAAAAAAATTAAGTCATCTGTGTTGATTTTGAGTTGAAGCAATTTACCATATCCATGACTCGTATAGCCATAACAGACGGGATTAGAACTGGCAGTTCCATCCTTCCTAACTGTGAACTCAAACTGATACTTTCGTTTGAAGGCTACCAGTTTTTCTACCATTTATTGCGTAAATAATATTGCTTCAATAATGATCGTACTGAATACTGAAGATCTTAGATGTTGGATGTTCATAAATAATCTATCAACCGTGAAATCATGAGCTGATTATATTTTTCAATGACGTTATTATTGAAAATCGTAATTACATCGGAAAAGAATTTAGAATTCTCCGGTGAAATGTCGTCCTTTTTAATGGAAAAAAAAAGTTAAACATATTCGCATGTCTTCACTCCGTTAAATATTATTTTTACAGCGATGTAGGTTCGCTTTTTCCGTCTGTTTGTCTCATGAATTTTCATGTGCGTCATGAACCCCGAGTATGAATGAATAATGTACTCGGATTCAGAATTCCCTACGAATTCGAACGAGGACAGCTTTGACAATATGAAGTGGCATTCGTAATTAGTGATCTTAATGGGTTTTTTTCTATACGATTTCGATAAGCCAAATTTACAATTCAGACTATTATGTTAATAATTTATTAAAACAATCCAAGCCAACGTAGAATATCCATAGTTCATGATACCCAATGTACAGAAGCGTCGACTGTATGAAAATATGTATTAGTTTCGTTACCGAGACTTAGTTATTTTTATTTAAATGTAGAGCAATGTTGGAATTCTGTTTTGTTGTTATTTTGTTTGGTTAATTGATTTTACAATGGCGTCCATATTTTTTTAAATATAGTGACATCTTGTAATATGTAATTTGTAGGTTGTAATTCTGCTTTTGAAACACAAAAAAAAAAAAAAAAAAAAAAAAATTCAATTTCTTCCTGACTAGGAAAAACGATAGATTATGGATAGGTATATTTGTAATTTACTGATTTTTCCAATGAACATTAAAAAATTATAAGAATCAAATTACTTAAAGTAGTAATTAAATTAAGAATCTATGATTGTTCGCAATGAAGTTGGGAGAGAATAGGGGTTACAAACATGATATTTCATTCAAACCAATACAGCTCCTGAACGGTAGGTCCAAGCGACAAATGATATATAACAAAAATACCCTCAGTTAAATTTCTGATAAAGAAATCGTCAAATTTTTGATCCAAGCAGTACCAAAAAACCCTAGAGCGCAAAAACATAAGGACTAACACTTAATTAATGTAGGCAGAAAGAGATTTTTTTTATTCAAACCAATATTGCTCGGTGCGTCCTAGCGATAAATGTTAAAGATCAAGAAATATTTTCCATTAAATTTCTGTTATGAAAACTATTTACAAATTTTCGATCTGAGCAACACTAACAAGAGTTAGAGCTATAGCTTTTCGAATTATTACACTTTTGAGGGTTAAAAAAACGTTACACATTTGAGTGTGAAAAAAACGTTACAGCTCGACGTTTCTCATTCAAACCAATATAGCTCCTTAACGGTAGGTTCTTTAACAAATGTTATATTACAAAAACATTATCCATTATTTTTTTAAATTTATAATCACAAAACTATGGTCAAATTATTATTTGAGCTTCACCTACAGACCTAGAAAACGTTACACCAAAAAACATTACAGCCCCCAAATGACGTATCCATGTTAATTATATAGATTTCTGAAAGAAAAGCAAAAACTTTTAATGTAGTTGTATCGTTTAATGTGGAAAACTTGCTCTGCTGGATAATACATGAAACTGTTTTGGCCCGTTTTTCCCCTGTACTCTTTCAGATGTGTTTGTTCTTTTAATCTTTGAATTAGGAATCGTGTAATATTTTTAAAAAAATGTTATTTCTTTCCTTGGCTGTAGAAAAAGAAAAACGAAACGGATGTTAGCTTTCTACTTTCTCTTTTTTTCTATAGGAAAAACACATAATATAATTGCATATGAAGTCAATTGATTTGATTATGTTATTGTTGTTTTTATACGTAATTAAAAAAGTAACGATAATAGTGAAAGTTGAAGAGCTGATACTAAATGCAGTTATTGCCTATTTTATGAAAATTAATTAAAATATTCTATAAAATGTTTTAATTGATTAAATATAAAATATTTTATTAGCGTTCATTAATTTGCTAGTCCGACTCAGTGTTTGTCTTCAAACAGGCATAATTGATGAAAGGGCTTTACTTGAGGAAATGACTGTGCTTCCAAGGAATCATTCCGCCATTTGCCAACTGTCAAAGGTTGAAAAGCTAAATGGGATGCATTTAATATTTCTGTATGAAAGGACGATAAGCCTTCTCCCGGTATTGCATAATTAATTTTATCAATGAAGTTGAGCGTTTTTTGTTTTTTTCTACATACCTAATAAATATCCCGAATGTTTCATAAAATAATTGAATGGAATTTTTATACCCATTGGGTTTTCATTGACACGGGGGGTAAATTAGAGTTCAACGAGTTTATTGGTCAAAGCGATTCAACCATCGGAACGGTTTTTCGGCGAACTTCCAGTAGTCTTTCGGCTCGAGAGCTCAATAGAAAATTAGTACTAAATTCTTCAGCAAATCATTTGGTCGGATGATTTCCGACAATACCTGGGATCTTTCATATAATCCAGTGTAATGAAGAATTCCCATGATCTATTTTAATTACCTGGCACAAAGGATCAGGAATTCTTTACCTACGATGAAAATTTTTGTCAAGTTAAATGGAATTAATTACGGAGCAGCAGTTTTGTTATACGTTTTCAGTAGTTTTTCATTGACTTGTAATCAACTTGTTTTTGTTCAATTTTTTTTAATTAGTCAGTTATTACACAGCAGATTTTCAGTTCATTTCTATTACTACAACGATTCTATATTAGTCCATATAACATACAATTATCAAACCGTCACTGTAAACAATTGTTCTACAAAACTGTAATCAGTTTTACTTGTAAATGCGAATTAATAATACAGTCAAATCCGTTTGATTGGGTCATCAAATGATCGAGGAAACCTCTTAATTTAGCCATGTCTGATAAAACGGAATCAAATATAGGTAAAACATCTACGCTTAATTGTGAAAAAAACATCAGTTAATTGGCCTAGAACTTTTGGAACTTCTAACTCTCCTAGAAACCGATTGTTAACAACTATAAGCCTTGGCGTCTCAGTGATTTCGTAGAATTCAGCTAACTATGCAGTACGTCTAGAACTAATTTTCTTGGTAACCAACAAGAGTTAAGGATAGAAAAATTCAATTCAGTTTTTAGCATGTGCTGTTATGTCGGTGAGTAATGTTCGCTTTTAGTGTTCTAAGATTTTTTTTGGGTTACGTTTTCCGGCGTGTTTTCATATATTTCCTTCGCTTTTATATAAGTGTATAATGTCCCGAAAGTATTTCAGTGTTGCCGTCTTAGTCGAAATTTTCGAAAGAATCAATGAACAACCGGAAAGCACATCCAACACGCATTCATGGACCCGCTAACTTGGTTTCTCCAACAAACCTGTGCAATTATGGGATCAATTGAACTTTTGTGTGATAAAACCCAGTTAATTGGCAATTTTAAGCGTTTTTTTCTTTCATTTAAATGTAGGGTACGAATTTTCCCTTAATGTCCCAGTAAAACCGAGTCGACTGTGTATGGGGCTCCTCCAAATCCTGAAATTCTTCTCTGATCCGATTCTAGTAATCTTAAATCATCAATGCTTCTGATGCCACAAATGAAATTGTTTATAGTTGCCTGAATAATGTTGTTGCAAGTACTATATGTGGTTTATAACTGGTATTATTGTACCATTATAAATTCTACACACACATTATTTTCTAACCATGTTTCCTTATCGTTTTCCGATAATGGCATTGGGACCTCTAACATAGAGCTGTCATGATGTTGGTATAAACGAGTTGTTCTTTTGAAAGTCATATATATGTTACATCAAATAATAACTGTATAAATAAAGTCTTTTATCGTAATATCTTTGTCTTTTTTATCTATGAATAAATAATTATTATTTATTTCTCTTTTTTTTTTTTAAAACATACTATTTTTTATTTTCATACCGCTTTTCTTTCCTCGTATTTTCAATATTTACTTCCTTTTTTTTGTCATATATTAGTTTGTTTTTCTTTTGGCTCCGATGAAGGCTTGTAAGCCGAAACTTAGGCACAATAAAAAAAAAAAAAAAAAAAATGTTAATTGTATTTTCATGCTGAACACTCTAACTTCATCTCCATTAAACTAACAATTATTTTGAATACTCCACCTATATAATTTTTACCGGTATTGAACATCTTTACGCATGGAAACCAACATTTTGAAAAACATTACCAATTTTTTTTTTTACCAATTATATCAACTTTATTTTTTTAATGGCGGATGTATCTAGCCTGCCGACACCACTCAGTTGCGACACTGATTATTGGAAATGGATCAGCTGAGATAGATTTACGCAACATTAGCCGATAAGGACCGCTGCCCTTGGCTACTGCTCTGCCACTCTCGGACCCAGCTCACGTTGCTGCCGGCTAAGACAAAAGAGAGGAAGTCCTTCCCGTTAGTAGGACCCTACGCACATAAGTACTCATTCCGGTAGCCGATAAGTCGGCCGGAATCATATACAGTCGAGCATGGAGAGTCTAATCCGTCTCTCAAAAAATTTAAACTTTCGTATATATATATTTGAACTTTTTTTTATTCATTACGTTTTATTGGAATACAAAGTTAAGCTGGATAAACAAAATAAAATTCTAGTACTGCATGTGTAAGAATGGTAATAAGTTTTCTCAACAGCTAAATGAATGTGGCTCAATTTCTCCCTGACTAGTAAAAACATTAGATCGTGGTATTTGTATATCTATAATCTACTGTTTTCCCAAATTTACATTTTAGAATTTAAATCCTATTCTTCCCTATGTATCCAATCTGCCGGTGTTCCTCAAGGAAGTATCCTAGGTCCTATCCTCTACACGGTTTATACAGCTGACATCCCTACACATCCTACTACTGTCCTCATAGTGACTAAAAACCTATGTCGCGACAAAAAATATCCTCAATTAAATTTCTAATAAAAGGAATCATCGTCAAATTTTCGATCCATGCAACACCAACAAAGCTAGAGCGTGTTATAATGTTACATTTTTGATAGTGAAATAAATTTTGCACCAAATATGTATACATCTCAAACCAAATACATGTTCATATTAAAAAAAATAATCTTAAGGAAGATGAAACTAATAGAAATCATTAAAGTGGTTTTAAAAATCAAATTTACAGATATACAGTAGAATCTAGAGAACCCGACAGAATAGAAATGTCAACCATTTACTAGATGCATCGAAAAAAAAAAAACACTCAAAAAAGAGAGAGATTATTGCACTTTATTATTTTAATAAACTCTAAACTGTCATTAAAATATATAAAACGTATTTATTTTTAAAAAAATCGTTTATCTACTATATATTTGTCAAATACCACTCACTCATTTAACACGAAATCTCAAAAACCACCGAATGGATTGGAATGAAATTTCGTATATGGCTTTCTCTAGGGCCGTAGGTGCTCGCTAAGAAAGGAATTTAAAAAATTAGCCTAGATCGCTGCTAATTCACGAAAAATGCGATTACAATTTTTATTGGGTGAATAATAATAGATTAATTGTCATATGGTATTTGGAGATAAGCTAAGTTAAAAAAATAGGTTAGATGTTTAAGCTGCACACTTTGACCACAAATTAAGTTCCTTATAGTTGTAAACAAACAAAAATACGATCGATGTCGAAACCTTATAATATGGTACTTTCTGTGAACTCATGGTGGCTGCAGAGGTGTACCCTTACAAGTTTGAGTTGTTTCGTGATGAGAAGCTATTAAAAGACTTATATTAAAGAGGAGGTTAAAAGACTTATGTTCTCTGGTGATGTCATGTAAGCCCAGTTCGATGTACATATTCTTTACGAGCAACACACCAACATTGCTGCACCAGTAGCTTCGTCCCCAACTACTCTTCCTTCAGTTTTCCGGTCACAAGATAATCGGCTTTTCTCAACCAGGCCCAAGTTGTATTTTACAAGTTGGACCTAACATTTCTGAATTTCATTCCTTGAACCTAGAATATATAGAATAAATAGAAACAGAAAGAATAAACTTTATTCGAAAAAATCAAAAAAGTTGAGAAGTTGAGACTATATTTATTTAAAGTATGCCATATTAAAAGCTGATGGTCTGGTATCAGAGCTGGGTAAGATGGTAGTATTGCCTCGAACTTCACTGGAGGTCTATCAAAATAATATAAAATTAACTTTTGCAAATTGTCAAATTTACTTATTGAAATTATTCTAAGAATGGAACTCTTCAGGTTTATTTAATTAATAATAATTATCAACGTTAAGCTTAACTTTTACTAATTTAAGCTGTCCTTAATCCTAAAACCGTAGCGGAGCAGGGTACTTTCAGCTAGTTACCTATAAACAAAATTATAAGAACGTCTTAAAATACGTCTTTATTTATATACTTATAAAACTTTAGAAATACGATTTAACTTAAAATCATTCATAAACGATACTCATTAAAACAAAAACACGAATGTAAAACATATACAAGTAGTATTTACGTACAATACTAGCTTGATTATGTTTGTTTGAAAAATTCAAATGGAAAAATCATCAATTTGTGTCCATTTTGAGTATGAGTTTTATATCTTTCTCATTTCATTTTCTTAGCATCATTAACAGAATAATTATCTTCTACCCACACGATAACTTTATTTAATGACATTAATGCTTCTCCATGTTTCACCATCTAGGTTGTAGGGATTTTTAAATGTTGTTTACATTTTTTCGTGTTAAGGGAGAATATATGCGGAAGGGCCTTTATATACATATATATAGTTATACTCATTATATAGACTTTACACACTTTATTATACACCTATATTAATTTTTTTTTTTTCTTCTCCGTATTTTGATTAAGGAAGTGGTTTCAAATATACACTACTAATATCCAATCTACATATTTCTCATATTTAAACTATTTAATCCAATTCATGAGCTAAGAGAGTTTTCAAGTACGTGTTGTGATCTGAATTATTGTGCAGTATCTTATCGCTTTAGTCTCCAATGGATTCTATTTAAGTCGCTTGTCAAGATAGTCATAGATAAGCTGACGGTTCTACAATAGGATGGAATAAATTGATAGTTATAAGAGAAAAGAATGTACGTTTTTATAAAATGAAACATCTTGTATTTTAAATGTTTTTTATTATTTTTAATCGAAGAATAAAACTCCAATAAGGTGGTTTATTGCCAGTCCACGATCACAGTAATAAATCATAGAATATTATGGTGTCGACTTTATTGTATGGTCGTTTTGTGTTGTAAGGTAAAACCATAACATTTTTTTTAATTGTAGAAATAAAATTTAATAGTAATTAATTTTTTTTTTAACCAGTATATATAAATACCCGTGAATTCTCTAGCTAACTCTTACTTAAGATGTATTACAAAAACTTTCTGACTAAAGTTCTCTGTAGGAATAATCAGTTGCCTGATTCATAAATTTATTTTATTTATTTATAAAAAAAATATTAAAGAACATTTAAAGACAATTATAAAATATGTTATATATAATTACTATTGGTAATTACAATGGCGGTACTAAGCCTAATTATAGTAATTCTAGCAATACTTTTGTTCATGTGTATATAGTTTATAATTTAGGAGTGGAATTCCATAACCAGCTATGTCTAATTTCCCGATTTCTTTTTTTTTTTACTAGAATATCTTTAGATTAAAGGTTTTCCCATAAAAGTTGTTAAATCTCATTGAAAACGGCTATACAAAAAATAATTCCCTTCCTAATTCAGTGTGATCTTCATCTTCATTGACCAGCTATGAAAAGTTTTAAGAAATAGACTTAGCTGGTTTTGGGATTCTACGCTTAAATTAGTCTATTATATGGACATATATTTTTATTTATCTATTTATTTATGAATTTATTGTTCGACTGTCATCTGTTATACTGTTATACTCGTCGACTATGTTCCTTGTCTTTTATCGTAATAAATTTGTATCTTTATAAAAAACATAATATTTAGTTTTTGTTACTTCAATTTATTTTTCTTGTTTTGTTTCTTGATTTTTTTTTTATTATCTCACTGTATTCTCTGCTTGTATTTTTAAAAATTGTCTCCTTTTTTTCTAATATATTTTCTTGTTTGTTATTTCCCTAGCCCTAATGAATAGTCCTAAAATGTAGACCAAAAAGTTGTAACAATAATTCAAAATTTATTTTTTGTTTTTCCATGACAGAACGCTCCTACCACCTATATCTTCATTTAAATGTTTATGATATTATTGTAATTATTTAGGACTGTATATTTACAGATAAACTAAACCGTTGATTTTTCATTGTATTATTATTGTTCGAAACTTGATGCTTAGAACAGAAAGCAGAGCTCTACCAAATCCTATCAGGGAGCTATTGATGTAATGGCGACAAGTACTTAGGGAACGGCTCCTAATTGAATTATGTCATTATAACTTGGGGTAAAGGGGAACTTAAGGTACTTTGATGTGTTTTATTTTTAGCCATCTCTTCGAGGAATGGAAATAAAGATACTTCAAGTCCATAACAGGTGGTTTATTTAACTTTCCATAACCCTAAATTCAAAAGTAATAACCAATTTCCCTGCGACTCGTTCTGTAACCTCTTTATAACTTCTTTAGAGAGAAACTTTATATTTTGTATTTCTTTCTTAACTGTTTTTTATGTTAAATTAATGTAATATATTTTTTTTGTTCCTTTCATTTATCATTGTAGAATAAGATATATTTAAATAAGAAAAAAAAAATATGTTGCGCTTACTCTCCATGAAGTGTTTTCACTTTAGTATTTTTTTGAGATCAGCGTAAATACAAGAAGTGATTTGATTATTTGATCAGCATCGTCGCTGAACGTTTTCGCCAGTAAAAAGTTTCCTCTTCATTGAGGCTGTTTTTTGTTTTTTTTTTTCCGAGAAGGGACTTTCGATCTTGAAGTCGATCATCCGCTGAAATAAAAAAAGTAATAAATTTTTACCTACAGATGAACAATTCAGACTTATGAGGTAAGCATAAAACCTTACCCAAGGTTCAACTTCGTGTCTAAAAAGATAGAATTAGAAAACTATGGTTTAGTGACAATAGCAATACTGATGTAGACCTATACCCACATTTAATACATTGTACGTTCCATATTTCATTTTTATGATAGATTTCATGGATATAACAACATACTTGTTCTCACTCAGCCTCCACTGCTTTTTTTTTTTTTTTTTTTTTTTTTTTTTTTTTTTTTTTTTTATACCAGCTAAACAACTGAGAGATAAGCGCTGGGATCTCTTTGAACCTAGCAAGTCTGGTTGGGGATCCTTAAGATATGTGTATTTTGTTAATAAAGAATGATTGTATTGTTAACTTTTAATCTTATTTATTTTTATAATTATTAGTTTTATATTTATAATTTTATTTTTATTTTTTGTTTAGTTTATTTATTTTTCACTTTATGCATAGTACAGTTTGAAGTTCTTAATTTGTTTTATACTTTATTGTATTATTTATTAAGTGGTTCTTTATCATTTTTTTTATTTCTTCTTTTCATATATTACTTCTTGTACATTTTGTGTAAATAACCCATAAAACCACCCATGTTACCCATGGGTGTTACTTATCATGTTACTCTTTGAGTAATACTTTCTAAAACAATTTGATTATTACCAATCACATATAACATACCACACATAACGTATCACAAAATGACATACTCATACAAGGCATGGCTGACAGCCTCAAATACTTTCACAGGCAAAAAGACCTGTACAAATGATTTTTATTTATTTTGTTTAATTGTTGTCCATATTACCCTGCGAGTAGGATGTATTTTTGAGTAGTAATCTCCTTTATGCCTTTCTTTCAGACACCTATTGACAACAGATTCACTGTTTTGCTGCATTTCGTGACCTAAAAACCAAGCAGGAAATAAAAAAGTTCTGTCTTACCTTTTTAAAGCATTTTAATTTTAAAATTTACAATTTTTAAAATAGATAGTATCTATAGAACTAAAAAAAACAAAAAAAAAACTCTAAATACTAAAATATTCCTTGTATTAAAAGTTATGCATATAATTTTATTGAAATTGGCCTGTTGTACAATGATTACGTTTATCAAAACTTATTTCATCCTTTTAATATTAAAAATTCAGTCGAAGCGTTTACTTAAACCCTTTTGAGGATAATAAAGCTACGAATAACAGGAATTTTTAACATTTATTAAGCTCTTTCTCACAGGGCATCTCCCTTATTCGCTTATCTTAAGATTAAATTTCCTGGTTCCATTATTAGATCCATTCCTGTATTTCCACTGGAGTCTTGTGTACACTTTGCATGAATAATGTAGTCCATTCTGGAAGACAGGACCCTTTTAAATTGTGAAATGGCTGAGTACATAAGTTGTCTCACCCGAGAAGACACTTTGCCATGCCTATATTGTGGCGCGGGGCAGGGAAAAGATGATCCTCTTATATTAAATCCAGGCACTTGAATACTAATACAGGATATCCATCAACGTCAGCTGGGAAGGTGGTTAGTTCCGCAGGGGTTATATCGCCTCAAACTTGGTCACATAGCTGCTCCGCCGGCAAACTTTTACACTCCAAGAGCCCCTGCCCAACTGAAAAACACTGGGAACATTTAAGCTTTAGTTTAGTTGCCAAGAAGCTTTCTCCTTTAGTGTGATTCTCGAAGTTTTCCCTCAGCTTTTGGTAATGAGTTTCTTCTACCTCTCTGTTCTCATATCGATTACAAGGTTTTCATTGTGAAGAAGTGAATGGATAGAAGTTAGTTTTATTTGAGTTTTATTTTTGGTGCTGTTGTGTGTATTGGAAGTCCTCATAAATTTTATTTTATGATTTTATAATTTTATTTTTAAGGATCTTTATTGATCCTTATGTTATAAAATATTTAGGAAGAATTCTTCATGAATAATACATGTATGATTCTGTAAAATGTAGTTGTAAACCGAATTTTGAAAAAGGAATAGGTTATTTTTTAGGTTGCCGAACTAGTCAGAATGGAGTAATCAGAATAAATGTTAAAACGCCCAGGCTTGATTCGAACGAATTCGCAACGACGCACATTAGAGCCAAAAGGCGGGAAATATTCAATATATTTTTAACTAATGATCCTATTATCTTACAGTTATGCAGTCTCATTCAGTTCTGAGTGAAAAATTACATTTGAATTAACCCTGAAGAAATAAAGAGTTATTAAAAAAAGTACACGGAATGTCAGTCTGAAAACGTATTTTTTTTAAAATGTGTTCAGTTGTAAATATTTCTGATATTCAACAATAATAAAAATAAAAATAAAAATAAAAAAAACCATTGAGATTTAGCTTAAAACGGCTTTTATTAAAAACGAAATTCAAATTTTGAACAAGTAGAAATAATTATAGAGAAGTAATAAAACAAATAAACTTAAATAAAAAATTAATAGAAAAAATAATTAATTAATTAATTCACTTTAAATTTATATAATTTTAAAGTCAAGTAAAATTGTATTATTTAAAAAATCCCGTGGACAGTGAAAATTTTAACAATAACTAACCAATATGCAATAATATGCAGATGGATTATAGGAATGTTTTCTTCGATACATCTCGATCGTAATACATTAAACGCCAACTTAACGTGGTTTGATGAGTGTTCTATATCTTGCTTCATCTTTGATTTTCATTTTATAAAGTTTTATGTTATTTGATGTTTTTTGTCGGGTGGCTACTATAATATATGTTAAATTCTTTATATGAACATAAAGGTATAAAACAATAATCACTTAAATGAACAACAACTATAAAATTATTTGTTTCTTAAAAAAAAAATGCATTTTTGTTTAAAATAAAAGGTTATGATTCTTTGAATATTCATCATTCAAACACAATGTAAATTAACTCCTTTATTGATTATTGGATTTTTTTTCGCGTTTACTCCACTTTGCGATGCCGCTTCTAACTCAATAATACTCTCTTTTACTCTTTTAATACGCTCAGATACTGCAACCTTTGTTAACATTTTCTGTATTATTTCTTGAAATGTATTTACGGCTACAACTAGCAAGAACTTTATTTCGTCAACCAATGCAACACAAAGGCTAAAAATCACAGACATTGCTAGAGAACGTACTGTGTAAAAAATATATACCATTGCACAAATAATATTTGAGTGAACTCGCAAGTATATCCGGTATGAATCAAAGAAAACCTATTTTTTTCTTAAAAGATATATAAAAAATTGAAAAGAGAACATATGCGTTGGTCGAACTGTCAATTGGTAAAATTTAGAAATAATAATAGTTTTATTGCATGTAATAATGAATGAAAAAAAATTTCATATTTGTAACATCTTGAATTAAAAAAATTGGAATTCTTTTTCTAAAAAAAAATTTAATCTTTCATATTGGTTTCAACATTTTCATTGGTAGCATAAATAACTATAATCTTATTTATGATAAATATCTTTAATATAAGCTAATAGTATTAGTGTAAGTAGAAATATCATGTTGTGGTTGTGAACTATCTGTATGATGTTTTCCTTGTAGAGTTTTCCTCTCCATGCTGCAGTTAAAAAACTCAGTAACTTTCACTTCCTGCAAGTTGTAGGCTATAACTAATCTGTGAACTAGTTCTACTAAATCAGTGCATCCGCTCTAGAATAGTTCTTTATAACGATTAAAACTAGTAAATTATGTTTACACAAAAAACAAACATAACATATTATCAATTACAATTGTAATTTAATAAATTAATTTTACATTTACGTTGTCTGATCCATTCATTGCATCTAAATCACTCGAATTCCATTTCACAAACGCTCAGTAATGGTATCAAAACAACTAATTAAAATAAATCTCATCAAATTACTTTTAACCTTCGATTTCATGTCTTTCAGTATCCTTTAATATTATTCCAATGATCCCTTTTAAACAGATTCGGTACCTAGAACTTCAACTGGACAAACGTATAACTTTAAATCCACATGCTAGACTAAAAAGACAAGAAACTTCTCGCTATTTTCGACTTTTTTATGACATATTGTACTAACCCTCTAATATGCAAATTAGTTAAAAAAGACTTATTTACAGTAGTTAGTCCCATTAGGACATAGAGAGTTGAGCTTTGGGGCTCCACTAAACCTTCCAATTCTAATCGTTTTTAATCCTTACAATCTGAAATCTTTAATGCTCCTTATTATGCCCAAACAAATCTATGCTTATAGGTCTTAATATTTCAAATGTTAATGATTTGGCCCAAAGGCACTCGAATCCGCTAGTCATTCAACTTGCTTCATACTCAATTCAATGTTATTGACAAGTCATTGTAATCATTTTCTTGAATTTGTATATATGTTAATGGTTGTAAATATCCACAAATATTTAAAAAAATAAAAATAAAAATAGAAAATCAGAACATTTCATAAAGGAAATCATAATGAACTCATCAGTTAACCGGGAATGGACCTTATTCTATTTTAAATGACATCCGTTGTTTTAGTCGTTTATAAAAATTTATGGTGTATCCAGTATGCACTCGGGAACGAAATTGAAAACTATCCTAGTCACGTTTTCGCCGGCATTGAAAATATTTTATAATGGAACTAGAAAAAACAAGCAATTGTAACTATTGTTACTAATATAACTGGAGCCAAGGTATTAAATACATAATGTAGATATAAATTAAACTACTTGACATATATGTGTAATAAGGTTCTTGAGGTTCAGTAAATAATATTACAACTTATTTAGTGGACGTTTCGAGACTTTAATGTTCTCATAACCATGCCCTACAGTGAAAAGGCTGGTTACAATAAAATTATATGAGTTATACAGGTTATTTCAGAATATTAAGTTAGCTACAATATACATATATATAAAAACATGCATTGGAATATTTAACTACATATAATTACTAAGTATGGAGGAGTATGAACTACTTACGATGTTACTGGTAGATATGCCATTGGTATCGACTACTAAATTATAACAATTCTAGTACACAGCTAAACTGGGAAAATTTCTGAAAAAAAGGTCAAGGATAGGAATTTCCAAAATACTGGTTTTTCCAAGATACAGGTAGAGGAATTTCCATATCCCTGTGTAATAAATGGATAAATGATTTATATGATGTATAAAAATGTAAATGTATATTATTGGTCTAAATGTATTAAGTTGGAATAACATGTGTTGAGATTTAAGATGTCTGATTTTTGTTTATTGCGCGCGATTTTTAAATTTTTCTATGGTTATCATTTATTAAATATTTCATTTAAAATTATTTTGTTCGTGGTGAATAATTTTAAAGGAATTAAATTTATAAAAATATTTTGTTTCCCTGTAATGTGTGTTAAAAGCTGTTTGGTCCAATTTATTCGGATTTTTAGTTGTAGACGTGCAAATGTTGATAAACACATCGGTGAGATATTGTTCCGATATACCGAAATAAGATTTTCCGCAACTATCTTCACTCGGTATTTCGTAAATTGTATTAGACTGTAATTCCAATTTATCTGTTTCTTTTTTTTTTTGGTGAATAATTTATTCATTAGGTAGACGTGTTTTTGAATATGAAAGTGTAATCAGTTTTATAGTTATTTGTAAGTGTTTTTCTGAGTATTTCTGATGGTGGTTATTGTTAACTTCATGTTGTTTATGTTGAGTACTTGTTTGTTTTATTTACTAAAACTCTTGATTATTTTAAGTTAAATCTGCTTTTACAATACATATATCGTTCAAAGAAGTATTTCACTTATTGTATTTCTAGTTATTAATATTTATTTTTCAATGACTAAAATTGGAATTAGTTGATGACTATTACTAAAATTTTAAATACGATATGCTCTTATAGTTTTAAATAAAATTGTAAAAAAAGAATTATTTAAACAAAACATTTTTATAATGACCAAACCTGAGTGAGGAATGTAAAATTTGTTTGAGCACTTCATGCAGAGAAGTGAAAAGGGAGTAGGAAGGAGAGGCGGAGGTAAACAAAGGAAAGTTTGGCCCTTAGGCGA
The DNA here is from genome assembly GCA_003667255.2 of Euschistus heros. Classification (NCBI taxonomy): domain Eukaryota; kingdom Metazoa; phylum Arthropoda; class Insecta; order Hemiptera; family Pentatomidae; genus Euschistus; species Euschistus heros. The sequence goes on along the minus strand of RCWM02000186.1, from coordinate 1,335,167 downwards.
TGGAAACGACCCTTGTCTTTTAATTAGGACATAAAGGATGTTTTCAAGAAGGTTGCGGTCTCTAACTACTTGGAACCCCAACACGGGGACACCAAAGCTTCCTTCTTATCCTCTAATCTCGACTTTTGAACTTCATTATTTGGAAAACGTTTGAAAAGTTAAATGTTACAGAAGATAAAATTATGTTCAGAGATGGTGAATAGTTCCTCTCGAGTAACTCCGGTATTTTATAAATTTATGTCACTGAAGAAAAACGAAAATGGAGTTTTTAATTTGAAAAAATATAATAATAATAATCATGTTTATTATTCACTAGTATTCCCAGTCGCGGTTTCGTACGCTCTCATGAGTAAAGATCATAAATAGTTTTAACAGATAATTAAAGTATTATTTTCTTCTCAATAATAATATTGTGTTTAGAAAGCATGCAAAAAGGACAAAATACAGTCAGGACTCAATAAGTTGAAAAACTCGGTAAGTTGTAGTGAACCCAGTTTCCCCACTACGTTTATATCATGAATTGTATTCATTCACTCGAACAAGCAGTTGTTAACTCGAAGTAAAATTTTTGTCGCCTCTAAGTCGAAGTTTCCTAAAAACAATCTAAACCCCATCTCAACCTCATCCTAGCTTATCTTCAATACTGTTTCATTTTAGGGACAAGACAGGCATTCATTGTGTTAATTGTTTTTTTATTAGGCATGGCTACCAGGGGTAGAAGGTCTTTGCTGCTTTGCAACCAATTCAGTTAGATCGTAGCACCCATACTTATAAGCTGAAGAAAGTTTCAGACTATTTCAAAATATATAATTTATCATGTTTTATTTGCAATAGTATCTCAGTTTCTTTTATTTTTTCTTAGAATAAATTATATAGAAGGGGAAAAACTCAATGACTCGAAAAAATATATTTTAATATTTTTTTTTTTTATATCTCGAAGTAAATTTGTTCAATTTTTAACTTCGACTTATCAAGTTTTGATTGTAAATATGTGAAAATTATTACATCTTTAGGGTTTTCAGTTCTGGAAAGCACTAAATATTATAAAAAGAAACAGTCAGTCCAAAGAGCAAATACAATGATTGTGTAATTTTGCCTTGCGATTTGGTAATTGTAATAGCAAATGAATCTTTAATTGGTAATTTTAATCGTCTGATTTGAAAAGGTAGATTAGTAGAATTCGTTGAGATTCAAGAAATAAATAAATTGAATTGAGAATTATACTCGTATTATTATGTAGCCCCTACATGTAATTTTTAACATAGTACCATTGCAAAAATTTGGTGGATAAGATCCAAACAACATAAAAAAAAAATCAGACATTCAATTTTTAATATTAATGTATCAATTGGTAATTCAGATGGACACAAGAAATAAGTAACTATTATTATCAATTTCAAGCTCTTGATAACACAGTACCATTGTAACCTCTCTTGTAGAATGGCGCTCGCCAATTTGAGGTCGATTTTTAAATTTCACTGCGAACCACATATTTATCGCTTCTTTTTTTTTATAACAGAAATTAGATTGGAAATATATAAATTTTATTATTGCTAAACCTTCTTTGAACTATGGATATGGTAGTTAAAATTTGGTACAGATTGGTTCATTATTCCTTGTGGTTAGTGATCACAAACGAAAAATACTTTGTGTCATTTTATATAGACGAAGCAGAAGAAGAAGAAAATGAACTTTATTCTGGGACTACTTGTCCCATAAGAAGAACAAATGAGTACAATAAACGACGATCCTCTGGCTATGATAATTAATAATAATAATAATAATAGATAATAATAAAAATTGATTAATAATTAAATTATGAGTTACAAAATAACTGAGAAATCTTGTAAAAGGATACTTCTTATGTATATAATTATAATGTATATTACATAAATATTCATGTTTTACATTTGATCGGAAGATTTAAAATTAAGGAGGTAAAAATTATATGTTTAAAAGATAATAAGGAGGTAATAGATGATGTTCAAAAGAAGTAAGAGTGGAGCTTTTTATTTAATGAATTCCATAAAGAGGAAGCACGGATAATAAAGGATTTCTCGAAGGATGCAGTTCGATGCGCCAGAGTGTACAGGTTGATGGGTTGGATTCTAGTATTTAAGAGGTGAATGGAGGAGCGCAGAGTAAGGAGGTCATTGATATAGGTGGGTTTTTTGGTTTTAAACGTTTGAAATATGAGTGCACCCATTTTTCGCATTTAAACAATACCATCATATTGACCATTTATTTCCCGAGGCTTCATATATTACAGTATTTTATCCTTATGACTTAATATTTTCAAATAATAATAAGTTGGTTTATTAGCTATGCTCATGCGATTTTTATTTGTGACGCATTTATTCCTTAAAGCAAAAAAATGATCTTATGGTATATACCATTATTAAAGCGTATATTTAATTAGTTTAAATTAATTATGAAAAATAATTAATATATTTATACTAGTTGTTTTCCTATTCTGTTCTGAGCGATCATATCCCAATGAACTCTTCGGAGTAGGCTGCTCGCTAATTTAGTCACCGATCCAAGGAACTGCTTTGTATTCATCTCAGAAGGCCGAGCACACTTCTGATTTTTTAAATGCTGCTCGCTCACTTCTTCGTGCTGGATCCTCTATTAGTGAAAATAATTATAAATTTAGAGTTTTTTTTTTGTTTTTTTTTGTGACGTGATAATATTTTTATCTGAATAATTTTTTTTAATATCTTGGATTTATTTTTCTATATTTTCTGGGATTATGTTATGTCAAGCAGAGAGAGAAACGCTTTATTAAGTGACGTTGCACATTTCTAATAGATTGCAACAATTCGCACAGTATACTAATCAATCTAAATAATTACGTTGTGTTATTTGAATATACAAAGAAATAAATATAGACAAACATTAATTTATTTTTAACAGGATCTAATGATTATGAATGAAAGAGTCAAGAAGGTTGGTGTTTCGGTTAGGATCCGTGGGCCAATAGGTAAGAGTTCTGGAAGAAATGGAATTGGATCTTCGGGAATTAAGTGCAGACTGCAATGCTCACCCACGGGAGTTACATTTTTTTAAAAATAATATATATTACTTTCTATTATATTACTTATATTACAGATCATTCGAGGTTGGTTCAGGAAATTGTAGATTTCACAAAGAGTTCTCTCTTGTTACCGTTTAAATGTCTATTATCCTTCTAAGAATAAAAAAAAAAAAGTTTCCCTATCTTCTGACGAAACCAATTTGTATTTATACTTAGATGATGGTGTCCCTGGCACGATCGGGGTACTTTGTGATCTCTTTTATGAGACACGGAACAAAACCTGTACCTCAACCACCTCGCCCTTTGATCCGCTGATTCCTCCCCGATCTGATTGACGTGGCTCTTCGCAATATGTCAAAGGCAGGAAATTGATTTGCCCTTAAACAGTAGAGGAAATTGCTGAGGGCCAGGCTAAAATATAACGTTTACTGCCTGTCTATATCAGGACTTCCCTGCTTGTCTCTTTCTCTCTCTAACATTTTCTTTATTCAAAGATATTCATCTTTTATGTTATCTATTAATAATAGCTCTTTCAGGAATTTTCCTTTCTTTTTAACTTGAGAGAAGGGATCTTACTGTTGATCAAACAGTCACATATATTAATAGAATGTTTGCATTTGATTTTCAAATCGAATAGCTCTAAATAACGCTGATTTAGCCGGTTTCGTTCGATGAATAAAATTTAAAAAATATATAATCTGACGGATCTATATCGTCATCCCAGAATTATCTTGTTCTAAGTCCATTTTTAGTTTATATAGAGTTATATACACCAAAAATTTAAAAAAAAAAAATTCTTCTTCAATATCAATTCAAATAACAGTATTATTTTAGCCCATAATCGAGTATTCAGTAAATAAATGTTCTATAATTCAAGTTTTGTGTCTACTTTAAGAAATTATCGAAATTATCTTGTTCTGTTGATAGCTTGAGGAATTATAGTGTTCTGTAGACCTTTCATTTTGTCCTATATCCATAAAATAAACAAGAAACAACTCCAAAGTCAAGGAAGGCCTAACCGAAAGAGATATACCGAAATTATATACTTAAACTTCACTTACATTTCCTTTTTTTTTTATTTTTTTATTAAATTTTATTTATTTTTTTTATTTATTTTTTTATTTATTTGTTGGTTGTAATAATAAAATTTATATAAAATAAAAGAGCTATTATTGCAGTACACTGTCCCAATTGTTAAAAAAAAAATTATTGAAAAGAAATTAGTTTAAAGGGATATAGAACAATTTATTGATCTAAAAATGGTCTATATCCCAAATTTCTTTATGGTTATGCAAAAAGAGCCATTTTTGTTCTATATCCAAATGAATAAAATCGTTTCAGTTTTAAATAAATGCATTTAGGATGTGAGTTTGATGTAGTAAAATATTATCTAATATACTGGGAATATTTAACTGCAAATGCATTTACATATTATTCCAAAATAAAAAAGTACTTTAAGAAATAAACTTCAAATCTCATTTCCCAAAACAAGCGTTTTGGGATATAGCACAACATAATTATGGGATGACGATATGTCAATGACTTTGTTAACTAAATACTAGAGATGGACCAACTAGACGGTGACTAGCTGAGAAAGCCGTCTATTCGGCTACTTCTGTAGTCGGTGAAATGGACTAGTCAGCCATTTCTGTTTATTTATATTTATACACTAAAATATAGACTGATTGAAATAAGAACATGGCCTTTTTGATTACAATTTTTATTTTAGATTACTCTTTAAAGTTTATTAATTAATCCAGAAATAAAAAATATTTTTTTAATTTTTAATTAACTGTGAAAATTTAAGAAAGATTATCATATCAACAAATTGATTCAATAAATTCTATAAAAAGAACATTCATAATATCTATTTTTTTAATCACTGTTTTGGTTTTCTATGACAAAGAAAATACATGAGGTAAAAAAAAAAAATTTAATATGTTGTTCCATCTACATATTGCTATTAAGCTATAAACGAAGCATTACCGATGTCATTAATTTTTAGTTAAAAACAGTGCCTTTTTAAGCGAGTAAAAAAGACATTTTTATTATATACATATATATAAAAAAAAAAAATAGGGGGTTAAAGTGTGCCTGAAGGATCCCTACCTTTATTTTACTGGACGTTTTTTGTACTAATATTGATATGAAATACATGTTAAATCTATTTATTTTTTTTTAAATCTGAACATGCTAAACAAGCCATTGTATCTAAAAACATGTAAATGTACATGTAATTTTAGTTTAACTAATTTATTATTATTTTACTATATTCAAAATAAATGTTTAAAATAATATATTACCTATTGTTAACGATTAAAATAATTCCCTCCGATACTAAATTATAAAGCTTTCTAAAGGATAGACGTTGTGTCAAGAAGAAATAAAAATGTCTCATGTAATTACTGGAAATGTGAGCGGCCATTCTCCAGCATATTCTGTAAGAGGTTGCTTACAGTTTCCTCATTCATTAAGAGATATCTAAGAACTTTGAAGTTTTTCGGTATGAATTACTCTTCAGTTTATCCTCAACTTTCTTCAAAGGACCCTGGAAACCATAGTTTCTAAAGGATTCACTTAATCTTGGAGCCTTACTTCAATGGTCTTTTTTTAAAGCACTTTTTTGGGTTAAGTAGCAGTCCTAAAGGCTGGAGCTGTTGAGCTCGTTCGGTGAAAAATGTTTTAATTTCGATATCGTTCTTGGTTATATTAATTTTTATTCGATGGGAAAAGTTAATAATAGTTGATAAAAGTAATTAAGTTACATTTTTTTAATATTGAATTTTAAAATAATTGATACATGTGATTAAAATGTATAATATGTTTAAACAAATATATCACTAGTTCGCAATTACATATTTAAACAAGCAAACACACCCTTCTATCCTATCGTATCAAAATCGAACTAAAAAATATCACCCCTAACCGAATCCTTTCATCTACGTCCTAGTCTGCCGACTCGATTAATCTGACGGTTTAATGCTTGCTTACATTTCAGGATTCCGATATTATTGAATCAAATTATTTTAATTACAAATTTTAACCCACTTTAATTTGCGATTTTATCCCACAAATTATATTAACCGATAAACGATTCCGCATTGTTTCGCCTCCTAAATAGTGACTAAAATATACAATTTCCCTATCTTTTTGTTAGTCAAATATACATTTTAATATTATGTTTTTAAAACTTTAGAGCCTTTTTTTCTCTTAGGTTAAGCTACCGAATGTCTAATCCTTTCAAACTATAGGCAGGAAAATAGCCTTTTAAATCCTAATTTTTTTGTTTCAGTACAGTGTGCGCAAACTGAGCCGTCATGTGACTGAAGAATAACAAGCAATTCGGGCTTTTGATTTTACCTTCATTTCTTCATGAATTTAATTTTTCCTAGATATTGTTGAGCTCTCTATACTTTGATTTCCATTCATAATAAAACCATAAGTATTTCAAATAAATCGAACTGATTTTGTTTTATAATTATTTTTCATTTATATCTCGAATAATAAGTAACAAAATAAAATTGAAACTTTTTGAATTACAGCGGTATATCAATTTGTGAGACTTTTAGTTTTTATTATTAAAAACTATGGTATAAACGGATAAAATTTTCAGTTGTTTCGTCAACAAAATACAATTACTAAGAAAAAAAATTGTTTTTTTGTTTTCATTCTTAAGCGATCCGTTTCAATGTAGGTACGTAGTCAAATAGTTTGCACAATCGACCCTTTGACGGGGTTTTCTCGGCCCTTTACATAGTAAATTCAGTTTCAACAGTTCCCTACAATGTACATCAGTGCTAAAGTGCTAAAGAAAATGCGTTTTATTTGATACTTACCGTTTGTAACGAAGATAATAATAAATGTATAATATCTATGTGTATCCTTGTACATGGGCTAGATAAATACAAAAAAAAAGTATAAATTTTATTTTTAAAAAGCCTTTTACTTTTATCATGATTGTATAGACTTAATTGTTGTAACACTTTTAACTAAAATTACAAAGACTAATTATTTTTCCTTTTTTATAATTAATATAAAGACCTTTATTTTATGCGAGCATTTAAAATACAAACTGCTAAAAGGAATCCTCCTAAGCTTTCAAATATCTCTATTGCTAATTTGTTTTATTTTTAATTCAAATAATTTTTTATCTGATCGCAAGCCTCGACTAGACACAAAAATTGAAAATTAAATTAGTTAACCATGGTATCCGGTACATTCTCATACAGTTAGAAAATTGTAATGTCTACAAAACTATTCTTTCCAGAGAAAATAACTATTCATTTCTTTGTTTAATAACTGCTGACGCGATAAGGTTAGAAGCGGTCCCAGAGGTTACAAGAGTACTTGCAGGTTTAATCAATTATTTTTTCTATTTAAAAAAATTAAAATTAAAATATTATGATATGAAAATTATACAGAAAATAAAATTGAATTAAAAATGTCTGAGGAACAAAAAAATAGAGATAAATACAGTTGAAATTCAATAATAAAAATTTTGGATTGTAGGAAAATTAAAATGATCATAACAAAAGGATAATTTAAAACAGACGTTAGACAACAATGGAAGAATAAATTAAATGAATATCAAATAATAAAATTAATTTTTTTTCTTTTACATTAATTTGACTGATCCTCCATTTCTCCTTCTTCTGCGGAAGAAGAACTTTTCTAACTTTTACTATTATTATTAATAAAATACATTATTTAAAGATATATGATTGAAGTTCTCCTTAACAAAGCCTGGTATATCAACATTTATGATATAGCATCAACGGACTATGATTACTGGAGTAACATCTTTTCTTCTCGATTTAGTAAATATAGACTTCACATAAAAAAAAACAAACTTTAATTTTAGAATAATTTTATGAAAACTATAATTTCAACAATGTGTCTGAATTTTATATTTAAATTAAATTCAATCATTTAAAGCTCCTAATTAACCACAAAAGTTTAATTTACTTGAATGTAATTAGACCCATTTGAACATGAGGAGTTGAGCTTTGGGGCTCAACTAAACCTTCCAACTCTTATCGTAACCAATCCTTAGAGTCAAAAATCCTTCCCAAAATCCTGAATGCTACTTATTATATCAGGAATAAACTTATCTATAACGATCTATAAGTCCCATATGATATAGATATGAACCAAACAAGATACTTATACTTCCATCGCCAGCTACATACACTCTCGAATCCACTAGTATTCCAACTTGGTTCCCTATAATCCTCCGAGGCATCTAAAAAGAAGATGGCCTATGGACCTTCTGATGTACATTATTTATTGAAGTACTACCAAAGGGTAGTTCTTCATAAGTTATTGACATGCCATTGTAATTATTTTACCGCAAATTTACTGATTGTTTATGTTGTATTTATGTGTAATTATCAATGAAGTATAAATAAATTTAAAAAATGTATTTATATATTTTTTTTTTATATTTAAATTTTTTATGCAATTATACTTTTTTACCTTAAAGTAATTTATTTTATTTTATTTTTTTTTTTTTTCAGGTAATTATTTCAATTTTTCCTGTATCCTAGTACATTCCTAATAACTAAGTGAGTATTTTTTTTATTAATTTTATATGAAATAAAGAAAAAAAGAAATAAAACGGTTATGAATGTGGAGAATGGATAAAAGTTTTGAGTTTTTACATGTAGGTGCCAGTTGTGTTTGAATTTCCCTGGAGAAGGGACAGAGCTCTACTGTTCGTGCTTGATTTATCGTCCTCGTCAGTATCACTTGCGCTTCGGAATTAGTCCTCTGCACTAATTGGTTTCCATGGAGTTTTTTTTTCCCGATCAGTCTGTTGCTGTTTATTTTCCGGACAAATACCAGCGTTTTAAAATAAATATGCGATTATACATTTTCGTTATTTACATATGATTACCGCGGAGTATATGATTAAGGCATTCAACAGAATAAAAAAACATTTATAGCACTCCTTGGATAGGATATAAAAAAGATAATAATTATATCTCTATTCTTTGCACTCTAATGTAAACTTAGCATTGTAGTTATACCAGACTTAAAAGGCAAGAAACTTCTTGTTGTTTCCGACTACTCCAACATTTACTAGACCAGCGTAGAAACTTTCCAGTAAATTATAAATGACTTATTTACATGACAGTAATTAGAACCAATTGCACATACGGATTTGTGATTTGGGACTCCCCTGAACCTTCCAATTCCTCTCGTTAAAATTCTAAATTCTTAATGCTTCTTACTTAGTTACAAATAAACTTATCCATTTCGTGAGTGACAAAGGAAATATATAGACATAATAAATCATTAACATCTTTATGGATAAGTTTATTGCTAACAAAGTAAGGAATATTGAGGATTTTTTCGAAAGATTTTAGATTGTAAGGATTGGATACGAGATGAATTGGATGGTTTTGTGGAGTCCCAATGCTCAACTCGTACGTCCTCTAATCACAGGATCTCCTAGATCTCCTAGGTCTAATCACAGTCATGTAAATGGGTCTTTTGTAATTAATTGGGAGCTTTGAACATTTATCCGGTAAATGTTGAAGTAGTCTGTAACGATGAGCAGTTTCTTGTTGTTTTAATCTTTTATGTGGATTCCAAGTAAGACGTTTGTCCAAGTGGAGTCCAAGGTATCTGTTCAACAGTGATTAGCGGAATATCATTAAAGGATACTGTAGGACAGGAAGTCGTAGGCTTACAACGAAGGGTAAAGGTTATTTGAACGGATTTGTTTGGATTTTTATGAGATTGTAGTGATTGGTGTGCAATAAAAGGATTATTTTTTACTGATAAAAAACATGTGTCATAAGCGTAAGTGGTGAGGACAGTGGTAGGATGAGTCGGGATGTCAGCTGTATACTCCTAGTAGAGGATGGGACCGAGGATACTACCTTGAGGACCTCCTGCAGAAAATTATTACTAAACATTAAAATCATAACTTTTTTATTAGTTTTTGGTAGAAGTATTTAATAAAATGTTTGAAAGAAGACGTATAAATTTAAATGAAAAATGAGGTTTCCTGAAACACTCTATTAGTAACGTGTTAATTTATGTTGCACACGCAATAATGTTATTTATATATAAAATAATACGAAAAATGTTAGAAGCTAATATTGGGGTTCTAATTATATATAAATAAAAATAAATCATTTTAAATAATATATACCGTTTTATTTCCTTTTGCTTTGAAAACGATAAAAAAAAAAAAAAAACGTTTTTTTCTGCCGTTTAGTACTTGGAAGGTAATATTTATTTGTGACGACAGCTTATTAACCAGATAGGGAAGAGGCAGTTGTCATATTGTAGCCTGGGCTCAGGACGAGAAGCCCCAATTGTTGCCGTTTCATCCCTTCCCTGTGACAAATCCCACTCTGCTGCCTGGCTTACACCTTCTTTGAGCTCCTCTGCCACTTCAGATGTTATTTATTTCACACCCGTTTTTTATCTTTATTTTATCCTTTTAATTTAATACCCCAAAACACAGTAGGAGGTGTTAAGGTCTACTCAGAATGGTTTGAAAATGGATGTACAAAAAATTATATGATTCGATTATTATTCGGTTGACTAGTTTTTTTTATCGATACTATTATATAAAAGGACAACCCATTTTTCGTTTGTGATCACTAACCTCGAAAACTTTAGAACCAATCTGTACTTACGTTTAACCACATCATCTTCATAGTTCAAGGAAGGTTTAGCAATAATTAAATTTATAGATTTTCAATTATATTGTCATAAAAAAAGTAGTTCGCAGTCAAGTTTAATATTCGACTGATATGTGATAAGCACTATTCCGCAATGGATTTTACAAAGGTAAAACTACTGAACCCATCTTTACTAAATTTTAATGAAATCATCTTCGTAGTTCTAGGAATTTCATTATAATCATAATTTAAATGCACAATTTTGAGTGGCAGAAACGAGACATATACAAAATGGATGTACAAAAAATTCGGTTGACTAGTTTTCTTAATCAATACTATCTATATCTATACTATTATATAAAAGGACAAGCCATTTTTCGTTTGTGATCACTAACCACGAAAACAATAGAACCAATCGGTACCAAATTTTGAATGCATCATCTTTATAGTCCCTAGAAGGTTTAGCAACAATAAAAACAACTGATTTTCAATTGATTTAATGTGTTATGACGCCTCAGAGGATTATCAGGAATAGTGTGGGAAGCAAGTTGAGATATTAGGGGATTTGAGTGGTTATGGAGCTTAGTATGAAAGGATAGATATCTGGTTTGGGCTAAATTTGCAACATATGGAACATTAAGATCTTTATGGATAAGTTTATTGGTGTCAAAGTAAGGTGCATTGAAGATTTTTCGAAGGATTTTGGATTGTAAGGATTGGATAAGAGATGAATTGGATGGTTTAGTGGTGCCTTAAAGCTCAACTCCGTACGTCCAGATAGATCTAATCACAGTCATGTATATTAGTATTTTGTAATTAATTGGGACCTTTGAACGTTTGTCTAATAAATGTTGAAGTAATCTGTAACGACGGGCCGTTTCTTGTCTTTATAGTCTTGTATGTGGATTCCAAGTAAGACGTTTGTCCAAGTGGAGTCCTAGGTAGCGGATCTGTTCAACAGGGATTAGTGGAATATCATTAAAGAATACTGTAGGACAGGAAGTCGTCGGTTTGCGACGAAGGGTAATGTTTATTTGGTGAGATTTTTGGATTTATTTTGATTCTCCATTTTTGACACTATTCTTGACGGCTTAGGTTATGGGATTGGAGTGTTTGGGAGGCAGTGAATGGATCATTGTTTATTGATAACACACATGTGTCATCAGCGTAATTCGTGAGGACAGGATTTAATATTTTAAAAAGTGATACTATGAGGATAACAGTGAGTTTTTAAAATATGTGGCGAGCGCCATTCATTATGAAAAGTTACAAAGGTACGGTGTTATTTAGAACTTGAAACTGACAATAACGTTTATATACATTAAATTAAATTATTAAAACATATTTCAATATGTGCAGAAAAATGTGGATCTCTATAAAGTTGAAAATTGACCGATATGTGGTTAGTACCTTTTTTCAAATGAGTTACAACGGCTGAACCCATTCGTACAAAATTTTAATCGTACCAACTTCATGATCCTAGAAAGATTTAGCAATGATAAAATGTACAATAGTAAACTCTTAAATGTACAAAGTGGAGGGGCAGAAACGATAGTTTTCCACAAAAACTTTTATGGTTAGAAATTAAAATCAAAAAAGATGTAATCAATAAAATTATTTCTGCCGAATAAAATTTATTACAAAATCCAAATGTAGATCCTTTGCTTTTTGATATTGTGTGTTAAAATTTGATTCATGAGCCTTTAGTCTTAAGCAATAATAATATAATCCATTGACCCTAAGAGATTCATAATAGTCTCCATCCATCAAGATTACCAGGTTAAAAATTGCAGCTTTGCATGAAAATATCATTGAAGAAATAATGCTCAATTGCATCCTTCAATACAAGATTTTTATCGATAAACAAATACAACTTTAATTAAATGAAAATTGTTAATTACAATTATCTAATTGTAAGTTCTGTATGTAGGAGAGCGGGCGAAACCACGACGGGGGATGCTATAACATATAAAAGAAACTAAATGTAAAGTTTATGGTTTAATACAAAACACGAGCTACTCATAAAGTTTTAAGATTAATATAAAATATAAAAAGAAACTTATCGTGTACTTATAGCTTGAAAGAACGTTAACCTCCATTATGAGTTTCGTGGTGAAGTATAAAAATCGAATCTATCTTTTATGTTCGTTATAAAAATATAAAAGATATATAGTGATATAAAATAGATATATGATAAAAATATTATTTATTAATGTTTCTTATATTATATGACTGAGCCATAACGTACAAGATGATGAAAAATATTAGAAGTTTTATTTTATTATAAGTATCCTTTAGAAAAATATATCTTTGTAGAATAAATAATTTAATTTTTATTGATAGAAAAATTATTTATTGATATTTATAACAGTACACATATATAAAATAACTATGTTTAAGGAAATTATTACAATGATATATATGAAGTTAGGAAACTAGTAGATTCCAGTGAGTATGGAGTTTATTATGAAAGGACATGTAATCTGGATTGGGCCAAATCAGCAACGTATGGAACATTTAGATATTTATGGATAAGTTCATTTGTGATATAATAAGGAGCATTAAGTATTTTAAGAAGGATTGCAATAACGAGTGGAATTGGCAGGTTTTGTGGAGCCCCAAACTCCACATGCCCGAATGGGGTTTATACTGTCAAGTAATTAAGACTTTTGTGGTTAATTGGGAGCTTCGAACGCTTTTTTTCATATATATTTATCATTTTTTTTTTCAATTTCATTTAAATATAAAATTCAGTCACCTAGTTTAAATTATAGTTTTCATATTTTTTTTTTTTAATTTATTTTTGTAAGTCTTTATTTACTAAATCGAGAAAAAAAGATTTTACTCTAGTAATCACAGTCAATTTTGGTATATTATAGATGTTGATATCCCAGGCCTTATTAAAATCTCTTCTGCATTCGTCACGTGATGCCCTATCTCATTTAGCAGCCTCAGTTATTTTTCATTTATTATATCTTCAGCCTCCCGTAGAATGAGTTAACAACGAATGAATATCCTTCCGCCATCTTAAAACAGTTAAATAGTCGAATATTTTTAAAAAAGTGCCCTTTTTTAATCCGCTATCTTAAAACCGTTAAATATTTTAAAACAGTATCCTGGAGGACAACAATGGAGGAAGTTATCCTTCGGATAACTTAAAAAAAAAACCGTTAAAACAGCAATCCTTAAGGACGAAAAAGCTAATTCTAATTGTGGATGGAGAGAGTGGCCAAGGATGTCCTTCGGCCTCAAAAAATCGTCAGATCCTGGCAGATCTGTAAAACAGTGTCCTTAAAAACCGTTAAAACAGCAATCCTTAAGGACGAAAAAGCTAATTCTAATTGTGGATGGAGAGAGTGGCCAAGGATGTCTTCGGCCTCGAAAAAACGTCAGATCCTGGCAGATCTGTAAAACAGTGGGCTAATTTTCTTTTTAATATTTTTGTTAAAGAAAAAGGAAGGTTCTTATCTATATAAATAAAAATGAATCGCCAAATGTGTTGCTAAGCATAAAACTCGAGAACGGCTCAACCAATTCGAAAGCGCCTAATCGCAAACATTGCACGACGATTTTAATCAAGAGTTACAACGTAAAAAACTCTTCGATCTCGATGCTTTGAGGGATTTGGTTCGAATATATGTCCTTCGGCCTCAAAAAATCGTCAGATCCTGGCAGATCTGTAAAACAGTGTCCTTATAACTGTATAAAAAAATACTGAAATGAAGGGTGGATTTAGTGGTGATTCTTTAAAAACTTAAAATACACTATCAGATATGATTATGTCTGAATGAACTTTGTACCTGACAGAAAAAAAATAAGAAAATCAAATGAACTGTCACATAATTAACATAGAAAACTAATAGCTGGAGATTACTGTTTTAAGAGTGGTAGACGTTATGGGATCCTAGCCAAACATATGTATTTTGAAGTATTAATAAAGACATATTACCCTAGAACAGTTCTATTCTATCCTCAGAAAAGAAGTGATCCTTAAGCGACTAAGAATTGGTCATAAAAGACTTCACCTAATAACCAAAGATGTTTTTACCAAATATAAAATCAGATCTAAATAAATGATTTTTTTAAATATACTCCCTATCTTTTTCATAGCATGTCCTGCCTTCGAGAATTGCTTAACTGTAAATATTAATTTAAAAAAAAAAAAAAAAAAAAAGTTGAACTACATATATTAAAATAATTCTATAATTTTTATCTATATTATTCTATCTATATATTCTTATTGTCCTATGAGGGATCTTGTAATAATTTCCCAATTAGGGATTTGTTTTTAAAAAAGACTATACTTTACTTGTTTTATAAATATAAAAGAATTATAACTATTCGGATTGCTTATGAAAGGTAATGTTATGAAGCCATTGCTGTTTTTGAAATGTTTCATAAAAAACCAACAATTCTACGTAAAAATGTATTTGTATTGTCTTTTTTTCACATGTTTTTTTTTAGGTCCCTTTGTGACTTGCCTTCACATAATTAGCATATCTCTTACTTAATTAACTTATTATATTTATGTGATAATTACTTTTCTCTCACGTTCTTTACAAACAATAAGATACCCTGAATAAAATTTTTCTATTAGTCGCCATTAAATAAAATTAAAAAAAAAAGAGAGAGTGAGAGAGGGATACTATTTCGTAAATTAATTGTTAATAATCTTAGTTTTTAATGTTTTAGGAATAATATTTGAATTATATGTACTATCATGATTTGTTTTTGGTTCATTCATTATCCAATTCCATGCATCCAGTTTGATGGCATTTATTTTTATTTCTATATTTTAGTTTATTTCATTCTGATATTATTATCCTATTTTATTTTATATCTTGGATCGTTATAGTTTCTTTGTTTTGTTTTTTCTACTCTGTCTATTTATAACTACGATCTATTTTAATTGTGCATATTATAGAAATATGGATCCATGGCCATTCTTATTATTCATTGATCTTGAGTGAGGCAGCTTGTATTATATATTTAACAAATAATTTAAAAAAGGATAAATAAAAAATATTTTTAAAGGCAGTGGACGGACTAAATTCCTAATTTTCATTTTTTTAAATTTTTTTTTTTTTTTTTTTCAATACTTGAGAGCTTCATTAGAGAAAATATTTTCTTTATATTAGGGTTGAGGTCCAAAGCCGCAGAGTAAATAACAAGGATTAGTAAAATAAATTATCTATACTATTATATAAAAGGACAAGCCATTTTTCGTTTGTGATCACCAACCGCGAAAACTACTGAACCAATCTGTACCACATTTTAACCACATCATCTTTATAGTACCAGGAATATTTAGCAGTAATAAAATATACTGATTTAAATAATATATAACGATTTTTTAATTTCTTATTAAAAAGCGATAAATGTGGATAACATTGAAGTTTGACAATAGATCGATCGGTGGCGAGCGCTTTAAATTAAGAGCTTAAATTGGTAATAACATTTACTTATATTGAGCTAGCTGAAAGTACCATGCTCCGCTACGGTTTAATATCATTAGGATTTAGAACAACTTAAATTAGTAAAAGTTAAGCTTAACGTTGATAATTATTATTACATAGATAATCCTAAATAAAGAATTACATTCTTGGATTAATTTCAATAAGTAAATTTGACAATTTGCAAAAGTTAATTTTATATTATTTTGATAGTCCTTCAGTGAAGCTTTAAGGCAGCATTACCATCTTACCCAGATCTGATACCAGACTATCAGCTATAGTCAGGGAAATACCTGGGCCTTGAGAAAAGCCGATTTGAAAAGGGCCAATTATAGTTCAGAACAATTATCTTGCGACTGGAAAGCTGAAGGAAGAGTAGTTGGGGTGAGTTTTACCCCATACACCGTTCGGTGGTTTCTGAGATTTCGTGTTAAATGAGTAAGCGGTATTTGACAAATATATAGTAGATTAAATTATTTTTAAAAAAAGCTTTAAATATTATGTGTGACGTATGCATCCCAGCAAAGTCTAAAAATCGACGGTTATGTGGTTTGCTCCGTTCCGCAATAGATTTTACAATGGAGAAACTACTGAACTCATCTTTAATAACTTTTAACTACATCATTCATTGTGGTAGGAAGGTTTAGCAATAATAAAAATTTAAATGTATAATGTTGAGTAGTACAAATGACGTTTGCTACACTTTTATGGTTAGAAGTTAAAATCCAACCAAATGGTATCAGTAAATAAATTTTTGATTAACAAAAATTATTACTAAATCAACATGTCGGTCTTTTCTTTTATGTTATTGTGTATGAAAATATGATTCACGGGCCTTTAGTTCTAAGTAAAATAATCCATTCTCTGTAAAAACTTTTTGATAGTATCTGTCCATCTGGATTACCAAATCATACAATGAAATTTAAAATTGGGTCTATGCTTTTAAGTTAACTTCAACATTCTAACCAGTGCAATTTTAACCAGGTTGAAAATTACTGCTATGCGTGAAAATATCATTGAATAAATATCCAGATATTGCTACCAAACACTTGTGCACATTAATTCTTCATCTAACAAACTAGATTTTTTTTTTAAAAATTTGACATGACCCCTTTATGCACTGAACTTTACAAATCCTTCAATTAGAAATCAAGTTATTATGAAATGTATAATTAAATAATGTTTAAATAACTGAAAGAATTGATTGATAGCTCTTTTACTTGCAACGTTCCCGGCTCGTGTTGCCTAACAATAGACGCCACGTGTGACCGAACTGGATAGGTAAGTCACCTTGGAGTAATGTCTCATCTTGGAGCTTTTCGGCAACGACACATATGAGCGTTTTGTGTGGGGCGAGCGCAGAGTGTAAAGTTTTGAACTTTGGTAATGTATGACACTGGCTACGGGCCATTTGAGCTCGTCTTAGAACTTCCAAGTATGAGCACTAATTAATGCAAGTTAGTCTTCTCTTCTCCGGATAATTTAATGAGCCTTGGTCCAAACTTAAGCCACCAAAGCTTTTATGGTTTTTGAATGTGGGCGTTCTGGCAGGAAGATGAATTTGTTAGCTTGTCGGTTCAGGTGGAGATGCAATTGTTAAGGGCCTATTTTAAAAGAATTATTATAAATTATGTTTATTTTTATTTTATTTATGGAAATAGATAACTGTGTGACAATGAAAATCTGTCAATCTGCTAAATTTCAAATACACTCAACAGAAAAAAAACAAAACCGGACACTCAGATTTGGTCTCACATCATTCACCACAAATGAATAATTTTTATTAATCAATAATAAAAAATTATAAAATAAAGAAAAAAATAAGAAATTAACACATTTTTAAAAGACTTTATTCTTCATTTTTATCAGGTTTTCTGACCAGGGATGTTCTTCTAATAGCGGGTTTTTCCTCTCTTTTACGACAAAAGGCGCTAATACTGTCAGGCATAAAAGAAATTAAAACAATTCTATAAATAACATAGAAGTAGAATTGACGAAATTTCAGTTATAGAAATTATTTTTTTAAATCAATTCCACATTCATTCAAAACAGGAAGGTATGTATTTATCACAAATCATTTTTTTCTGTGCCGTTTCACAACGTATTTAACAAAATTATGAGACCAAATCTGAGTGTCCGGTTTTTTTTTTTTCTGTTGAGTGTATATAATACTATGATGCAAACCTAAGGCTATACAGAAAACTACTTATTCGATGAACTCTATTTAATGCTCTATTTTAGAAGATTCTTTATTAGAAGATATTTATTTTAGACACATGGAATAGAAAAGGAGGCAAGTGGATTTGAGTAGATATGTACGCCTGGTCCATATTAAATTTAAAATTGATCTAAAAGGGATTGAATAACAAAAATATTGTTTCAATTGTATTTCTAAAATGACAACTCAAAAATATGTTTTGATATGTCACCATGATAAAATTCTTACATAGTGTAATATTGTTTATCAAAGATGTACCAAAAGAGAAATAAACCTATAGGGCTAATTACACCGACGGTAGTAGGTGCAGTTAGTTACATTAAGCCAAAAAATAAAAATAAATAAAATAAAAAAGTTTTATCGAAAATAAATAAATCGGGAAAAAGGAAAGAAAGATTGTGAGGAATATTTTAGGAAACAAAACAAGGGGAGAAACTTCCAAATAAAAAATTAACACTGAAGTACACAAACATGTAGAAAAAATGACAGATGAAATTAGCAAAAGCAGACTTACTTTCTATGGGAACATTCAGAGAATTTGTCCGAGGAGATTATCAAGAAAAATAGTACATTTAATAAAACTAAAATGCAAACTCAATTGGCTTCAGAATGTGCATAAAGGTTTTTAAATAATTAGCTTAAATAAAGAAAAAATCGAAGACAGAACAAACTATAGAAACAAAATTAAAGAGTAGAAAGGCTTCAAAGACAATACAGTTCCAAAAAAAATAAGGGAGAAATCAGACGGCAGAAGAGAGGAAAGAGGAAAATTAACTGATGAAGGAGTATTGGAGAAAGCGTAAAGTTAACATGGTAGCTTAAACGTGGTCCTTATCTGGTCTGTAACAAATAAAAAAAAAGTTTTAAGCTTGTTTGAACAAAAAAAAATGTCAGTCCTCAATAAAAAACAATTCTATATTAAAAAGTAGTTTAATATAAAGTTATAATAGATAATTCCAGTTTAGGTGTAATACGAATATATTGTGGACCTGCAATAATTTGTTTTTAACCTAAGGGGTAATTTCAGATCGGAAGGATGTTTTGGTGAAAAGCGGTTGAAAAACAAGCAAAAACGAAAAAGAAAAAACGGAGGGAGGAAGTTATAAATGAGACAAGTGAGTTGAAAAACGGCAGACAGGACCTGCGTGATTAATACTGGCGACAAAGCCTTGGCCTGCCGGCGGTTATCGGGCCGGGGCATCCCTTACACCAATGTAGATATCAGCCGCTGGGATGTGTTGTAACGCGTCGCACGTCTCGTGGATATTCAGGGTTAGTACACACAACAGAATGTTTCTGAGTTTCTTACATTAACATCTGACTATTGAAAACAATGTAGATGTCTACTTATGGTAAGAAAATACAAAATCCTATCAACTGGGCCGTTTTAAGTTTAACAGAGTAATTTGAAGATATAATCCTCCAAATAGCTTTTCAAGAATAAGATACAACTTTCCAAAGACAGGAACAAGAAATGCGATGATACGAAATTAATTACTGAATTTGAGACCTGCTTTTAAATTATAACAGTTGAGGACCGCTATTTCAAAACTGAACATGTCCATTTCAGAAAAGTATTAAAAAAGAGCAAAATAACTACACTAGCCCTGCCCCTGTTGTTAAATCCAAAACAATTCTGTTATTTAAATTCTTGATAGATGTTTACTAACACAAAATAGTGTAGTGGTGTGCGCAGCTGGCACGGCTTTATCAGAAAAAATAAAATTTGACCAAAGTGGACATGTTCAGTTTTCACAGAACTGTCGTCGGTTGAGTTTAGCTTGATCCTTAAGAAGAATCTCTACTATTAAGAATTGAAAAATTATTTGTCACTCTTATTGGTTTATTTTATTGGTTATATAGTTTACATGTATATATGGATTTGTATATATTGTTTGACAAAATTTATCGAAAAGTTTTAAGAATGATATTTAAGATATAAAATTATTCCGACGACCCCGAAAAAAATTTACTAGACCAGCATTCAAAGTCGCCAATAAATTACAAAAGACTCATTTACCTTCCAATTCTTCTCGTATTTTATCTTTACAATCCGAAGTCCTTCGTTCTATATGCTCCTTTATTATCTCACAAACAAACTTATCCATAAAGATCTTAATGTTCCTAACGTTGCATTTGGCCAAACCAGATACCTGTCCTTTCATAAAAAACTCCATACCCACTCGATTCTAACGCTTCTCACTCAATTCCTGATAATTCTCTGGAAAGTCTGAAAAGAAGATGGCCTGGAGTACTGGTAATGTAGAACTTTTATTAAGTGCTACTAATGAGTACTTATTATTTTATTGACATGACATTGTATTCATTTTTCTCAAATTTACTTATTCTATTCTATTATTGGCACGACAGGCTTGGGCAGCCTGCTCAATTGCCTTTTTCGCCCAGTTGTCCCTGTTGGCATTAAATAAATAGGTCATAGCTAAAACGTTTTTTATTACCGTCTGTTTTGAGGACAAAATTAAAAATATTTTATAAGAATTTCGAGACCCATTCAGCTGTTTCCTGTTTCTAGAGTCATAGAGAAATTTCATTATGACTCAAATGATATTTCAAAATAAAATCTTATCCAAGAAATTTCTAACAACGAGTATAAATGAAAATAGAGAGTCCGGGGAGGGAAAAAAGAGCTCGGAAGTTGAGATGAAAAAAAGAGAAAAAAAGGAAGAGGACTCGTTTAAAAAGTAATGCTCCGGAGAAACGAACCCGCCCGCTTCTCCAGCTCCTCTCTTCTTTGAAATATTTATACAAAAGCAATGGGTTTTGCCTGCGACGAAATTATTCCGATCCGGAGAAACGGTGTTTTAAAAATAAATTAGTAAACTTAACTTGCGATATTTTTTAAAAAGGAATCAATGAAGGATTCCGAGATCCGGCCAGTTCCTCACTTCCCCAATTCTTCTGTTAGTTTTTGTTAGAGCACAATTAAGGTATTAATTAAAGTACCTGTTCCTTGTTTCCTTTCTAAGTGTTCTAATTAGAGAATATTAGTTTTTTATTATTTTTTTTTTTTAATATTATCAGCTGCTTCACCTAGGACGATAAGTATGTGGAGGACATAATCCCTTCCTACAATGTAATGAAAATAGATATAAAAGATACAATTAAAAAAGTGGAAAAAACCCCTATAAATATACAATACGTAAAATAAAATATAATAAATAATAATTCTAGCAGATGATTCTACTGGCAGAAAACTATTCAGTAACACAAAAACAAATAGAATACAGCTTAAAAAAAAAGCAAAAAACAAAAACAGGATTACAAATCTCATTTGAAAAACTGAGGTAAAACAAATTTAAGTATCTAAGAGAAATCATCCAGCCTAATGAAGGAGAGAAAGAAGCTATCCAAGCGAGATTGCAAAACATAAACATTAATTCGACCAGAATATGCAGTTGAAACACTAAGTATAGGAACAATAAAAAAAAAAAAAAAAAATTTAAGGAATCAGTAAAAAGGATAGAAAGATTGTAAGGAAGATATTAAGAAACAGAACAATGGGATAAACTTCCAAATTAAGAAGTAACACAGCAATATACAAACATGTAGAAAAAATAACATATGAAATTAAGAAAAGGAGACAAATGTTCTATGGGCACATGTAAACAATGATTCCAAGCAGATTAACAAGAAAAATTGTACAACATTTTGAAAGATTAAAAGGCAAATCCGATTGGCATCAGAACGTGCATGAAGATATAAAAGAAATTGGCTTAAATAAAGAAGAATTTAAAGACAGAACAAACTGATAGCTTTTAAGTTGTTCTTTTTTATGTTCTAATATATTTATTCAAGTTCGGGCCCAATTAATAAAAAATCAAACATTAAAGTCATTGCTTTTAACTTTATATTTAATAATAAGGAGTGTGGCCATTTTAGAATTTAAGGGAGATAAGCGAATAGGAAGGTTTATTGTAGCCTTAAAGCTCAACTCCGTTTGTCTAAATAGGCCTAATTGTAGTCTTGTCAATGAGTCGTTTGTAATTAATAGGAAGATTGGGGTGATTGTCAAGTGGATGTGTTGGAAAGGAGCAGTTTCTTTTCAATTCGTCCAAGTAGGTAGATTCCAAGACATTTCTCAAGATTGAAATATGGAATTACTTCAACCCAATATATTTAAAAAATAAAAATTTTGGCTGGCTAATTGTAGGTTGGCTCTGAACCATTTGATATGTTACTTTCCTAAAGCTAATAAACTATTTATTTTACTAAATCTTATAAGTTCCGTGTATATATTTATTTATTTTTTTTGATAGTAGTTGTTTTTAAAGTTTTTGGTTCTTATTGTTATAAAGGACATGAATCTTATCGCACGTTGCTTGCAGAGCTGTTATATCTGCAGCCACAGCTTTCCATGATCTGACTCCACTCTGCTCTAAGTCTAAATCTATTTCATTCTATGACGACCACACCCTTGCTTTTCAAATAGCAGTTTTCTTGGGAGAAAATCGCATGTCCAGGCCCCCTCAGCCTTCCCTTTTTTTTTATAAACTTCACAATATCTGGTTGTTCAAACAATGCTTCTAGTACATTGTTTACTCTAATCGTATACACCTTCTCACAGTAGATTGATCCATATATTTTCCCTATAACGTTTCTTTCCCATGTGCATAACCTTCTTTCCATTACTCGTGTCAGGACCTATGCATGTGATTATTTAATTCTTATAATGAACTTAAATTTCAATACAGCTGTATTCAAGTTTAGTTCCGAGTAGAGATGGGTATCGTAAGAAAATTATATCGACAGTTTTATGAGCTCTGAATATCAGTGACCAAAACATAGATACAATTTTTTTTTTTTTTGTTCAATGACACTTTTAAATTTTCCAATCACGTTGGATTGGATATTCCTGTTTTATTGCAAATATTTAATTAATTAAAGTTACGACATCGAACCACTTAAGAAAGTTTAACAGAAGTTAACATCAGTTTCAACATGGATTTAATGTTTTACGCATTGATGTTTTGTTATTTCCACTTCCCACGTGTAAGAATTCTTCATTGTGCATATTGCGTGAACGGTTTCTTTGTCATCTATATTACTTATTGTTTTATGGTAAGGCTGATTGTAATATTGCTTCAATAAAAAAGTTCTTTCTAAAAAAAAATCCTGAATATTTATTAAAAGTTTGATATTTTCTTCTTTACACTTCCCTAATGTAAATAAGTTTACCAGATGTTAACAACGTAACTTTCAACATGGGTTTAGTGTTTTATATCTTGTAATTTTTTAAGTACCACTTTCCAAACGTGTTAGAGTTTGTCTTAAGAAACATTACTTTCAACATTGATTTAGTGTTTTCTATTTTAGTATATTCAGTATATATATTTGTATGTAGAGAAAAGTTATATCGTTTGGTATGTATCGATAGTTTTTCTGTAAAAATTAAGAATGTACTAAACAGGTTAAATTGTGCGGCACAGGAGAAAAATTTTGAACTTTAGTTTTTTTAGAAAATATGCGTTGTGTTACTATCATTTCTGATTTAAGTAAGAATCATAAACTCGACTGTCTCATAATAGTTCTTCTTCATCACTTTTTTGCCAGAGGAAGGAGGAGGGATTAAAAAAGTAGCTCTTAGACTCTTAGTGCAGTATTAGGATTAGAGATTGCAACGCTTCCTGCTGTAGGCTCAGCGTATGAAAGGAGGGATATCATGTAGCGGCAGTAAGGACTCAGGACATCGGATTGTATCATGGCCATGAAATCTTATATGGACGGATTGCCTTACCTCAAGTATGAGGTATGAGTTGTCTTCCTATAGTGAAAAAAGAGTTTTAATGTGTCTTGTCTCTTTTTTGTTGTGAAGTAATCACAGCTTAACACGATGCTTACAAACTGAGATAAAAAAAACAACAAAACACTGGTGATTTGCTAAGTATGACTTTTTTTTTTAAGAGTTATGTATTTTAAAAACGTGACAGGACGATTGAAGGGTTTTGTGGATGAAGGGGTTATGTCACTTTTTTTTTGTTCAATACAATAAAGTTCATTGGATGGAGAATCTTAGTAACAAAATCTGAATATTTAAAATCAAATAGAAAAAGAGGTATGAAAAAATTTCTAATTCCTATTAATGCCTATTATGTAACATTCTCCTGCCAAAGGAAAATGTAAAAAAAAACAAAAAAAAACTTTAAACATAAATAATTATTCCACTGATCCCCGTTAAATAGATCTGCTACTTAAGACACCATCTGGACAAACGACTATAAAACTGCTCGTAATTTTCGACTACTCCAACATTTACTAGACAAGCGTTCAATGCTTTCAATAAATTACAAAACACATATCTACATTACAGTAACTTTACAATTCTTCTCTTTTTCAATACTAACGATCCAAAATCGTTCGTAAAATCCAAAATGATCCTTCTTATATCACAAATAAACTTATCCATTAAGATCTTAATGTTCCATATGCTGCTGATTTGGCCCAAACTAGATACCTGTACTTTCATACTAAACTCAATACCCACTTGAATCCATTTGCTTCACTATGAATTCTTGATAATCCTCTAAGGCGTCTGAAAAGAAGATGGCGAAGAGACCTTTTAATGTAATATTTTTTTTTATTTTTTAAGTGCTACAAGAGAGTGGTGATTTACATGTTATTTACAAGTCATTGTAATAATTTTTAAAAAATAAGTAAAAAGTAAAAAAAAGATTGTAAGGAAAGAAACTGTAAATGCATAAAAGTTGCTTTTAAAAATATATTTCAATGATAATACTTATAAAATATTTAAAATTCTAAAGATATTTATTTTAAACAATAGCTAAACATTTTTTGTATATAACTTAATTATTTTCAAGGAAACTGGGGATCTTATACAAACCAAAATAATTAGATCCTTTATGAAAATGAAAATTTTCCGAATACTTTTTTTTTTTTTTTTTTTTAACTAAGCAGTTTAGGAAGTCTATAGATAGTCACTTGAAGAGAAGTGTCCCCCATCCTTGACCCAATCTCTTCTCACTTGCCCTCTGGTCGTGTCCTAGCTTGTTGCTTAAAATATTTTGTTGAGTTCTTAAACTAATGTAGTAATAATGATTCGCTGTTTTGTAAATTTTTGGTATATTTCTGTTATTTTTTCTACCTCTCTTATTCAATTTTTTTTAAATTATATTTATTTGAATATCAAAAGCATTTAAAAAAAAAATATTTCTTGCATACAACCATAGTAATTAGCATTTCTTCCTACAAACTTTAAGTCAATTATAATTTTTTTTTCTAAAATTTGTTACAAATAGGTTTTCGCTCTCAATCGACTACAGACAGATTTTGAACTAAAAAAAAAAAACCTTTATTTGGTATAGTAAAAAATTATACCGAATGAATAAAACAATGGTTTATCTTTATTTGAATATCAAAAGCATTTAAAAAAAAAATATTTCTTGCATACAACCATAGTAATTAAGCATTTCTTCCTACAAACTTTAAGTCAATCATAATTTGTTTATTCTAAAATTTGTTACAAATAGGTTTTCGCTCTCAATCGACTACATACAGATTTAGTACTTAAAAAAAAGGTACATTTATTTGGTATAGTATACACAATTATACCGAATGAATAAAACAATGGTTTATCTTACCTTAAAAAGAAATATAGATTTTTATGTCAGTAATATATTTTGACTTAAGAAAATTTTCAAGGAATCTTAGGAATTAATTAATATCAGTCTTCGATAGAATCCTAAATAATCAGTCTTGATTAAGAAAATGAATTAGAAACATTGGAAAATGACTTATTCGATCAAGTTTTGGAAAAAAAAGTTGTAATTTATCGATTTTTTTATAGTTTAAGACAACAAATTTTATAACTTAAATTATAATACTTTTATAACTTAAATGTTGATTTACTTCTTTATTTAATTAAATTGTATTTGTTATATGCAATACCTCAGGTTAGACACCTTGATTTTCATAACCGTTCTAAATTTGTTTTATATTGTTATTTTTTAGGTAATAAAAAGATTTAACCGGTTATTATGACGACAGTCTGATTTTCAGCATCTGTCATGATTGTGATTCTGAATTTGGGGTGTTCTACTGGTCTGTTTCCGTCAATGTTTAAGAAGATAGCAATGGTATATACAGATATATTTTAGTAGTTTCTGGAATTTTCGGACCATCTCGGTTACGGCATAGTTGGGCAAAATTTAATCCTGGCTAAAATATAATCAAAATTTAATCATAGCTGTTTGGCAACTGGTTTTATAGAATCAATCACCTAATTTAATAATTATTAAATCATGTATATAAATTATCTTTCAGTCAAATTATTATAAGTTCACTAAAAAAATGACAAAATGATTTAATCATTACTAAATTTTTTGGCTGATTCCAGTAAATTAGTTGTCAAATAGCAATGAGTAAATTTTGAATATTTTTTAGCTATTATTAAATTTGCCCAACTCTGATTTTACGGTATCGTTTTTTTTTTTTTTTTTGTTGCTTTTTTTTAATCAGGTAATTAAGCTACTTAACAAAATTTATTGATTTCAGACTTTATTCATAATGATAACATGTAACAAAAATTATAAACATTTTAAAATTTAAGTTAGCTTAAAACTTTTATTTTATTTTGCCTTAATAAAAATATATTTCAAAGGTAGAACAACCGTTGTGTAAAAATAAAAAAATTGTTCATCTTAATATTGAATAAATATTGCTTTATTAGCATTAATTACTATTACTATAAGCTCGTCCAGTTACAACAAAAAATAGGCATAATAATTTGGGCCACACCTAGGTAAAATATGCGCCAGCGATATATAGAAAAAAATATGGCAATAGGTTTTGTTTTTTTTAAATATAGTTCAATCATTGATTTTTTTTTATAAGAGATTTGAAATATGATTTAATTTATTACGCGAAAAAAAAAATTAAAATCAGTTTATGGTACTTTCGAAAAAATCTAAAAAAAAAAAAAATAGCTAGAAAATAGGCTTGGTTGAAGAAGCGTTATAGCGGCAAACTAAACAAATTGGAAACAATGTTTTTGTACCATGAAGAAAAAAGAACAACAAAAAAAAAAAAAAAAAAAAACAGACAAAGGCCTAAAGAGGAGAGAGGACAGGTGCCAGGCAGGTGATAGGGAACAGCTGATCCGGCATATGGGCCACGATAAGATAATTAGATCGCTGCACCTTCTGCCTCTTCTCCGCTGCCTTCAACATCAACATCGACCTCAACGTCCGAGTCAATGGATTCCTCCAATAATGGGAGTCATAGTCTGGCAACTCAGATGTGTCTTACTCCATGTAGCATTAAAATGTGACTCGTTTAAGGACTTGTATAAGCTCGAACCAGTTTGAATATGGTGCCAGAATGCCTATACTTTGAAACGAAATTTTAGAATAAACAACGAATAAGAAAAAAATCGATTTCATTTTTTTAATACGCTTATATTAACTTTACCTGTATGTAACGGAACATTTTTTCGTAATTTTCACCTATGTCCAGCTATCTGATTAACTTGAAGTCTGTTAAATCAACTCCATGATGGGGGTATGTCTTGCAAAAGGCGAAGTAATAGGCTTTATGTTTTTATATGGTTCAGATGGTTCCTGAGAATAAAATATCGAAAATGAAACTAAATTTGATAAGTGGAAAATGTTTGGGATGCAAAAAACCCCAAATGTTTTAAACATTTTTTATATTATGGAAACAAACATATAGAAAAATGCGTTCAATCGAAAAATATATTATTTACAAATTAAAGTTTAAAAATTGTGCGTCTAAAGACATCCCTCAAGCTGAATTTGATTTAGGCGTTTAGCTATAATCGATTGTCAAATAATGAAGAATTTTGTCCTTTTTAAAAAGTACGTTTTGGTCATGTTTAAGAGCCTATAACGCAGAAATGGCTAATTCAATCAAAATACGTTATGTACTTTAAGTTGTAGATCATTTCATTGTGTGCAACATAGGATTTTTTAAAGCAAAAATCTGAGATATGTCAACAAAAAAAAAATTGTTGGTAGATTTTGGATAAACTTTGTTAAAAATGCAAATAAATCACGACTGAAAAACTCAAAAAATTAAAAGGTCTGACTGCTGCAAATCGTTCACCATACTTAGCTTTTTAGTTAAGTTTGCTATAAAAGCCCGTTTTTCTATTTTTTTTTTAACTATAATTTTAAATATTTATTGATATTTACAACTGTGTTCAAGCAAGTATAAAGATAAATTATTACAATAGGATGTAAATATGTTGTAAAGCAACAACCCATCGGTAGCACTTTATTAAAAGTTCTATATTCGATTGTCCCGAGGCCATCTTATTTTTCTTGAAATTTGATAAATAAATGTATAAGAATTTTTCAATAGAAATAAATCAAAACACCGATTGTTGAGTTATTTCATTTTAAGAATACCGATCCCTGTTGGATAGATCAGCTGAGACTCCAACTAGACTAAAACGACAGGAAATTGCTTGTCGTTTTCGACCTCTTTAACATTTACTAGACAAACGTATCCAATTCTCGCAATCCAAAATCCTTAATGCTCCTATCCTTCCATAGTAAACTCAATAAAAATTCAGATTAATTAGTCTCTCAACTTGCTTCATATTCAATATCCGATAACCCTCCGAAGTAACGTCTGAAAAGAAGATCGCCTCGGTACCTTTTAATATAGAACTTTTATTGCAATAGCACCATTGGGTACTTGTTCCATAAGCAATTTTGATGCTATTATGTTCGTTATTTTCACATTCACTGGATACAATACATACATCAAGCAAATGTGAGGAAACATGATTACAGTAACACGCTAATAATTTGTGAAGAAACTACCAACTAGTAGCACTTAATAAAATCTACATTATATGGTACCTAGGCTATCTTCAAATTTACATTGGGTTTATGTTTGTATATAATTTTAGTAGATTTTGATTTTTAACTCTTCTTACTGTAAAAGAGAAATTAAGATCTCAAACTTTCTTATTAAAATATGATATGGAATAATTTTTTTCGTGCTGTTTTTCTTTCAAAGGAGATAGTCAACGATAAGTTTAGGTCGTTGTTCGATTAGATAATACACATATTTGTAGTCTTCTTAAAATCGATTTATAGAAAATAATGTAGTTTTCACATCACTAGGCGGGATTCTTCATATTTGCCATCAGCTATCACAGATCTCGGGTACCCTATTAGATTTTAACTTTATCAAAGAGAGAACTTATTCTTTATGGTATTAAAAAGATACAAAAAAAAAGTTTGATTATTCCATTAGAGGGATTATTTCTCAAGCAACAAGGAAAGGCGTTTCTACGCCAAACTTTTCTCTTTAACTATTTTTTTTAAAACTTGTCGAGACGAACTAGAACTTTGGTTCTATTCAATGATTTTCAAGTCAATAAATCTTTACTCTCCCAATCTTGTTAGAATGGGCCCAGTTACCTACGAGATAACCCTCCCTTATAGCCCTAGTTGAGGTACTTAAGGGGCTTAAACTTAATTAGCAACATAACATTTAGTTCGTAACCAAAACTCTCTTGCCTCAGCAAGCCTTTGTTAGGTTATATGGTTAAAGCAACTACCATCCCTTGTATTTATTAATTTTTTTTTTTTTAAACTATGAGAAAAGACAAAAGCCTTTGTAAAACTTTTCTTTTGTTTTCATTAAGATGTATAAAAATTAAATAAATAGGTATGACCAAACTATCAGCTTTATCTAACCGACTTTAGACCATGGGTTCTCGACATGAGTTCTATTCTCAAGAAACGGTGCAATCGAGAATCGTCATTAGGCATCCTTAAAAAATAGTAAAAGTTTTGAGTGAATTCGATGTATTAGTTGATACTTAAATATTTCTTCAAGCTTTTCTCCTAATATTACATCGAATTTTTAGTTCTAATAGAGCACATTCATATTTTACCTACTCTAGGCGACATTGCTGTTTAATATTCCATAATGGAATTATAGGTTCTTCCTTGTTATTGGAATATAACTCCTTATTTCATGTACATGTTTTATTCCTGACTGCTATTATACTTGATGCTATTAATTCAGCGAGAAAAAAAAATGAGACTCTAATGTTGTTATACATTTTTAAGAAATATTCTCGTTTGCTGTTAGTAATCTTTCTTGAATAATGAAAAAAATACTGTGAGGTTTTGAATTATTTTATGGTACCGTCTTTTTTTTTCAATGAATAACTAATGTTCTATTTAGTTCTCTTACTCTTACTTATTGTTAGTTTCATCACCTGCTTTCCTTTATTGATGTATTATTAAAAACATTGGTCCATAGAATATTCTTTTCATTTTTAATATACACTATTAATTATTACTCTGTAATAAATTGTTATTAAAGCGTCCTGAATACAAGCATTTTTAAAAGATCTTCTCTTAGGATTCTAACCACATGTTTATTCCATAAGCCCTTAACTGTCCAAAAGTATTAAAAGCTTTTCCAGCCTACTCCTGAGATACGGTGATCCTCATTCGTCTGTTAGTGACACTTTTTATTATTTTAATTTTTTTATTCCTGTTTTTCTTGTTTATTTTTTGCCAGGATTAGACATAGGTTTGTATTTTCATTTTAACATTTGTTTAGTTCTTACTTTAAATATATTGAGAAGGCCTACTCCTTCCCCTCAAATTCAATCCAATATTTATGTTATTTTTTAATTTTATTTTAATTTTTCGCTTTAAAGCGTTTTGGATTTTTTCAGTTTTAAGCATCTGGAAAAAAATAAAAATATTTTGAATTGTTTATACGAATAAGAATAATTTAATAATGAAATCTAGGGAAACTAAAATAAATTTATTTATTCTCCCTGGTTCTATAAGTGGTCATTAGCACTTAAAATATTTTTAAACTCAATTTAAATAAAATAAAATTAATAGATAAGTCACTCTTATTTTTGAGTACCTAATAGAAACTCGCGTCCAGATTTAACCATCTGCTGACACGTGTAAACGAGACGTGCGCTTCTGGTCTTACGCTACTTTCAAGTGAATGCTTCTCTCACGTTTATACTATTGGGTCAAGGCTAATGCATTCTTCTAGGTGTAAATAGTTCTTAAACAGCGGCAGTAGATGATCTATCTGTTTTACACTATTAAAGCAACAAACAAACATAGTGGTCATTTACAACCAGCTAAAGAAATAATTGTTAGCACCAAGTTCTTAAACACCCTTTTATTTCAAATATTTACTGATTTTTAATTGTTTATATATTTTATTTGCATTATTTAAATTTATTTAAGTTTTTTACATGTTTTCGATTTCAATTAGCTACTTACTACGCCTAAGATAATGGTCGTTATTTATAATTTTAATTTTATGAAAACTCAATCAATGTCATTATATTCGAAATTTTGTAATATTTATGCTTTCTTTAGTGATATTAAGAATTTTTATCTAATTTAGTAATTTGAAAACAAAATAAAACGCTTCTTTTTATTATTTTTAATTAAAAGGAAGTTTCTTTGGAGTGAAAGAATTTCGAACTTTTTTGTTTTCTAAATTCTGTATATATCGAAATTTTCATAAAATTTTTTCTTGAATTTAGAAAGACATAGTTTATGCTATGTGTCTTAACTGTAGCTGAAAAAATAATCAAAATTTCTTTTTAATGGTTGAAATTTTAAATAACAACAGTAGTTTCTGAAAGCCGAATTAAATCATCTGTAATGCCCCTGAAATATGTGAAACGATATTTTGATTAGACAATAATTTTTAGCAAGGATAGAATAATTTTATCGATTCCATGTGGTTTGATTTTAATTTCTAACCTCTAAAGTTCTTAACAGTGTTGCAAGCCTCCTTTATGTCACTCATCACTATGCATTTAAATTATTATCAGAGTAAACTTTACTATTGTAAACCTTCCTAGAACTATGAAGATGGTGTAGTATAAATTTCTAATAGATGAGTTCAGTACTGATACTATTGTAAAATCAGTAGCGGAATGGTGCTAACCACATATCGGACAATTTTATACTTCTACAAATGTCGCATACAAATTATTTAAATCCTTAGTAATAATTTGATTGAATTATGTTTTTAATTTTATTATCAATTTTAAGCTCTGTATAACACCGTACATTTGTAACCTTCCATGTACAATGGCGCTCTCCACTTATCGGTCGGTATTCATACTTCACAGTAATCCACACAGTTATCGCATTTTTAATAATAATTTAACTGAAATTAAGTAAATTTTATTATTGCTAAACATTCCTTAAACCATAAAGATGATGTTAAAGTTTGACACAGATTAGTTCAGTAGTTTTGCGGTTTATGATCATAAAAGAAAAATGGCTTGTCCTTATATAGATTATTAAATACATTAATAGATAATATTAGAGACCTAGTAAATAAACAATTTTTACAAATCTTATTAATTAATTTTTAACTAATACATATTATATAGAAATGTTAATGTCGAATAAATCAGATAGATCAAGCTTGGATAGACAGGGACTCTTGTGTCTCTAAGGAAGTGATCTGTATTAGTAAAAGTAAAAGATTTACTAAACCCTCAAGCAGTGTAAGAACATATCAAATGCACGTATGCACACATACATTAAATTAATAAAAAAAAAAAATTTCTTATATTTTCATTTCTATTATTTTTTTGCTAGAATCGCAATCATATTATCGTTAACAATATGGCACAGGTTCGTGTGTAGTAACATTTATCTCCGATCTTTAACTGCTGGACGTTCACGCGAACCTCTTGCATGAGAGGCCATTTCATCGTTTAGGGGCTAATAACAACTGAAATAGACCATACTGCTTGGTCCTTATCACTCGGTCAATATAAAAAATTCCAATGGCTTTCATCGTAACGTATATATTTTTATTGTTATATCTTTTTGCTCGACTTGCGTTTAGTGCTTAAAAATATGGGTAACCCATTTTCTTCAAGATTATTGACTTGTCTTTATGAAAATGTATAAAGTAAAACAGCATTGTAAAATTACTTCTAATATTTTTATCAACTGTCAATCAGTATCAATTGTCTCAATTTTAAATCTTTCATTATTATTATTTTTATTTTTATTTGTTACGAAAATTGAAAAAAAAAAGGATTTAAAAAATATAAGTATTTCTGCTGAGACGTGGTGTTTCTGCTTGACTGCATACCTGATTATCTTTTTCGCCACTATAAAAAAATTATTGGATAGCAGTAAATATTTTTTTTTTTTTTAAACCTGAACAAAAAAAACAAGCCGTTCCCTATTTTTAAATATATCTAAATATAGATATTTATTATATGTATGTATTTAATAAACTTCTATAAGAAGTAATACAGTTAGAGGTGGCACATGTTTGTTATACATACGTTCCTTTTTAAAAATTATCACAGAAATGTGAATCATCATATCACAATTAAAATTCCTACACAACTACTTATTAAAATTTACAACTGAAGCGTAGAATGCCAAAACCAACCATGTCTCTTTCTAAACAATTTTTACAGCTTGTCGATAAAGGAAAAAGTCAGACTGAAAAAGGAAGGAACATTGTTTTTTGTACGGCCATTTTAATGAGATTTAACTACTTATTTTAGAAACCATTCACCTTAAGATAGCCTACTTGAAAAACTATTTAATAGTTCAATTTATTCCTATTTTATTTATTTAGCTTAGGTACTACTACATTTTTCGGGACTTTAGTTCCATCTTCATTGTTCAGTAGAGTAGGTGTTAATGTGGATTATTATGATAGTGGACAATGTGCATAAACCACAAAAAATGAGAAATCTGAAGATGGGACTAAAGTGGTAGTAAGATAAATAAGTAAATTAGGAGTTGTGCCAAAAAAAGTTAGAATTAAGAATCAAATCTCCTGCAAAAATTGTAATTATACGTACTATTCAATAGAAATAAAAAATATTGGAAATGACAGCTGGTTTTGGAATTCCACGCCTCAACTGTAAAAGAAAATCAAGGAAATGAGATGATAATGCTCTTAATAATTGTCGACTCATTCAAAAGCAACTCAATTAAAGTTCTATTTTAGAGGGTCCGTTGTCATTCTCTTTTTAGACAACTCGGAGCGATATCTGGAATGGAATGGGAAGCGAGTTGAGAGACAAGTGGATTTGAGTAGCTATGGAGTTTACTATGAAGGGATGCATATCTGGCTTGACCTAAATCAGTATAGTACACTAACATCTTTATGGATAAGTTTGTTTTTGACAAAGTAAACAGCAAATTTTTAAGTTTAAGGTTTGTAAGGATTGTATAAGATATGAAACTGGTAGTTTACTAGAGCACTAAAGCTCAACTTCATATGTTCAAACAGATCTAATTATTGTCATGTAAATGAGTCTTTTTTAATTAATCGGAGGGTTTGAACACTTGTCTAGTTAGTGTGAAGGAGCCGAATATTCTTGTATCAGCTTAACTTTTATAAGAAAACTAATAAATGACCGTTTTATTTGTTATATAT
The DNA here is from genome assembly GCA_003667255.2 of Euschistus heros. NCBI lineage: Eukaryota > Metazoa > Arthropoda > Insecta > Hemiptera > Pentatomidae > Euschistus > Euschistus heros. Next base: position 1,300,379 of record RCWM02000186.1, on the reverse strand, counting down.
ATTATTCCTGGCGATTTTTATTATCTTTGAAGTCGAATTATTATGCGAACAAATTTAAAAAAGTGACATTCTACTCTCGATTCTATTTGTTGAAATATGCCTTGGTGTTTAGTTAAAATTCAATTTTGTTACATAGAGACTTGTAAATGAAGGTTTTTTCAATTTCAATGCCCTCTAGCTTCGCAGAGAGACCGGTTATAACTAGAAAATTCCCAGAAAGCAGCTACTATCATGTTGAGAAACATAAAAAAACAATATTGTTTTGTAACCGGTTAAATCACTGTCATTACCTCGTGGTGGGAAAAAAATCTTTTAAAATAATATCTTAATATCTGAATGCGCAATCTTATACAAAAAATTATAATTAAAAAAAAAGTAATTTTTTTTTCTTATAAAAAAGTGAGCTTTGCATGTCTTCGTCAAACGTATGTTTTAATGCAAACTATACTAAACATACAACGTTGACTACGCCACTCATTTTTATTAGTTGATTTATAGTTTAATTATATTAATATAATTTTTTTTTACCATTTAAAAAATAATATTTTTCTTCCCATTATCTCTTGTTTTTTTTAATCCAAACAAAAAAATGTATTCTGATTAAAAAGTTGAGAGCCGAATTTAAAATAAAAAAAAAATAAGGAAATAATACAAGCTGAATTTTAAACCTTCTTCTTTTTTTACTCCGATAAAATAAATCATTAACTCTGTTGAACTTTTCAGTTCAGTCGATATCTTGTTATAATATTTGCTCAAAGTTTTGTATTAATTTTTTTCTTTATTCAGAAACTCCAGCCTGTATGAAATTGTTCATGATTGGTTTTTTGAACATTTTTTTTAGATAGCTCTATTTTTTATGAAAAATGATTTCGAATTTTTAATTATCTAATTAAGAACTTAGAATTTAGAATTATGTTACAGTTAATCCGAATTGCTTACTTTTGCACGAAAAAAAATTTTGTTTGTTAGTCATTTGTCTCTCTCTCTCTCTCTCTCTTCTCATTTACGCTCTCTAACTGTCTTTTTAACAAATAATGTATATAAAAGTATTCTTGAATCCTTTAACTTTGAATGAAGGTGTAAAAATGTTTATCAATATTTCTATTTCTACAGAAGGTGGTAAGGGTCGTGCAAATCAATAACTAATCTACATAAATATTATGTCAGTTCTTTTATTCTTATTCTGCACTCGTTTCCACATACATTGCAAGCCTTAATCAGGACTCAAAAATCCTTTAACTTTGAATGAAGGTGTAAAAATGTTTATCAATATTTTCGAGAATACAGATATTTCTACAGAAGGTGGTAAGGGTGTGCAATTGATCGAAAGACAAAAATAAAAACTTGCTTGCACATTCCAGATGCAAGGAAACGATCGTCCACATACATTTCAAGCCTTAATATAGCATTGACCAATGTAAATTTAATTGAAATTTTTTTCATAGTGATTTGATTGATCACACCCCGACTGTTTTTCAATATTTGATTACAGTCATTCAATTTATAGCATCTATACTTTAGTATAAAATGACAAGCCATTTTTTTGTTTGTGATCACTAACCATGAAAACTGGTTTATCTATAATAATATTTACTGATTTTCAACTATTTTTTTAAAATAAAAAAAGCGATCATATAAGGATTATAGTAAAGTTTGAAAATTGACCGATAGGTGGCGAGCACCATTCTGTATGAGAGGTTACAGAGGTACGGTGTTAAGAATATCGATAAGAGAACTCACTTATATTCATTAAAATTATTTTGAAAATCGACCGATATTTGTTTATCACCATTCCTTTTGTATGTAATTGTAAAACTACTGCGCCCACCTGCACCAAATTTTAGCTACACCATCTTCATATTTCTAGGAAGGTTAAGTAAAAATAAATTTACAATAACAAAAAATGAAATGTACAATGCTGTGTAGCAGAAACGAGATTTGCCACTCTCTCGTATACTTTTATAGTTAGAAATTTAATGGCAACCACATGAAATTAAATTTTTTCTGCCGAATAAAAATTATAACCTAAACAATGCTTTTTAATATTGTGTGTAATAATGTGATTCATGGGCCTTTCATTGTAAGCACTGGTAATGAAGCCCGTTATCCGCAAGTTTCTTAATAGTCTATTTTCCATCTGGATTACCAACTCATACATTGAAATTAAAAATTGGATGTCCAATTATGTTTTTACATGAAAATCAACTACCTGATCTGTACAGTTATACAACGTACAAACCCTTGGACTTTGTTGACCGTAAAGATTATCGATTCTTTTGTTTCATATTTTTTTCTTTTGAGCAACATTTATTCGTGTGTTTATACATTTGCTAGATATAAATAATGTTCAATGATTGATAAACGAACTTTTAGGACTAACAATGGAAGGCTGTTAGCATGTGAAGGTTCGTAGCTCTTCCAGCTGCGTCGGGGAATACCTTGGACGATTTATTACTGAAGATGTTGCCTTTGAGACATTAAGTAGCAGGGGTTGGCCGTTAAGAAGTTGGCTCCGCTATGCGAAAGGGAAGGGGGAAGGGTGGGGGAGGGGGTGGAATATGAACGGAATCCATGGAACTCCGGATCCTGTAAATGTTTTCGCTTTGAGCCTGAGGCGTGATTCAGCGGCGCCCTTAAGATTTAATATCCTTGATGTTCCTCGATTTAATGAAGGGTGAGTTACGAGGAATTTTACTAAGTAATCACACAAGTTCGTTCCCATGTTGACTAATTTCCGTTATTTATTTTGTTTACTGCTTATATGTAACTTTTGTAATTGTTTTGGAGGAAAATCTCGTTTGGAAATTTGTTTGTATGAGGAGAACTATCTTCTTTTATTATTATAGTCTCGTGTGAGTGAACTGTTGGCAAGTTGGGAACTAAAAATAGAATGTACTTTAATCACAAATAAATAATGAAAAATTGTATATAAGTGATCTATTAGTGTTTTCATAAAATTGCAAAACCCCTCTTAATGAAAACCTGGTGCCGATCATCCTAGAGGTGCAAACAGTTATAGAGAAAAATTATACTTTTTTTTTAATAAAAATACGTACTATGATAATATTTATGTCTGGAGGAATATTTTGTTACAAAATGTATCAAATATATTCTTTATATAGAAAAAGTGATAAAAGAAAAATGTATGTATATAGACGTTGGAAGAGAATGAATAAAGTAAGAAAAAGTATATACAAACATAAGAGGTGACTACACCAAATTCACTCATTAAACAGTTTCAAAATTAATAAACAATATTGATTAATCTAAATTAAAAAAATCTTAATATTGTTCAATTTTATTCCTGCATAAACATTTTTATTTGTTCTAGCTTTTGGGAAAATATCCTAATATATTCTACATTTGAGTTATCTTTTGAAATTGAACATGTCAACATTTGGTCGATTTTTTTTCCGTAAGGCCTTGCTTTTTTTGAGGTTTTTCGCCCTTTTTTAAAAACATTTCTAAAGTGGAAATGTTATATTTTTATAAAATGAGATAACTCCTCATTTTTTATTTTATTTTGAAGACTTTCTATAACTTATTTCTGCCTAAATATTCTTTTTTAGAAAAATATTTAAAATCTAACTTAGTTCTAAATATTAATATTTTAATTGAAAAATGTTAGCTTTTTATTTACTTCGTATATCTCTTGACTATAACTATCAAGAAAGGAAATATATCATTAAAACATATATTAATATAAATTATCATTTTTATCGACTCATATGTAAGAGTTGCAGTTGGTATCGTTTATACACTCCATTGAAATTTAAATATAAAATGTATTTTAAACCGGGCCCATCTTGTTGAAGTAAATAACGTTGTTTCCTCTCTTCTACATTACAGAAAAGAAAAGGACCAAAGTGTGTGTCAAGTTTTAGAATCGGGATTTTCAACTTAAAATGTGGGGAGTTGTTTGTGTCTTCCTTTGTTGACAAAGACTAAACCCGACTTTTATTAAACAAATCGGATTAGAAAAACAGCACACTAAACACTAAATCAAGTAAATGTTTGAGGTCTACCTAAAAATTTTATCTTCTCCAATTTGATGTTAAGACCAAAAATTGTATTTATAAGTCTTGTTATATATAACCATATTTGAGAATTATAAGCATGAATATCTATTTGATTATGCTTTTTATTTTATTTTTGTATATCTTTGCGGAACTATATTTAAAAAATAAAAGATTTATTCTTTTTCATTTATAAGGCCAATAGTTATCACAAACCTTTTACTTTTATATGAAATCTTAAACTTGGATTCTGTTTACACTGTATTTGAATTTGAAATAGCAACTTTTCAAAATTAAAAAAAAAAAAAAAAAAAAAAAAAAAACTAGTTAGTACAGACTTAATATCATACTCCATACAACTATTTTATATTCCGTATGTTTTATAGTAAAGTTTGACTTAATTTAAGCTATTTCATATGCATTTATTTTTATTATGAAATTCGTTACTATAACAATGCTATTGGCTAGAAAAAATACACTTGTAGGGGCGTTAAAACGTTAATTAACGCTTTTACCATTTCTATACTGTGTCAGTGATACGTTGCAGACACTCATGTCCAACATTTTAATTATCTAACTTGTCTTTACTATATTTTTTAATAAAATAGAAGATGTAGTCTAGTAGCTCATCGTAATTATAATTCGATAGATACAGGCGTGTTGTGTGTTGAAGCATAAAACGACTGGGTATACCATCCAACCATATCAAACATTAATTATTCCAAGTAATAGGACAAACTTTTAGGAAGACAATCTGAAAGTACCTGAAGGATTTAGTATTGCAGATAGCTGGGGATATATGGATCCCTTGGGATTGCGGATTCTGTACCTGGTTTTAATAGGATAATCTGGAGCTCAGGTTTTTACCAAGTCTGTTTTTGCTTGTTCTCGGATCAAAGAGACTGCTTGGAATGCACCCGGATAGACTTCAGCGCTGTCCGTAGTCCAATTATGATTATACGTTTCCATTCATGCCATATTTATTGCTTTCGAAAACAGGTAGTATCTTCAATTTCTTAAAATCCTTTAGAATTTAAATGTGTTATTATTTCTTAAACTGTTTTATTTAAAATATATTATAGTATATATTATCATAAATATATATATATATATATATATATATATATATATATATATAAGCAAATATATATATTATCATTAAAATATATTATCATTCTAACCAAAAATAACTAACATTAGATTATTAAATACCATTCCCATTGTGTAGAAAATTAAACATTAACAATGTATTTCTAGTTTAATTGTATATATATACTATATAAATATATATATATATAAGTATATATTTTTGTCTATATATATACATATATACATCAAAAATCCGACTTACACTGAAAACGAACAAACTTCAAAGCGCTCCAGCAGCGTATTAAGAGGACGCTACAGAATAGCAGATGCCTTGAAAGCCTGTGATTTTGAACTTGCCTATTTTTTTCCCAGAATTAGTTTCAATTTTTTGTAGCAATTCTAAAAATTCGCAGCAAGTGTCCCCACATTCCATACCATTTTAAACTTCTAAATAAAAATATATAATTGATCTTGCCCACAAATCAACCAAACGCATGAGCCAGAGATTACAAAGAGGATGTGACAACTAAACAAAGTAATTTTCAATTTTTAAATTGCAAATGGGTGTTGCATCTCCCATTTAAATATATTAGCATATTGAAAAAAAAATGTAATAAATGTTAATTGTATTTTTTTCTAAAATGTCATATTTTGAAGTATAATTCAACTATAAGGTAAATTTTTTATAATGTTTATTGAAATATACAGGGAAAATATAAGGGAATGCATCAAAAATTAACTTTACCGTTTTCAAAGCCTTGATAAAATGGAATAAACCCTTGATTTTTTTTTTTTTTTACTAGTTCGAAATTCGATGAAATTTTGAAAATTAAATCTAATTAATTTCTAAGAATGTTTTCCTTTTCAAGCTTTCGTGTAATCTAAGCATTGTACTTTTAGTTTGTTTTTTCCCACAATGACCTTAATTTTTCATATATTGCTGATCTTGCATTGCCTCAACCATATTCCTTCTCCTTCAAAGTAAAATCCACATTCGTTCATATATTCTACTTTCTCTACTTGTTTCCCTTTCTATTCCCGTCAACCCTCCAATACAGCTGAAAAGAAAATGACCTCGGGACTTTTCACGTACAGAACTTTTATTGAAGTGCTACAAATGGGTATATCGTTTTACAAGCAATTAATATGTTACTAAAAATGTTATAATATCATTGTATATTACACATTTATTAGTTTTTTTTTCTTTGTTGGCTGTTGTAAATTTTAATAAATATATAAATTTTAAAAACAAATATTGTTGTATGATTACTTAAGTTATAATTAATAGTAGCTTGTGTAATGGTTACGCTGTGTATTCATAGGATTTAGTTAAGCATATGGTTAAATGGCAGTGGTATTGGTTATTCAGTGGGCTCCAGCTTGCCTGGCTATTCCATATTTTATTGACGTCTTAACCTACTCTATACATTCTAGTAACAACCGCACAAGATGCATTTGAATAAATCTCAAGTAGAAGCAAACTGTACTATTTTTGTTTTTTGTTTGTTTGGTATTCATATATATATTTTTTTTTCATGGCATTATATAGTTTTTAATATATTTTTTTTTTATTTTAGGTAAGTGATCATCTATGAATTTTTCGCACTGATTACATTATGGTCATTTTACATGTAGTTAGCAGTTATAACAGTAAGTAATTACAATAACAATAACTAACTAAATAACTATGAATAATTTTATTTAAAATTATATTTAAATTTAGTACGGGTAATATTTTTAACATTTTTATTTGAGATTAACTTGTGTTTATTGCAGATTAAAGAGGTGCTTGAGATTTTCTTAAGATAAAAAAAAACAAAACGAAAAAAATGGCTTGGAGCTGTAAAGACTTGAAAATAATATTTAGTAGAAATAAAAGGAATTAAGAGGTTCCATTTTCAAGTCGAAAAGTTTTTTTTATTCCTCGTTGATAAAATGACAAAATCTAATCCCAGCGCTTTTAATTATTCTTCTTAGGTTATCTTTCAGTTATAAACTTCTGAGATATTTCTTCCTTGTCAACTTGATTTGCTCTGTAGTCTATTTTTTTTACTATTAAGTTATGCGTTGTATTTAATGTCTGAATTAATTAATAAGTGTTTTTTAATAGAATCGGGAAAATTGATTAATAAGCTTTCTATTTTAATGACTAAATATTTCCTTTCTAAAAGTCAACGTTTTTCTTCTCTTCGTGTGTAATTCGGTGGCAATGAATAAGACCTTCAAGACAGTTGGAAACGTTGGCACTCTATAAATCGCTTGTTATTTGGATATGTTCATTATTTTTCTGACAGAATATGACAAAAAACAAGACTTTTCCTAAAAAATATTTCGGTTTAAAATGCAGTTGGAACCACTGAGAGCTACCCTTAGTGAAAACTGAACTGTTAAAAATCTGGGAGCTAACCACTAGTACAACCCTTCTAAAGCTTGCTAGGAATTCCAGTATACGTATTTTTTTTATTAGCTAAAGAAAGTGCAGTAGCTCAATGGATGAGGCACTGTACTCTAAGCTTCTGGCCCCGAGTTTAAATCTGGCTGAAGGCAGAAAAATTATAATCTGCTGGAACACACCCAACATCTATAAAGTAGGTAACCATAATTGGCAAAAAATCTGGTGGTCAAGCGTAATTTTGGCCAATTTTCTTCATTTTACAACCGTTGCCCAGTAACAGTACATCTTTACCTTGGTTCAGAAATACTTATTTTTCTTGAATTATGATTTTTTTCTTATTATTTATTTATTTTATCATTTTTTTTACAGTATTTCAAATTTTTATTACATATTAAATTATTAATTCTATTTAGCACTATTATTAAATGCCTACCAGAGGGCAATATTTTCTCATGTATAAAAATAAAGAAAAAACGAAACAAAAAAAGATGTGATTATGATATTATTATATTATGATAGTACATGTTTGTGGTCTAAATCAAATTATTTAAATACAGGATGGAATCAGATCTTTTTTTGGGAATTCAGGTAGAATTATAAGATAATAATATCCCAGAATTCCACATGAATTCTTATGCTAATAAATATATTTCTAGTAATTACGAATTGCATAAAATTAATATTCTTTAGTTGAACTTCTGAAGAGTAGAGTGAAACGAAAATGGGAGGATTTTATCAGAGGTGATCTTTGTATGTCTTGTGTATTTTGGTCTCCATAAAAAAGAGAGAATTATGCAACATTCGATGTGCTATTGGTATAGAATTTTTGGTTTCTTGTAGCTTTTTATTTATTTATTTATGTTTAATTTTTGTTTTTTGTTTTTTTGTAACGTAAAGCGTCGTCCTGGCAACCTTTTGTAAAGTTTTTTCCAAGTTTTTTGACACGGTTAGAAAGTTAGTGCTGCTTGGATGAAAAATTAGACGATAGTTTTCTGCCCAGAAATTTATTGGAGAATATGCTTTGACATATAGCATTTTTTGATAGGACTTACCGTTTAGGTGCTGTATTGGTTTGAACGAAAAAAAGTAACGTTTCGCCTACATTTTTTAAGTAGCAGGGTTGTTTTGACACGCTCTGGGTTGGTATTGTTCAGAACGCAAATATGCTTTATTTTCTATACCAAAAACAGTAGATATAAAAACGGAATACTGTAGATAGACAAATCCATAATCTATTGTTTTCCCCAGTTAAGGATAAATTAAGTTTTTTATTGAGGAAAATATCGCAGGTAATTTTCACTTTTCAATCGTTAATGTTTGATAAATGTAGGCTTTGCTATTATAGCAGTAACATCTGTTTTCGAAAAAAAAAAAAAAAAAAAAGCGATCCTTAATCATTCTACTTACTCTTGCTGAAAGCATCCCCAATGAGCTGGAAGAAATGTGTTCGGTTGATAGAACTAAGCCACAAGACCGTTTAAGAAAGAGATCTAAGTAAGGAAGGAGAACGGATCAAATCGACCAATGGCTCGGAACGATGACTGTCTATTGTCGACCCAGTGAAATTCTACTATTTCTGAATCCGTTAGCTTCTTACGCAACTTTCCAAGTGGCTTAATTTTTTGTATCCTCATTTTATTTTGCGTTTTGAAGCATAAAATTAAATAGCGTCTGAAATTTGTACATTATTTAATTTAGTCCTGTTTTCCACAATTTTCTGTCAATATATAATTCTTAAGAAGCTGTTAGATTCCTTTAAGATTTCTGAAGGGACTACGCCTGTAAAGGCATCCCATTGGCGAGATTTATCTGTTCCATTTCTCGAAGTAGTGAAACTATCATATATGTTTATTGATCCGATCTGATTTGTCATATTTTAAAATATATGTCAAAGAAGTATCAATTCTAATACACTGAATGGCAAAAATTCCATTCATTCGATTTTTTTTTTTTTCGCTTAGAGTTAAATTTGGATTTTGGCTTTTATATCCCCATATTCTTTAACCAGGGCATATAGTCCAGTCAAATGGTTTTAAAATAAGGCTTGAAGTGGAAAGTAAATGGGTAATTGTTTTTTATGGTTTACTTTATATTTTTGGGGGTGCTGAACACGAATCTGAAGTTTTCAAAAAAAATTTTTATCGGAAAATACGTAAGGTATCCATACCATACCTTCATAAATTCATTTGTGGATACCTTACGTCTGACAAAAAAAAAAACATAAGGACATAAATTGTTGGGCATTTTCTCCTCTTTAATTTAGTATTGACAATTGTTTTGCTTAAAATTATTACTTTGCCAGTTACAAGAAAAATAATGAAAAAAAATTAAAGTTTTTTTTACTTTTTTTCTAAATTTTTTCATATTTGCCGATGGAAATTTCGTTGGAAAACTTCAGATTCGCGTTTACCACCCCAAAAAAAAAAAATAAAGTAAGCCATAAAAAACAATTACCCATGAACTTTCTAGTTTCTACTTTCTAGTTCATAATACCTTTTTACTGGACTGATATGAAACCACATGATTTTAAAAACATTAATTATAATTATAATTAAGAAGTATTAATAAAAAAATCCAAGCAAAAAAAAAGGATACCTAATGTGACCACGATTTATCCTGATAATCAAGTTTAGTTCAAAACCATTACAGATAAAACTTTTTCACAAACTCTGTAATGTTTTTTTAGTGCTTTTTAATTACAAATTAACCGCAGGTGTAACAAAAAGAGAAGATATTTTATAACCTTGACTAGACATTGTTCTAAGCACTTGTACGTGAAACATGAAATAAAGAATAGATTAACATTAAAACAAAAAACTTCAGTTGACAACAGAAAATGATAATCAACATTTTAGCAGGGCTACCAACCTCATATGAACCTACTACAACTATTTTTTTTTTTAAATACATCAACTATATAAAAGTTGTTAAATTCTTTAAAAATCGCTATATTATGAACTTTAACTGTAAAATGTGAAATAATGGTGCGTAATACAGCTTATTAAGTATCATATTTGTATTCATCACCCTAAAATACATAAAAGTAAGGTATTTCCAGCGGAAATGTTTTTTTCTTCTTGGCCTGTGTTTTACCTACGAAATTGATGTAATTAATCATTGCTTTAAGTAAGTTTTATTTTTATTAGTATCAGGTTATGTAGATATTTGCAAACCTCACATAATTTTAAAACGTCATCAGTACTGGTGCATTTATACACAGTTACAGATCTTCAATAGGTATTGCTCAGTGATTGCCTTTAGTTTCCTTTTTTATTTATTTTTTTGTTAAATTATTCTATTTTAAATTTATCTAATTTTTTATTTTAATGGAAATAAGAATAAATTTACTTAAAATAAGAGATCAGTAGCTCAAGATTTTAGAAAATAAATTGTTATTTATGATAGTTGGCCCTGAAAAAACAATAGTCGACTTGAAAATGCATACAAATAATCAACGTGGAATTCCATGGACTACACTCAGAAATAGTAATCATAGTCCTAAAACGTTACTATAAATTCTTTGGTCGCCATAAAACTTATCAGATCTGAACCAACGGGTAAATATTCGAACAATAGACCGATATGGAGATGAGAGGATTACGTTTCGGTTTGACCTTTATGATTTAGGTTTTGACATCAGTGGGAAAAGTTGTGTAGTCTGAGATTGTTAGTGTTTTCGGCATTGAACCTTCTGGTTTATAAGTCCCAATTATTTTCTTTTGTTTACTGAAATTATATTTTATTATACTATTTAAATAATGAAAGTTTTTTATGTAAAGAATTAAGTAAAGTAACGGTCTGTTTTAATAAATAATTAGTATGTTTTTTAATTCTCGTAGCGACTGTAGAAAGAGTTCTGTTATATTATTAATGATAAAACGGTATTCTGAAGTTGAAGATTATTTTCGCTTGTAGTGCACCTTTATTTAACCAAAAAATTGTATTAATGATTTATTAACGTCAACAAAATATTTTCTGTTTCAAAATATGTTCTCGGAGGGAATTGCACGATGATATTTATATTGAACCATTGTGTGTAGTTAAAATAATTAAATTTATTCAAATCACAATGACAATAGAATATGCTTAATTCAAAGCTGATAGTTACCCTACACAATTAGTATTTGTAACGACAAATTCAATGCTGTCCATCAGACACCAAGAAGTGATGACCTGATCCATCACACGACCCTAAAGTGTCTCTTGCCGCAAAGTTATAATCGCATGATACAATTAGGAGTCGTTGTTTAAGTAGTTCCTGGCCATTACATCAATCGCTGCCTTATTGAGTTTTGCTACTTTGGCTGGTACATCCCATCTCTTGAAATTAAGTTACTTTGATGCGTTTAATTGGTAAATTTCTGTTTTAAATGTAACATAAATTAGTTAAATAACAATAATCAGAACCATGCTTAGGGGCTTTAATTGTTAAAACAATTTCAATGCTCGGTTAGGTCTGTAATTGGTTCGGTTTGATGATTTTAGTAACACTTATTATTATTCGCTCTACGAATCTCCAAAACTAATGTTAAGTAATAAATTGGTCTTCATTTTTAAAAGTTGTTTATATTGTAAAAATAATGCGATGATTTATTCCATATTACACCCTGAATACATTTTGATCGCATCTCCACTAAAAGTTTATTAACTCACACTTGTAAATAAACAGAATTTTGTTTCACCTGAGGAATAACTTATACACTATTTATTTATCTACGACTTTCTGTTCTACAGTATTTACATTATTTATTATTACAGTATTTACATTATCCTTTAATAATGTTCCTCTGTTGAACTGATCCGCTACCTAGGACTCCATTTGGACAGACATTTTACTTGGAATCACATACAAGACTAAACCGACTTGAAACTGCTCGTCGGTCAATTCAAAGCTCGTCCACTACTTCAACATTAACTAGACAAACGTTATGAAATCTACTTGGACATACAGAGTTGAGCTTTGGGGTTCTACTAAACCTTCTTCTCGTACCCAGTCATGACAATCCAAAATCCTTCCCAATATCCTAGATGCTCCTTATAATGTCACAAACAAAGTTATCTATAAAGATCTTAATGTTACATTTGTTGCTGATTTGGCTCAAAGCAGATACATATCTAGAGGGCCACAGGATCTTATTCTATTGTAGATATTTCATTAAAGTATATATGTCATTATTTTGCATTGTATACCACACATTTACTGGATTTATTTTTGTATTCCATTTGTAAATTTCTGTTAATAAACTAAAAAAAAATAAATAAATAAATAACCCTTATTTTTGTTAAGAGTATTATAGTGTGAGAACTGGGTCACCAAGTTTGGCCACAGCTGTTGTTGGTGATTGTTACTATGTTTGTAGCTATTCCACGTAACTGTTGACAGCCAGCTTAATGTGCACCTGTATTTAAGGGAAAGTCAAACATAACTTCTGAACAATAAAGCTATATCCAGTTCAACCATGCATGGAGGGACTGAAAATATGCTATTGTTGCAAAGTTCGTTCGGAATTTATTGGGTTTACTTTTTGGAATTTTGGGTGTTTGAAAAAATAATCCAGAAAATGAAAATTTAAATTTCTTTGTACATTTTAAGCTTACAGATTTCTTTTCCTTTACTAGCACATAACAATTTGAAATTCAGCCAGGTTTTTCAATAGTCAAAGGCACTAACTAAGCACCGTTGAGTCTTGTAGGTTAACTGATCCACTTAAAAAAGTGGTGCTTTGTCTAAGAACCTAACTCTATTTGGATTCCGTTCACTCACCTATTACCTTATTATACTCAGCCGAAAAAGCGTTTTATCCAGTCTATTATTCTGTATAGCATTCATTAAAAAATTATTATGCGTGAAAATTAAAAAGTACTCATTAACATTTCAGAGTTGAAAATCATATAAAAAATAATTGGTCAGTGCACAAAGGAATAATTATTTCAAGGGTTTGAGGGAAAAAAACGATCAAAGTTACATAGTTGTTAAAACCTCAGAAAGATAGTTCTTTGGTCACCCTACTCTAATATTGTGTATTTTTTATAGTTTAACTGCTTAGGAACTATATTCTTCCTTTCCCGATGGCATCGTATAGTCTTCCTTTTGGTTGCAAGCCACTGCTATCTAAGGTTGTCAAAAATGGTCTATAAAATTTCTTTCCTACGTACCTTCATTTGTTTTCATTCCGAAAATTTAATACTGCAACATTGAGAATGATTGGTATTTTAAATATATATACTAATTTCCTCAAATTATATTAAATTTTTCTTTTTTTTCTCTTAGTATGTAATGTTGGAATCACCGATAAATCCTACTAAAACAATCCACATTACAAGAAGCATTCCTTTCGTTTTAGCTTACATTTTTTTTTCTATGAAGCAACTCTTGAAATTGTTTTCCTGCTCCTTTATTGATCAAGTGTCAGCTGCAGTTTTTTCTTCTCGATTTACATCGGGAAGAGACAGATTGAGTAAAATACGTCCATTTGAGGCAGGTTAATGCCACGCCAACACTTTTTGCCTTCCCTGACAGAATGTCTAAGGCAGCTGCTTCCACTTTGGGAAGACAATAGCGCCCACTTATCCTCTGCCTTCCGTTATGGTAGGATTACTGGTCAATATTCTTCTATTGTCGATGAAGAAATAATCTTCGTGAAAAGTTAATGTCCTCCCGTCTTAGGGGCAAATTTTTTTAAATACTTCATTGTAAAAATATGAAGCTCTTTCAGGTTTATTTATGCATACTCTTTATATTTTTGCTTTAAATAATAAGTTTATTTACTTATTTAAAGGCTGTCCTGGAAACTGAACTAAGACCAAATTTAAAATTTCTCGTTTTCTTCGTGGAACATCAAGAATATATATACATACATACATGCATACATATATACGAGTATATATATATATATATATATATATATATATATATATATATATATATATATATATATATATATATATCCAAAATACATTAGTTCAGTCGATTTATACATTGGAGTGCGCAAAAACGCATCTATCAGTATGCGGCCTAGAACTTGAATGGCAGCAAAAAAATAAACTTTTTATGACTAATAAAAATTTTTTGGAGAGCTGTATCTCCGCATTAGAATCGGCTAAGGAGTATAGTTGGGCTTGGAGTGTCACAAATTTATTGCTCTTTGATAGTAAACATACTGTATTCCCAAAAATTGCTTTGCGCACGAGCTACAAGCGAAAAACTGAAAACAGTGCTAACATCTTGCGGATTTTCAAGTACTAAAAATTACACGAAGGGTTTTCAGGATTGCAAACTTGGATATCAATTACCTGTGTGGCTCCTTACAAACTCTAAAAACAGTAAATACATGTACCGTTAGTGAACTTCGCCAATATTTTGTGTATAAATACGACTGGACTTAAGATTGTCAATTGTCAGATTTTATTTTTCTAAAATCCTTTATGTGATACTCAATATTTTCAAAAAAATTCCAATATTATGCAATACTGCTTAAAATATTTTGGAGTGTTTTTCTTTTCTTTTATTCCCTCAACACATCAACTGAATTACCAAATTATATTCAGAGCAATGATAACTTTCAGCAGTTCATATAAGTATATGTTTACTTAATAATTGATATTTTTGTGTTTTTAACAAATATTAATTCTATAACTCCTCACTGTTTTTTATTTTATTTTGTTGTTTTTTTCAGACAAATTATGCGTTTGGTATTTGGTTGATTCTTAATATTCGGTAACCCTGTTTAGAAAATGAGCTTTGAAAATTCTACCAAAAATATGCAAAGAGCCATCTGGATATTTGGATTTAATTATTTTTTCTTCTTAATCTAATATCACTAAGTTAGACTTGAATTATTATTAAAGTTAGGCTTACACTACATATTTTAATTTTTTTTTTTTTTTTATTAAATCCCACGTATATTTGAAATTAATATATTTATTGAAAGAATGAAGTATGACTGGATCACGAACCTGGTTCACCTTCACTGTAATGAGGTAACAGACAAGAAAGATGTTCTAACAATTGGAGATTACTTCAAAGGAATTCTTAGCCACACGTTATAACTTCAAATATCATAATGTTCTGCAAACCAAAATAAATGTTAAATTTTACCATCTCTGAAGTTTAAATTAAATATATATATATATATATATATATATATATATATATATATATATATATATATATATATATATATATATATATAATATATTGATATATTGATATATAGATATATATTGATATTCATCTCTATTAATATATTGGTATTCTAATAAAATTCTGTAAAATTGACGCTGTATTTCATGTATAATGTTTTCGATTTCTTAAAAAAAATTAAAACCGATTACATTTTTCAAAATTAACAACTCTATAGCAAAGCAACTTCTGTTGTGTGCAGCGAAAAGTAAATGATTGAGTAAATTTAGTAGATAGTTAAATTTAAATTATAATTGCTTTTATGCAATACAAAAAAACAAAAATATTTATTTTTATTTTTTTTAAATGATTCTTCTATTTGATATGAGATTTTTTAAAGATAAATATAATGTCTGGCATTATTACTAATAAAATTTCAAGTACACTTTAATTGTTTTAAACAACACAGATATTGGAAAAAAAAGATTAATTCTGCCATGCTTTATGTACCAAACACGAGAATAATATCTGAAATGGTTAAAAAAAAATAAATATAATATAAAATCTAAAAATTCAAGGGACTTGTTTTTTTTATTTGTAATTTAGTGTTCCGCTTGAGTTTATATTTACAAACAACAAAATAATATTAGCAATCATTAGTAGTTTCCTTTGTTTCTAGTAATTTTTCGTTACTGATCTTTATTAATAAAATTGTTTACAGTTTTTAAAGTTTTACGTATCCGAATACAAGACTAAAACAAGAAACGACGTTTACTAGACACACTTTTAAAACTTTTAATAAATTACAAAAGACTCATTTACATTAAAGTAATCAGACTTATTCCTTTCATTCCGTAATCCTTCCATAAATAAACTTATCCATACATTATGATTTATACGTACCATATGCTGCTAAATTGGTCCAATCCGATACCTAAGCATAGTAATAATAAGCATCATTTCAACTCGAATTCCTCCAAGCCGTCTGAAAATAAGATGGCTTATAGACCTTCTAATGTAGAGCTTTTATTGAAGTGCTACTAAAGAGTAGTTCTTTAAAAGTTATTGGTTTGACATTGTAATTAATTTCAACATCTTTACTTGATGTATATATCGTATACAGATCTGAATATCAATAAATAATAATACAAAAAATAGTTTATGAAAGTCTTTTAATTGGAAAAAAAGATTAATTCTGCCATGCTTTATGTACCAAACACGAGAATAATATCTGGAATGGTTAAAAAAACAACGATAAAAAATAAATAAATATAACAAAATCTATTATCTATTTCCTTGTGAATCGTGTTTCCTGCAGGTAAAGTTAGCTATTTCTATGCCTGAGCAGTAGGTGCCCTATCTACTAGTTCGATTTCAGCTGGCATCTCTCAAGGACATGCGTTAGCCTGTGCTGATAAAGGGTTTTATGTAGGAAATAACTGACTTATCGAACAGTAAATCTTAACTAAAATTCGAGTTTACACATAACATAACCCTTAAAGCAATTTATTCATTCTTCGTTTCCCCAGAATATGACAATAAAATTAAGCTTTTTTCAAGAGGAATATGAATCATCTACTTCTATGCATTTCAGCAAACAATGAAAATAATAACTATAAAACTATATTTCTTCGAACGACAAACATTTTCTCTGATAAATCTTTTCACTTTAAAACTATCTAAAGCTACTCTACTAACGGACTTATAACCTTCAAACGAAAATAGAATAACATTTAATAGAGAAATAAAAGCATTATGTACTTCAACGAATAACAATATATTATAGAAGAAAAATGGTTTTCTGCACTTGAGTAAAAACCGTTAGAAGGGAACCGCAGGCTTTAAAAAAATGCCGGTAAAGGCCGCATATTTGAGGCTTGGATTTTAGTTTATCATATATACTCCAATTTAAACTGTGTTATCAATAAAGAACCAATCATGAATTTTTTAACTGAAAAAAATAAGTAGACAGAGGAATAATGGAATAAATAGATAATTTTTATACTCAAAGAGGCAAAAAAATTCTACCCAATTAATTTTTTTATTTTATCCTCTTAAAATTTCATTCTTTTTTAGGTATTTACGTATTCATATATTTTAATAAGGGCGTATTAGGCTTATTAAAAATATTAATCGAATAAAATGAAGCTTTATTAAAAAGTATTACTAAGCATTTTTCTTTTTTTTTTATTGTGGCTCAACGTATATACGTACTGCAACTAGGGCAGGGAGAATGGGTTATCCTACAGATTATAGTCCTATTCTAGCCATGGTAGGAAGGTCAATATTCATTCCGTGGGTCGCAACGAAATAAATATTAACCCGCCCAGGAAGGATTCGAACCCACAACCTCCAGTATCTAGCGCCCTGAGATTCTCATACTAGCTCGCTAGGATTGACGCTCGGAGTCTCTCACTAAGCAATTATAAATTTAAGAAATTGTAAATTAACTAGCTTATATTCTATTATTATATTCGCTCCCTGTGTTCATAATGTCTTATATTTGATGGGGAATATATCTAATGCGATCTTGAATGAATTCTTGAAAGAGAGATGCTCCATCTATTGCAAAATTATAATAAAAAGTATCTTAATTTTATTTATTTATTTTTTATTTTTTAAGTTCTAATAAATTTTAATAATATAAAGATTTTTAATAAACCTAAAGCTTTTTATATTTTCTGATTAAATTAAATGTTGTCGTAAAAACCAAAAGATTATGAAACTTTAAGCTGAGAAGATGAAAACAACAACTGGGCGGAATTACTTTTTATGTTTGTTATTATTATTTTTGACGGTAATTTTTTTGTTTCTTAGTAAAATGCTTTTACTATCTCATGTCTTCGCCTTCCTTTTTATTTTTATTTACTATTTTTTTTAAATTATTATTAAGTTTAATGCGATTTTGAAAATATTATATTTAATGATAACATTTTATAAAACATTTACTGTTATAGATAGTTTATTATAGATTTTCGTAGGGTTATGTGTGCGAATCATTCATTTACTAAAAGCCACTAAAGAATACTTCATAAAGTTCAGGATATATCCAAATTATGGCACACATAAAACATAAAACTATCCCGACACTCTGTTAAATCTATTTGAAACACTTATATTGGTGATTACCATTTTTTCTTACTAATAAATAATCTTCTGGTTTGCGAAAAGAACCGCAAAATCAATTACAGAAACGACTAATTTTCCGATGGCTCATTGAAGTTTCCCCTGAATAAAGTTCAAAAGCACTTTGAAAGGACACAGCCTGGCCGGTAGCCAGTGCGGTTTAGAGGTAGTATTTTCTTCTTTTTGTATGGCACACCCTTGGCAAGCTACTCGCCAACATAAAACTGAATAAAAATAAATTTAGATTATCAATTATACTTAAGAAAATTGTATTCAATTATGATATTCTTCATTATAAAACTAGTTATTATTTTCGCAACTAAAATTATTGAGCGTTTTTATTACGTCGTCCATGTTCTTTGAAATTAGAAGAAAATATTTATCTATATCAGGTTTACAGCTTATAAGTTGTAGTTTTATTGTGTTTTATTATTTTAAGAACATATTTTTGAGATTAATATATAATAAATAAATAAAATTGAGATACTTTTTATTATACCTTAAATATGTTCAATAATCTAAATAAATTCAAAAAAAAACTTTTACCTCCTCACATAATGAGATCCTTGGGGATCTGCAGATTCAGTTTTAATTTATTTTTTGTCTTTTATTATAATAAATAACTATTTTTTTTTATTTTATTTTTTTTTATTTCACACATTTATACATTTATATTCTTGTATCACATTTTATTGTTCCTTTAATTGTCTTGCAAATAAGACATGAATGTGAACTTATAGTGTTATTAAAACTGCCAGATTGTCATATTTCGTCTGCTTGGAGGTAAAAGTCAGTAGGTGCAATTTTTTCCAAATTCTACAAAAAGTCATTATTTGTTAATATTATCATTTGCCAAAATTATAAAAAATCACCAAGTAAATATGACTTCACTATATAACTATCTGAAAAAAATATAATGAGCATATTCCCGTTTGAATATTGAAACGGAAAAAATTTGATTTTGTTAATCAATGACTTTTACCTCCAAGCAGATGATTTATTAAAATAAAAGTATTTTCGCGATTTTTTTTTTCCAAGCCCCTATTGGATGTAATTCTTGTGTTTAAGGATTGGGAATTGCTATTGATGTTTGGCCTTTTTCTGTACCGGGTACATTGTAAGGCCTGCGGAAAGTTTATTTTTTTCTTGGGGTGAGAGTTTCTGAGTTTATATTTAGGTGATGGGGCTCACCTAAATCTTGTTGTGGGGAGATTTAAAAACTAAGCTATATATATTTACCAAGACTAAAGAAGAAAATGTTCTTTTGGTCACATTTCTGTTAGTTGCCAACGGACGGAGGTTGCGCTGGAGTCAATGTTCTGAACAGAGGGTTTGTCAGAAACTCAAGTGAGTCCAGGAACGTAATATGTCGACGCTGGATGAATTCCGGGACTGTTGGAAGGTCGAAAATCTCGTGGAGGTCTTCTGGTTTCTTCTTCTTCTTTCGCGATTAACTCATATGCTCGTATTTATTTGTTGTATAACTTTTTATTTCAATGGTACTAAAACAAATATAATTTTTTTTTCCCTCGAAATATTTCTATATTTTTTATAATATTTGTTCTAATGAAACGGCCTATTCAAAAGTTTCATGAAAGATTATGAATCCCTTTTATTAACACTGGCTGGGAAAAAAAGTACCACCCAATTGAATTTTAATTTTCTGAAGGGCGTTCAAAATTTATTTAGATTATTAAAAATATTACTTTAAAAAAATATTTAAAAAATGACCAAGCTATTTTTAATTTTAAACAAATAAGGTTACTATCGGTCCCTTTGTGCCCATTACCTCTCGAATTCAATGGCTGTATAGTGACGTAAACACCTAGATAAGAATAAAACATAAAGCTGAGAAAATGAATAAAATCAATGTAGTGGAATCTTTTACCTTGTCATTATAGAAAAAAAAATACAGCTAAATAATACACCTCTGCAGAAATGAACTTACTTTAATGTTTTCAATATTCAAGAAAGACCATGGTAACCAATAAAGATTTTTTTTTTTTTTTGGGGGGGGGGGTTAGTAAGCCATTTGTGTTTCAGTCAATGCCTTTCAGTGAATATTTACTGCCAATACGACATCATTCCTTTGAAAAATTCCGTTTCATTCCGAATCGTACGCCAGCTCAATTCATGCATTACCCAGGGTCTAGGGGATCCCGGGCTGACTTTTGATCCCCTCTATGCCTCCTCTACGAGTACAGGCTTCCTGGGCTTTGATGGCTCAAGTGCTCTCGCGAAGCCCCTATGCTTCTGAGAACTCCTCCCGGTTGCATCAATGTTGGATACCATAGCACCGCTCCGATCGGTGAATTATTGACAGACTGACGACGAAGAGGTGGGACACGGTACATAGCGTGCCAGGGACATCGATCGGTGTAGCAACCTGAAGGTGACCTCTCGGTCGATATTCGGCCTCTACCTCCTCCATTACTCTTATAGTTCTTCATATACCGTGGTAGTCTTTAGCTAGAGACAAAATGACTTATAAATTTCAAGATACATACTTTTTACATCAATGAATGCTGATTAATTAAATATTTTGTAAACGCCAGTTAATTTTCTAAAGTTTTAGAGATTCAATAGAAGCGCCCATATCATTCAAAACGTACTGAATGATCTTATTGCATAATAAATAACGTATGATTTAAATGCTCATTGAAATACCTTGATATTAAATGTAGAAGACGACGAATTGTTAGTCACATTTTCTATAACTAATTGGTTTTCTTTGGGGACTTAAAACCTTGGGTAATTCATTTCTTATTAACAAGGTAGCTGATCCTTCAATCGGTTTGAAGGAAGATCCAGGCAGTAGTGGTGAAGCATGATTCAGTCCTTACTAGTCCTCAATCTAAATTCCACTTATTATATACATTTTTATTTTTTTTATTTGGGCCTCCTGAAGACCAAGGGGCTCATTTCTACTCTTCGTTGAAGATCTTCTTCTTTCTCTCTAATATTCCTTCTTTTTCTGACTATGAGCCAACTTTCTCTCCTCTGTCCCTGTGGTCCCTGTGGTCTTCTTACTGGTAATGGACAATGGCAAAACTCCCTGTCGGACAGCTAGTCGGAACTGCAGTGGGTCTTGTCTTTTTTTATACTTCACAGATCTGAATATCTACCACTAGTTAGTATACATTGAATGATAGTACTGTTTATATTTATATTTCCCTTGTACCATTTATAAAAGATGAAATAATAAAAAATATATATATATATGTATATAAACTTAGTGACAGACAATTTTATATGCCACACCTCTATCCATTGTTCGTTTTCCTTTTTTATAAATGTATATATATATATATATATATCTATAAAATAAAAGATCTAATAGTTGTTAATTCTTGATTAAGAGAAAGAATTTATTTATTAAAGATAATTAGTAAAATGATCCCATATCACAAGAAATTAGCCAACTGTTTTAAAACTGCAGACATAACTACAAAACTTGTGGTATCAATGCCAATGTGGCTTCATGAAGAAATTCGAATGCTGTATAAAAATGGATGTCGTGTAAATTGAATATTACTATTATTTATTTCTTGTTTCTATTAGTTATGTAATATCGCAATGTATAACAATTAAAATGGGACGTAAAATTATTTTTTCATAAATTTGGACATTTTTTTTTTTTTTTTTTTTTTATGAAATTAAAAAATATTTCAGAGGAGGATAAAAAAACCCTGTATACCATGTTGTATGAATACAGCTGTCACTAACTGCATCTAGAAAAGAAGATTATAATAAATAAGAAAGCAATTATTAATAATAAAACAAATAATGACTAATAATGGTGTAGAATAGTACACCTTAAACAAATAGTCGAGAAGATTGGTAAAATCAAAACAACATGAGTTTTATTTTATGGTGCCTGCATCTCGGCTTACTTAGTAAGTCTTCAGGACATTTAAAGAATGACTTGAAAGTAATCTTGAAGGAAGAATGTTTTGATGAAGTACAAAGAGGCTCCAGTATGAGAAGAGAAAAGTTTCTCGAATGATCTTATGTGTCTACTTTAAAATATTAAGAGTAATTAAATTCTTTTTTCTTTCTGTATTCTGAAATGGCCAAATATACTTACAATATTTACACTAAAAAATAATGACAATCCAGGATTTTTTTTTTTTTTTTTTTTTTTTTTTTTTTTTTTTTTTTTTTTTTTTTTTTTTTTTTTTTTTAAATTTAGAACTGAACATAACAAAACCCAATTTCTGAAAAACGTTCCTAGATAGTTTTTTGCTAAAATT
Source organism: Euschistus heros (assembly GCA_003667255.2). Classification (NCBI taxonomy): domain Eukaryota; kingdom Metazoa; phylum Arthropoda; class Insecta; order Hemiptera; family Pentatomidae; genus Euschistus; species Euschistus heros. Next base: position 1,277,378 of record RCWM02000186.1, on the reverse strand, counting down.
ATTAAATTTTGTTTTTAATCATGTATTTATTTATCAAATATAACATTGGATGTTATTGCCAAATGTTATTAGACACAACATTATCCTATTTACATATACATATATTATTTCAACGAGAATAAGGAGCCTTTGGAATTCATAGTTGGACCAAAATACCTGTCCCTCCAGAGCATAGTTGATTCTAATAGAGATCACGGCATTCCTATCTCTCTCTCCGTGGCCTTCATGCCTCACTGTTCAGACCGCTGAGTTTGTTCGGCTCGGTACAAGAAGATTCAAAACTACAATAGTTCGTTGTTTCCGCTTTAAATATTTATTATCATTATTCATTCAGTTAATTCAATAAAAATGATTTAACGGGTGTCAGTGAGAGGTATTCAGTACTATAAAATATAATTTTTATACCGTGCCTTCATGGAAATATAACATTGAGAGGATCAGCAAAAACGTCAATGAATTTTTTTTTGTACGTTCTAATTTTTGCTGTAGAGTAGTATCTGAGATACTTCATTGCTATCAAATTCTAAATAGATTTTAAATTTTACAAATTGATCATGTAATAAAATTTTAACTTTAAAACAGTAGCTCTCGATAGATAGGTTTGATATATTATTCAGTTAAATTAGGTTTGGTAGGTGTACTATATCTTAAAATTGATAAATGTTTACATCTGCAGTTTTTCGGTCATTATTCCAAAAGGAGAGTAATGAATATTAACAAAATGTAATAGCATAAAAGAAAACTAATTCTTTAAAAGTTTGGGAGGCGTGGAAGCTCAGTGGGTATCGTACTAGACTGCCAAGCTCCCGACTTCGAGTCCGATTGAAGGCAGAAAATTATTTTTATTTTATTTTAGTTGTGCGTCGATATCGAGGTCGGGAGACCTTCCTGGGGCACATCCAGACTCTATAAAGTTGGTACCCTTCATTGGGTAAAACATGATGTTTGAGCTTGATTTCGGCCATATCTTCTCCTTTCACAACACAACCGTTTGCTCAGTGGCAGTACAGCCTCATCAAGTACTTAACCCAAGGCCCTTCATGGGTTAGAGTTGTACAGTTTTTTTTTTTTTTTTTTTTTTTTTTTTTAATAGTATTTAGTTTATTGAGCTATAGTATTTAAAACTGCAATGTACTTCTAAGAGAAAAAATAATTAAAGGGTAGATGGTGAAGTAGTTCACTGCCCGTGTGTCAACAAGGTTTTGTTCGATAGCGGACAAGCTCCATACGTTTCTACATGGTTTGGAGAGAAAGAATTGAAGTTAAGAGGAATATCCTGTTAAAAATAGAGAGAAGGAAACTGAGATGGTTCGTTCATATTAAAAGAATCTCCAAAATAGCTTATGAATGGAAAGCAGAGGGGAGGAGAAGGAAAGGTATGCCTCTCATCAGTTGGAGAGATGTGGCTGTATGTATGGCTAGCCGGGGACGATCAGAAAAAGAAGCGATGAAAAGAGAGGAGTAGAGGAACCGACTGAGGGAGGAGTTTGGTAGAAGGAAACTTCAAATAGCGAAGAAAATCCTTTGAAAAAAAAAAAAAAAAAAAAAAAAAAAAAAGTAGCAATCAAATTGTATTTTAATTAATATTGTAGAATTTATATTCATTCCACAAAATGAAAAGTAATTTATATTCATTCCACTTGCTAAAATTGAAGTTCCATTTTTTTTTTTTTCGTAAAGCTTATTCGTAATGAGATAATAATTAGGTATAATCCACTTGTAAGGTGCTTATCAGATAGCTATCAGTATCGTTTCTTTATATCCATAGACCATTTCTTGTTTCAGCACTTTTTGAAAAATATTGAGGGTAATCTGCAATATAGGGTGAGGGTAGGAAGGATGTTGAACATATAAATTCTTTATTCTAGACAACTCTGTTATTCCGCTTCATCTGGCAGCCCCATCCTCATCCCGCCGGGAACACAGCTTGCTTATTTCATAAATTCTATTGAAGGAAAATATTTTCTTCAGGGAACTATCTTAAAGAATGTCTGTCATTTTTTTTTTTTCCATTTATAGAATTGGTATTGGTATTATGGTACAAATTTATGATGCTACCATTAGGAAATAGGTTTTATGAACTTGTTAGTGACGTTCCCATATGCAGTTTTGACAAGGTCTCGGATTCAAGTTTGGCTCTGGAAAAAAAAAATACTGTACGTGATCTGCTGGAAATTCCCTTCAAGGTAGGAAGGGAGGCCATTGAGAATGATCTTTGCCAAAACCCTATAAAGTAGGTACCTGGCCCTTTATCGAATTGGAGGGAGTCTTGGCAGTCTATTAATTATTTAATTGCAATTTTAGGTGCCATGTACATCAACTCAGGCTAGAGGCACCATTAAATTATGTTAGTTATTAACATTCACTCTTACATTATGCTGGTTGTTACAATTCAAAATTACAACATTACAGCATTACATTACATTATCACTGCTATTCTTTATAACATTATATTAACTATTATAACTAAACATTACATTATATAAGTTGTTAGAATTCCAAATTATGTTAGTTGAAACAAATTGTTATCTTTGAGAAGGGTAAACAGTTTTTTCCAGTTATCGTGTTTTAAAGCCTTGTGGTATCCTTGGAGAAGCAACTAATTCCTAAATGGTAAAATTCGGGTTCAATCATTGATAAGGTGCACCGTTGTCAGCAGTTAGGTGCCAGTGGGTCAACTTGGTGTGTCCAATTCTAAGCCCTGTTATTACTGTCTGTTCTTTCCACTTTTTGGGAGAGGTGTTGCTGGAAGAGAGTTTTCTTATATTCTTTTCAGTTTATTTGTTTTAGCTACTTTTGCCCAGAAGTTGAACCATGCTTCTCTGGAAATGTTACGTGTAGATTTATTAAAGTCGTTGAGAGTGGCAGTCTAAAAATATTAATTTATTGTTTCCACTAAGGACATCTAAGGACCACTTGCCAGTTTCAATTCTTCGTTCATAACTGTTTTCTTCTCATCCAATAATCCTTCATATTTTTACTCTGCTGCCCGTTTCTATCCTCAGACCACTTTGGACCAGGTTTTCTCTTTGATTTACCTTGGAGTCCTTCCACATCTAATACCTTCTTTCTAAAAAATCTCTTTAAGTATCGTTTTCTACTTTTATATTTTTTCTATCTAATTTCTTTGGACCTCTTGGATCCAACTAGTTTTTGATCTTTTTTTCGAAAGGTATTTAAATATATTTTTTGTTAATCTGGTATCATCTATTCTGTAAATATGGCTAAAAATGATAATGTCCTTTTTCTTAGTGTTTCTATTATATTGTCTATGCTCTTGTATATTTCCAGATTAGATCTTAATTTTCATACTTGTGATGTCATCACATACCTAAGATTTTTCTTAAAATTCTTTTTTCTAGCACCTCAAGTTTATCTAAACAGTAGTTCAATTGTAGTAATTCACTTGAATATAGGCATTCAGATTCTATTACTGTATTATAGTATCTTATTTAAAAATTCGTAGATAAACATTGTTTTAGTAATACAATAAGCTCTTACTTTCTTGTACAAAAACGTTACTTTATTGTATAACCGCCTCAAAAAATAAGTTTTATTTCGTAATAAAATAATATTTATAATTGGTTATCATGTATTATGCCATCCCGAATCATAGTAATCGAAAATCCTCCTACATTTAAACCTAATCTGACTACGACAGTTAGTATGAAAACGCCCTCAGCTTCCAATTATTTGCTCAAAGGTTTGTTTACATTACTGTAATTAAACATATTTAGATGTATTAGCTCCGAGGCTCTAATAAACCATTTAATCTCTCTCATATCCAATCTAATACTCTATTATTGCAATCTAATATTCTTCGTAGAATTCTCAATAGTCGTTATTAATATGTGTAAGTAATATAATTATTTTTAATATTATTCGAGTCCGGCATAGATGATTATTAATTGTGTTTTATCAGCCAAGAATCGACTTAATACTAAACAAGGCCGGGAGACCCTCTTTTGACTTACAAGCTTCTATTAATCCAGCTTTCACGATTAATTTTACTCTTGTATCGTTTTTAAATAGGTTAAAATTAAATTTTATACTTAGCTATAGTTTTCCTTCTAGATTTTAATGCATGCGGAAACAATGCGCTCTTCCGTTTGTACCAAAGTGGCAGTACATGTTTAAAATCGACAAAAGGTGGAATGCAGCTCTTTTCCTTCTTGCTTTTATTTTACCTTATAATCTTTCTTTGATATTCGGATTGTTTCACATGAATTAATAGGATACTAATAGGGTACTAATGGAATGTAAATCATCTCCTTTTTCCTCCAAGCAATTGTCTAATCATCTTTCTAATCCCATTAGGCCGGGTGTGAGCAAATGTAATTTTTAGTCCTCATGCAGATCGACTGACAACTGGTACACTTTGAGTTGTTCAGTGATTTGTTAAATTAAATTCAGTATTGTTCTTTGATTTGTTATACTTCAGTCCTTCAAATCAAACTTTATTCAAAATCTTGCAAAAAAAGCAAATTGTACTAGATAAATATAAAAATATCAGTAATCCAGTTAAATCCGGTTACAAAAACGTTTCTCTACTGAACTAAACGACAGATAATCATAGCTTGGCGTTAATTTGCACATATTTCCCAACTCGGTGGTAGCCCGCTTTATCTTTAATTCATACTGTTCCTTTATCATCAGAATAGCGTTTGCACACCGCATCGCGTGAGAAACTCCTATCTTCACATATTAACACGGGACCCTATTCATGTTCGCCCAACGTTCTCTTCTCACGACCTTTTTTTTATGATTCATCATTTAATATTTTAATTTCTTTCCGAGAATTTGATGAATGTTCCGAGGTATTTTTTTCCATTTATTTGAGTGACTTTTTATCTATTGTCGGGTCAAACTGGTCGCTTCGTGAGAAGGGCAAACTCTTGGTACAGATTTATTAGATATAATTGAAGGGTCAAGTAGATAAAGGTGATAATAATATTTTGGTAAAACTGCGTCACCTCTATTGATATAGAGTTATGGTAAATGGTAAATTCAATAAAATACTATAAACTCAGAAATATGAACTTCTTATATAGTAGTGTTTTCTTAAAAAAAAACCAAAAAAAAAAACCTGCCACTGCCTAAGTTTAGTCTTCAGTTTTCTCGAAACGCGAAATATGTTACTTATCACCTTTATCTACTAGACCCTTTAATTATATCGCCACACTATCATAAAATCATTGTTTATTCTGGGTAACTTGAGTTGGGCGCCATGACGCACATGATGTGCATGCCGAAGCCAAGATTCTAATTGAAAAAATTTGTCCACTATTGTTTAGTGTGATTAAAAGCACATTAACTATACACAAGAAAACAAATCAACACTAAACTTTATTATTTTCCGACAGAACTTTTTACTTATTAAAAATTTCTTCACAGCTTTTTAGGCGCATCAAGTATACCATGACGCAAAGCTGCCCGAAAATATAGTAACACAAAAAACTCTGATTATTATTAAGACAAATTTAGTCTTTCATGAAGATTTTGAAATCTGAAACTATAAAATATGAAAATATATTTCAAAAGTCTGAATTATTTATTTTGATCTCTTTCATTCAAAATAACAAAACGGATTTATCTTTTTAGGTATAGCTATAATCCTATAACAATTTAATTAGAGACATAAGTGAGTGAAGTTATTGTTTTACAAATATAATATAATACGGTTCAAAAAAGAATTTTGTCATATGGCGCAAATTAGAATATAATACCTTAATTTTTTAAGTTATTTCTTTCGTAGCGCTTCCTTTAAAATTTCTGTTTAAAAAATCCGCAAACTATGTTGGCCATCTTATTAGCTAAAAATGGATTCCTGGTTGATTTCACACGCCGTCTTGAGATATTGAAGGGTATTGAACTGGTGTCCTTGGAAGAAGTGGGTCATCGACAGGAGGTTGTGGTATTGTGGAACTTTTTTTTAAATTGTCCGACGTTTATATCAGGATCTGCATTATGATCTGATTTTATTTTATTATTGACTTAAAGGAACCTTAAATTTTCAGTTTTTTATTATATTTTTAGTGTTTATGTAAATGTGGGTTTATTATTTTTTTTTTTTGGAGAAGAAGATAGTCAGGGATGCAGTCAAAGTAACACCACGTCAAAGAAGAATTCTTTTATACGTGCCAACGTTTCGACCTGCGTTGCAGGTCTTCTTCAGGGCTATAATGAACAAAATACCAGAAGTGACAAAAAAAAAGAATTGACGTGGTGTTACTTTGACTGCATCCCTGACTATCTTCTTCTCCTTTTATCATCCAGTCAACCATACTTTTTCATCATTATTTTTTTTTTTAATAATTATTTTAATTTTTCCTATATTATAAAAAAAAAACAAAAAAAAAAAAAAAAAAAAAAATAAAAACATTTCTGAAACATCTATTAAGTACAATTGATTCCTGGTAACCCTCAACGACTTTTAAAAGAAAGGGCTTGAGACCCATGTAACGTTACCTACAACATTTCTAGACATTAACGTTTTACATTATAACTATTGTCCCCCACATATGTTTTTTTTTAAATCGTTCTAATTATTGGTGAATAATTGTATAAATAAACATTATAATACTAGGGCTGTTTCAGCAGTAATTTTAATATTTATATATTTTTTTTATTTATGGTTGCTTATAATCCTTTTCTAAAATATGGAACAAAAACCTTTCGACCCCTCGAGAAGAGGACATGTTTGAGCTTAGAGGTCCAGTGAATGCTAAATGATATATGATAGCGGTTTCTATGGCAACGCGACGTGGTGCCCTTTTCTTGTTGGAGAGGATAATGCCAGCCCCTAATGCTGAAACAAGATAACCTTTTTCTCAACTTCCAATTCTTTTCGTATTACATTTTATCAAGTTGTATTAATTAAAATTATAATTTAAATAATATATTTTTTTAATATTTATTTATGTTTACGATTTATTGGATCAAGAAATTGTCAATTGTTGGGAAATTATAGAAGGCCTGTTTATATTAAAATTAATTGATTTAGTTCGGAGTAAGATAAATGTGGGTATATTTAAGGAATTTTCCATTCCTTTTTTTAAGCTAAAAATATAAGATTTCTATAACCGCTTGTTAGTAATGTATCGATTGCACGCAGTAACTATTTCTATTTGAATCCTTATTATTTTTCTTACTCGTCGGCTTGAATTCAAGGCCGAATAAAGATTGATTAAAGGTGAGTTATGCTTTTCTTCTTTTTATGGAACTCTATAAAAGTCAATTTATGTTTTATTTCAACGCTCCCATTTAGAAAACTCCATATTAATATTATTATTCGTCAACGGAAACCATGCTAGAAGATCACACAGTAATGAGGCTTCTAACTTCTGCTACGCTGATTCGAATCCGGCCTGGGCAGGTTAAAATTCTGGCTAAAACTAGTAGGACAATTATCAAACTAATCTTACTCTAAAACAGATATACTAAAAATAAATATTTGTAAAACTAACCAAAGCTGCTCCCAGAAGTTTACTGAGAACCTAAAGAGGATTTTCTGCTATTTATTGAAATTGAAAACACGATAGGTTAAAGAAGGGAATTGAGTGAGGTATGGTGATTATTCCCGTTACTAAATCATGCTTATAATCATGCATTAGTTATTTCTCACAACAAAATGTTTATGAGAGTAAGGTATTGAGTAAATAGTGTAGTATTTATTTAGGTGCCCTAGACAATAAGATAAGCTAATGCTCTATTGTTTTTGCGCTATCAGGTTTCTTCAAGTATGTCTAACATGGAATACGGTACTAAAAACAGAGCACTGAGACAGCAAAATTAAAAATAAAAACTTTTTTTTTTCAATAATGTAACTAAAAAGCTAATAATAAAGTAACCGATATTTAACATTACTGAATAATTTTCTAGTTGACAATTAAATTATACCCGCCCTTTCTGTCGTAGTTGGAGTACATAAGGACGTTAATCCTTAACAAATAACTAAAATTACCGACATGGTGGTTTCCATGGTAACCTAAAAACGTTTCATGACTATTAACTGTTACTATAAGTGACACCTACATTCAAATCATATTCGCAGTACCGTTCCCGTACGGGTTATACTTCATTGCAATAATGTATTAATTCCATGTAGGCACTACTGGTGCATAGTACACTACTGGAACTTTAAACAGAGTACCTTTCTTTATTAATCATTTTTTTAAACAATTAAAAACTATGGCTTCTTCTTTTTTTACTTTAATTGTAAGAAAATACTAAATTTTTTTTTTTTAAATTCTAATGAGCTGTACATCGTCATATTTTATTGTTTTTAATCCGGTTCTATAATTTATTTTTATCATCTTAAGCCTATTTTTATATCATTAATCTAAATAAAAATTTTCAAATTCAATTTAAATTCATTTATAGTATTAAAAAAAGGGTCTTTTTGACATTAAGGCTGCCAGTTCTTAGCTGTGACTTATAACACAGATGTAACTGCCGATTTTTTGTGGGTAGTAGGGACCTATAATAGTGTAAAACTGGAGTTATAGCCGCCAATAAGCATTGGGAGCAGAGAAAAAAAAAATCAAATATTAAAATCACGTTTTATTTTTTTCTTAGCTCTCAGTCAAGATAGAGAAATCATTTTTTCACGTAAAATTGTTGTTTTGTATGTTATCTCTGTACCACAGCCAAAACCTTATAAAAATCTTTTTAATAATAATATCAGCTTTCGGTTTCAATATAAAATCCTGCATTAATTTCCGGACAACGGGTTTTGGTGTGATAAATAAATTGAATACAATACTACAATTTTAACTGAAAAACATATTTCTCTATATTCACTGAGTGCTGAGAACTGGAAAGTAATTGGAAGCCTTAATGTGAAAAAGAACCTAAAAATATATATTAAAATTAAACAGGTATTTTAGAAATGAGTATCTATTTAAGCTTGGAGATTAGTTTATCCCAACCTTTTAAAAAAAAAAAAAATCTATAAATAATTTTTATACATTTTTTTCGTAGTAAAAAAATGATATAAAAACTAAATATTTTTATTAAAAACAAACATTCATACCGATATAATCGTTTGAAACAAATATTAAAATGTACATGTATATGTTTAGTAACTAAGCTGCGATAATACACAAGGTGACATCTAGTGGTGCGATAGGTAAGCTTATCCAATGCCGGCAGAACTAGGCACAACCCCATCGTCTCTATTATCTTATCTATTGTCGTTGTTGAGCTATAAAAAATATTTAATGACATTCCCAAGTTTAAGTGCTTTTCCATTGTTCATTCAGAAGGACGTTCTCTTCAGATGCTCTGTATAAATTATCGTCGCCATTTTAGTCAGACATTTTAAAATATGTTATAATTCTTAAATGCAATAAAAAAAAAGTAATAAATGTTGCTATACATAACTATCATATAGCTTTAATGAAGGTTACTTTGAATTCGTTTTCCATACTAAAAAATATATCAATATGTTATAACAATAAATAAAATACTGTAGATATTATTAGAAATGTTTCATACCATCGACCTTTATTTAAGATACCAGATTTTGATGTTTCTTCCTCAAAATATCTGGGTGTTTGTTTATCAGATAACAGGCAATTTTCAAATCCGGAATTTTGAACCTTTACGAAACATAAAGAAAAACATTTCTAAATATACTAAGGATATCTATTGAACATTCTGCTGCTTGGTACAAATCAAATACAATTATCCTAATATAAATTTTAAATTTTTGACCTCCATGGATGTTCATTACTACTTCAGTTGTTACCAAACAGTTCTTTTTATTTTTTTTTAAAGAATTTTCAAGCTTATCATCATGGATACAGGATAATTAATAATAAATGATTTCTTTGTTTTTAACATTTGAATATAGTTATAAAATATTAAAGCGTTCATTTATTATAAAATTACGTTTTCATTTCAGTGGTTATAACTTGAAAATAATTAGAATAATAACATTTGAAAAAGCGAGAAAATAAGAAAATATTGGGAAGTTATGAGAAATGTAACGTCCATGGGAAATAGTGTTACCTCCGTGGAAAGAAAATAAACATGGGTGTACACAATTTCTGCCATGGAAGTTACAGATGCCCCGTGAATAACGTTATTTTATTAACGGTTAAAGAAAAGTTATTTATTATACAAATTAGATTTTTTTGTGCTTAAAAATGATTATAATTAAGAGAAAAAAATAACAATTAGCATTTAAGGAATTTACTTAAATGGAAGTTACACATTTCAAATCACGAAGAAGGTTATGAAGGCCTTCCGGGCTTTAATGCGCTGTAGGAACGGAGAGCTGAAATGCGATCTATGATGTAGGATGTAGTTTTTCAATTTTTAATGCAAAAATCTCTGTTTAAAAATCTTACCGCCTTTATTTAATTTAACTTTTTCAATGTTAATAGAGACATATATATTTTGTTGAAAGAAAAAAATATTGACATTTATAATTATATTATGAAACCCTTGCATTAGAAATAAATCGTGTGAAAAAATAATAAATTAAAAAATCTTTATGAATTATTCCTGTATTTGTAAATAGTTTTTAACATCTGTTAATGTGTTGCCACTTCTATTATATTTTTTTTTATTTAGTTTAAAATATGATGAACATCCATCATCACAGCTGAAAATCTACAAAAAATTCAAATCATCAGGACTTTGCTACTTATAATATATATATATATATATATATATATATATATATTATTTTCCCAATGTAAGACAAAAAAATCGAACAAGTTAATAATCATCTGACGAGGTCAAATAGAAGGGATTCTATGATATACCAAAACCTAGGTCAGACTGAGTGTAAATAGACGAAAAGAGAAATTTGGTAGTTTGGTAAATACACTTGAACCACTACATTTATAAGTAAGGCAAATGGACAATCCTTTTAGTCTTCCCTATGACTGCTCGGTTTTTTCGTTCTTACTTGAAACAATTATAAAATAGGACTATTGGAAGTAATTAGCTGGTCATTTAACCAAAACTTGGTATTAAATGAATATTTAACACTGGAATCTATTCCTAAAATATAAAAAAAAACTCGAAAAGTTACGTTTGAATGTGAAATTCAAAGTCATACTCGATTTGTTATTCGAACTGATTTATTTTTTTAACAACAGTAAACTATATTCCATTCCTCAGTAGCTGTTTGGAACTAGCTAGAATGTTGCCTAGCGACTCGAGACTAGAACCATGTGAATATCGATTTTAAACGTTTTATTCATGAATCGATGTGAAATGACCTCCACCGAGCGCTCCGTTGGCTTGTTAGACCGCCCACTAGGTCCGCCACTGCTGTAATGGTCTGTTAGCTTTTATCATTTCATCACACCAAATCATTATTGCATAGATTTTACATTAGATTCACATTTGTGTAAGTTATCTGTTTGATGTGGGTCTTCTCTGATTGGGTTGTTTCCATATCCATTATAAATCAGGCTGATGATAAACATGCTATCAGCTTTAGGGGAACATGATACTTTACTGACAGTATTTTACTGTGGCATAGTATTGTTGTGGAATATCATCTAATGGCCCAAAGTCTATGTAATACCACGTTTAGTTTATCTACAATCCGAAATCCGATTTTTGCAGGATTGTATGAACGGATTAGCAAATATATCGGAATTGAATTTTAATTTTGAAAAAAAAAATAGATTTTTTAAAATTTAGTTGTATAATAATTTAAGTTCTGAAGAAAAAAAAAAGAACTAAGTCTGATTTAAAAAATGCTAGACAAAAGAAATCTTTTCCCGAATATTCATCTGATTTTTAGTTACGCGTACGAAAATGCTAATCTACTCATTTCTGTTACATGCAAAGGTAATTTTTTCTTTTAAACTTTTTTAAAGTTTTATGAAAATCATGCTTTACTTTATTTATTACAATTTTTATTTTATTGAAATTTAGTAAAGAAATAGTGGAAAAAAGTAATTTGTTATATATAAACAGTTATTTGTTTCAATTTTGTAAATATCGTCTTTTTTATAACCAGATATTTCTAAAAAATTGTTAAATATTTTCACTAGTTGATTTATAAAAAAAAAAAGTTTTTATTTTTTTAAAGCAATTTATATTTCCAAAATTATATTTTCTTAGTTTATTTGGACTTAGCGTCCTTACGTACTCCAACTAGAGCAGGAAGGACGAGTTATGCTACAGGTTACCAACCTATTCTAGCCAGGGTGGGAAGGTCAGGATTCATTTCGTAGATATGATGTATCTTCTTTACAATAAGCTCTTATTATTAACTTAAAAAAAAAAATATTACTTTTGATAGAGTCAAATAATAATAATAATAATAATAAATTAAAAATAATTTCCTCTTTGATTGTTTATTTTCTACATTACGGTTTTTATAATTTTTTATTATTATATTTTTTTGTAGGGGTTAACTTTTCTATAAGATTATATTTATTTAAATACAATTTTTGTAAATATCAAGTTTATAAATTAAGTCAAACATTGGTTCTTTGAAGTTAATTGTTAATGTCTGCTAGTTGTTATGCAATTGAGAATCAACAGTTGCCTTGACACACGAAAAGTTACATTATCCTTCTAATTTACTTGCTGTACTTCACATGCCAGAAGTAAAACAAAAGAATTCGCTCGTCGTATCTGACTACCACAACATTTACTAGACATGCGTTCAAAGCTCCCAATGAATTAAAAAAGATTTATTTATCTAACAATAATTAGACGATTAGGAAATACGGCATTGAGCTTTGGGGCTCAACTAAAATTTCCAGTTCTTCTCATATCCAATCGTTACAATCCAAAATCCTCCGCAAAACCCTCATTGCTCCTTATCATGTCACAAAAAAACTTATCCATAAAATCACATTGTTCCCAATATTGCTGATTTGGCTTAGACCAAATACCTATTCCATCAAAGTTAACTCCATACTCACTCGAATTCACTAGTATCCAAACTTGTCTAACTATCGATTCACATAGCACTTTGAGGCGTCTAAAATGATTAGCCTAGAGACCTGATGTAAAACTTATATTGAGGCGCTACTAGTGAGTTGTTCTTTACTAGTTATTGACATGTCATTGTAATCATTCTCCCCAAATCTACTTGTTGAATATAATGTATACAGTTGTAAATATCAATAAACATTTTTTTTTTTTAATAATTTAAATTATAAGTAAGTATTGAAAAAATATATGACTACCAAATTCATGATTTCTGGATTTCATGAAAAACTTTTAGTAAAAACTACGCTTTGCCTTTCAGTTTAAGCTACACCTTAAACGCACACTAATATACTAGAGCGGGTAGACAGATGCTAACGAAGTCCTGCTTCGGCTTAGATAAGGAAGCTGTATGTTTGGCTAAGTCCTCGCCATGTTTTTTCCCCGGGCCGAGATCTACTGTGTAATTAACAGAGCAATTAGGAAGTTGTAATAGCCATCGCCCTCAGTCTGGCTAAAGTCGATTAATACCGCCACCGTCCGGCCTGCGGCCGGTATTTAAAGGTCTTTTGTTTCTCCCTTTTTATTTATTTTATTCTTCACCCCTGAAACCGCTTTTGATAGCAATAAGAAATATATTATCATACATAAGTAGAATAATTCCGTTATTTTAGACAGTCAAATTCAATGTTTACGAAAAATTCTTCATAAAAATCATACTGATATTCTTTTTTACCAATAAAAAAAAAATGATAAAAAAATGAAATTTCCTTTTTATATAAGTTCTTTTTTAAATACTCTACCAATTGAATATTTTTTCGATATTTTATAAAATATAGAATAAAATAAATATATTTTTATCTTTCAGGAAAGTTTCTTGTTATTAAAAAAAAATAAATAAATAACAGTGTATTCACATTTTTGTGCATCGATTTTTCACTCTCAGAAATATTATATTTTTAAACGCTCTCCTAGATCTGCTATTGCTCGGATTGAAGATTTGATGACAGTTTTCTGGTTAGAAATTTAATGGAGAATATTTTTTGTCATCTAACATTTGTAGCTAGGATCTACCCTTTAGGCGCTATATTGGTTTTACTGAAAATAGGCTAGTTTTTTTCAGTATGTTAGTAATATGTAGTCTTAAAATAATCACACATTTTAAAATTTTTTCCTTTATTTTTTATTAATCTATTGATTTTGTTTAAAAATCAATATTTATGTTACTGTAAAAAAATAAAATTATATTTCATATTATAAAATTTAAAGAAAACAAAAAAACATTTCTTCTATTTTCACATGTGTTATTCATTAGACACATCAATTGTTGCCATATTTTTAAGCTATGATACTACATTGTATAATTCTAACATAAATCCTACTTAAAATTTATCAATTAAAAAAAGGTAAATAAATTAACAATAACAGGCTTACGTCTGTAGATGAAAATTTCAATTTAAAGCAAAATTTTCTGCTAATAAATTGTTGGCACTTAGACCGTTATGAATTTTCACGCTTCAATTACTCTTTTTAATTTTGATGTGTCTCTCAATTACTGTATTTGAGGTGTACTCTGTTTTACGAATAGCAAACGTATTACAAAATTTACCCAACTCAAAAAACTGCATAAAAAAAAAAAATTAAATTCTTACCTTCTTGTATGAAATGTCAAAAGTGTACCTGAATTTGAAGTAAATTCGATACATTTTTGACATTTCATAGAAGACTATTAAACTTAAACACATGAAAATGAACCAAAATACAGATTTTTGAGTTGTGTCCCTTTAGAAATACATGTGTGATATAGCTAAGTATTATTCTAACGTCATAAGTTGGGGATTCAGACTAGACAAGATAGGCTTTGATTTCCCAATTAAACACCTCGAACTTAATTCAGTCTATTTGCTATTTTATGGTTTTTTTATGTTATTAGTACTGTATCTATTTTTGCAACTACCTCCTAATTAGTTGTAGCGATATATATACAAAAATATATGTTTATATATAATAATACAGACACACACACACATATATATATATATATATATATATATTAATTTCTTTAGTTCTCGTAAATAGCTATGAATACAAAAGGATAGCAAAAATTTTTTTTTTATTTTAATGTTTGTAGAATGTAAACGCCATAAAATGCCAGAACGGGTCATCGCGGAATCTATTTTTATGGTGAAATATTGTCTGTTACCACTAGAAAATAGTTCATTGCTTCTTGTACCCGATATTCATCTAACTTCCCTAAGTAGTTCTGACATTAAGATCCTTCCACGAACCACACTATTCTGTTTAATCTTTACTCCGCTGTAATATTTTCTCGTATTATATAATTAATGGTTAATCTCGGTTTCCTTATCAGCAGAGGAGTAATGCAATATCATTGAAATAATATTTAACTTGTTTTATTGCTAGCAATGCTTTATTTACTTGAACAGCGCCAACTGTCATGATTAGCGAGCGGTGGAAGCAGACTGTAAATAAGTGAGTTTGTTCTGTTGATTAAATTGGATCATATCTACTCCTGTTGCACTGTTTATCGTATTTAATTTAAATTAATTTTGTTTTTTTTATAAATTATGGATTATTCATTGTCAAGAGAGTTGCTTGATTTCAATCCTTCCATATTATTTATTGCCCTTAATTGACGAATATTGTAATATTTACTAATCAAAAGCTTATTATCATTATAAAAATATTGAATAAAAATGTGTTTTTCATCTATTTTCGTACTTTTATTTTTATTTTTTTTTTTTGTTCATGAATAACAGATATATCTTATGTCATATGTTTAGAGTTTGGCCATTCATGAGTAATTCGTTAGATATCTAAAATAATGTTTTTCAGATCTGCCAGAATCTGAGGATTTTCGGTGGCCAAAGGACATACTTGGCCACTCTTCTTCCCTACTTTTCTTAAGGATACTATTTTAAGATAGCGGAATGACATCTTTGGGTCACATATATATTAGTTTTCGTCCTTAATGATAATATGTTGAAATATTCCAGGATTAAACGGTTTTAAAGTTAGCCGAAGGATATTCCACCATTGTTGTCCTTTCAATTTTTATACTTAAGGATACAATTTTTTTTAAATAATCTTGGATTAAACGGTTTTAAGATGGCGGAAGGATATTCTGACATTTTTGTCCTTTTAGTTTCTTGTCTTTAAGGAAACTATTTTGAAGTATTCCAGGATTTAACGATTTTAACATGGCGGAAAGATTCGGATATTCCGCAGTCGTTAGATGGAGAACGGGAAGTTGGAGATTATCAACATTATCAACCCCTTGCCCTTTGAAAGGCTATACTAAATTGGTAAAATACAGAACCGTGGCGGGATTGAGATGTGAATCCTGCTATAAGGATACTGTATGTAGAAAGCGCAACTTGAGAAGGCGAGCTGATGAGCCGATACGCTACTACAATTTTACAAAAGGACCTGAAACGCCGTTCTAAAAACATTCAAGCTACGATTTCTTTTTAAAAACCTCAGCATATTTTTTAAATTTGCTAAATTATTTTCTCGTATATTTTCAAAATTCATACTGTTAATTTTTTATGGAGATTTTCAAGTCTAAAAAGTTTTTTTATAATAAAGTAAAGTTTCATACTATACCTGAGGTTTATTGAAATTATTGACTTTTCTCTTTCTCTTGATAAATATTTTGGTGTATACTGGCAATAAATGGCTATTGTAACCCGGTATCATGTGCTTACAGTAACCCCACACCAGTGAAAACAGAGCCGGCATTCGGTTGTAGTGAGGAATCAATTTCCCAGAGCGTGGCTGTATGTTTATCCTGTTTGAGACCGACAGGGACCAATATATCTCGGCTAATGAATAGCTGTCTTCGTTAAGAGCGTAATTGCCTTTGCTTCACTTGATACTGTCTTCTATACCCGCTCCGAACCGGCTCTATTATACCTTTTGTATATATGTTGTCATGGTGATGATTAAAATTATGATGAACCGTATCTTATTCATGGTCTAAAACTCGATTCATTATCCCCCAAAGGCCCACAGAGGGAGTCTTTGTTGTTATCCCAAACGTTTTCAATCATGGTGTTCGCATCTTGAAATCAGTCATAAAAATGATATTGCGGACAAATTTTTCTTCTTATCTTTTTATTGTGTTTAAGATTTTTTTTTTTTGTTTATTAAATTTTTTTTCTTTTTTCTTTTTTATAATTATATTGAATATTCCATCAAGTCGAGCCATTGCTGAAGTACCATAAAAAAAATTCTGCCTTTAGTTGGATTCGAATAAAAAATTTCCAATAGAAGTAGCAATTAATTCATCATTAATTTAAGATTTCAAGAGGTTAAAGTACTTGACATAAAATACAAGAACTGCATGTCCTTCCGACTACTCCAGCATTTAGTAGCCAAGCGTTCAAAGCTCCCAATAAATGACAGTAATTAGACTCATTTGGACATACGGAGTTGAGTTTTTCTTCTAGTATACAATCCTTACAATTCAAAATCTTTCGTAAAATCCTCACTGCTCATTATTATTTCACAAATAAACTTATCCATAAAATATCATACTGTACCGTTTGTTGCCGATTTGATCTATAGCAAATACTTGTCTTTTTATAGTAAACTCCGTACCACCTCGAATCCAGTAGCTCCCAACTTGCTGCACACTCCATTCCCTATAATCCTCCGTGTTTGAATAGAAGATTGACACGAGACCTTCTAGATTGTTATTGACTTTTCCTCAAATTTACTTGTAAAAATGTATAAAGTTGTTAATATAAATAAGTTAAAGAAAAAAGAAAGAGTTTAAAGCAGTATTACTGTTATTTTCTATTTAGGTAAAATTATTTATTCCTTATTGTTATAATGAGAAATCCATTAACTTACTCTTTTGTAATTACCAACTTCCCTTCTTCAATATCGAAATGAATTAGTAAATTGGTACCCCGATATTTGACGAAGCCTTGATCACTTTTGAACTGAAGGGAGTTTCCCCGACGAAATGGGGCAGACAGGGGGGAAGTATGATGAGGCGGCGGTTCTATTAATAAGATGGGATGGGTAGATAGGAGGTGATATAAGATAAACGAGACGAATGATTGGCGTCGGAGGGAACTAACAGACCCCCTCTCCCCCTCACGGCACCAATCTACCTGATTGCCGAATCTTTCCCCTCCTCGCCAGCTAACTGATACAAACGACTCACAAATGTATCGATTACCAGATGAAATTTATTCCTCGTGATTTATGCCGCCTGGCGACGATATCGGTGGATGGTGACACTTATCTGATGAATTGAAGGGGTGTTAGATGAATCTTAGGGTGAAGATTAAGGTAGATTTATTTCTAAGGTATGGTGCTGGTTGTAGATTTTTGTTGATTGGTTAAAATTATATAGCGTTTTTTATATCCACATTTTTTCCTATTAGTTTATTCGGAAATTTATACAGGTTTATGTTGCTTGCTCTCCTATCTACTTTTAATCAATAAATCTTTTTGCGAATTAATAAATGGTATTGGTTAGGCTTGAGGCATGGAAAAAAGGGTGGTCGACCACCCATGGTGGTCGAATGAGTTAAATCATAACTAATCTCTAACAATTTCATATCGGCAAAATCTTTTTTAAAAACAAACCGAAAGCTGGCGAGTATGAAGAATACTAGAACATTCCTATTGAGGTACTGGTCAGAAAACAAATTTCCATCCCGTTTTGTAGTCTCCTTCCAGAAACTAGCAGAAACCAGTGAAGGCTGAGCGTGTGCACAATAGCAAAGACTCTCAGGTTTTGAGTCGAGAAGCTGGCCATTGACAGAACTTCATTAAAATGAATTATTACTATAGGTCTCTGAGCCACTGCGTTTTAATCTGCAAAAAGGGTAACAAGAAACTCAGGAACTGGATAATAAATTAATTAGAAGGTTAGGATGGTTGGAAGGTTTTAATAGAATTTTGTAAAATACGGAAGTATATCAAGCACAGGAAGTCTATTGATCTCATTAGGTAGGGTTTGTTGGAGACATACTATGGGTTAGTTATAATATTACGAAGGACATTAGATGTAATGTCCTACTCAATCAAACTGTGTTGTAGAGTCCTTGGGTTCTTACAGGTTTAATGATGGTTTCGTTTACTAAGAGTTTGTTTTCAACAGAGAGACCAGATGTCCTGTTTAGTAGTCGTGCAGTTGGCTGAAGCGTCTGTCAAGTTATTGCCTTTTAAGTGAGGGTTCCAAGTAAGTCTTAAGCTTTTGTTATTTCCAGGTTTGCTAGTTTACCGTGTATCATAAAACACGGAGAGATGCTGGACGTATGGAGTTCAGTTTTATTTCGATTTTTTTTTTTTTCCCCGCTTTATAAGTGATATTTTATTGGTTTGTGTTGTTAAATTTTTTAGTCACTTTTTCTGCTTTATTAAAAATATATCAAATGTAAATATCGTTTAATCGTTGCCCTTATACACGATGAAAATTAATTATACTACCGAAATTACCAATTGGTTATAATAAGTAATATTATATACGTTTTAATTAGTACTAAATTCCAAATGATTTATAAAAACGTTAGTTCAAGTAAATAATTAGTTCATATATAAGAATATTTCCCCCTTAAATTGTGTAAAATAATGGTATATATTCGCACGGAACGAATGAATTTCTAAATATTAGGGAAAACAAGGCTTAAGCTTAAGGCCTGTTTTAGGCACCAGCCTTTGTGTTGAACATGTTCTATACTGCCACTTCGCTTTGTAGCAAATGGTACTTTTTTTAACAATATTTATCAAGTGAATTTTCTCAGTTTTTATTTCAGCTTAGTAAATACAATATTTCTTAAAATTCATTTTATAATGCTTTTATTATTTTTTTCTGTCATAACATATTTTATAAAAGGTACATCCAAACAATTCTTTCAGGTGAAATATAGGAAGAGCCGTTCAATACAGTAAAGCTCATACTTTTTATGGGATATTTTCCAACAACATAACGGTGCAGAGATTGATTCATCGCTGGAGAAAATCGTGACTTTCATAAAATAGATTCACAGTATGCGGTTGGGTTCGTTGTAGGACGGAAGGTGTCTAGAATTCGAGATGTCGTTTTGTGCTAGAAATAAAATCGAATAAATAAAAATTTAAGTTTAAATAAAAAAAAGGTCTTCACTCTTAATAATAACATAAAAATCACCACTACACAACCGAAATCAATGCACTATATAACCTGTTATACTTGGTACAATGAAAAGGCACAGCTATAACATTTTGTGTTATGCAAATTTGATAATAAAATAAAGTTATACACACCATTTCTTTGTAAAAATATTTTCAAGCCATATTTCCGCTCTATGAAAATACTCTATTCAGAAACCTTAATGATGCCTTAAAACTTAGAATTATAATTTTTAACTTTTAATTCCAACTCATTCGTTATCAAATCATCACGTTGTTGGTTTAGATGTTTTTAAAATCTTAAAAAATCGAATTTACTCCGACACCGAAAAAATTGTTTTAATATATAATAATACAAGAAACTTTATTTGTATTTCTAGGCCCATTTAAATTATTTATGTCCATAAAAAATAATTTTAGTATATTATAGATACACATTAAAAAAAATAAAAATATATTTCTAACACTTTTTTCGTGATAAGTTAACTAATTTATTTAATTTGGTTATGTTGACCAATAGATCGAAATGTTAATTGCGAAATAATCAGTTAAAAATTGGAGATTGCAATAAATAACTTATACATTTTTTTTTTATAATTTAATAAATTTATTGTTAGTAAACTATTTTTTAAAATAAATTATTTCTGTTTCAGGTAAGCGTGATTTGTTTTTATGTTTAAATCCCTGATGAAGGTAAGTTTTAGTTTTTATTAAAACGAAATGTGAGATAACTAATATTCAACTGATTAAATTTTCTAAATCCTTTACTTAGCGCTGGCAAACATGTAAAATCATACTTTTTTTTTGTCCAGAAGAAGGTTCATAAAGGAAGCAGAAACTATTGCACAATAAATGTATTTCATGAAATTTTATTTAATTGGACCACCAGTCCCAACTACATATGTTTATACATGGGCAACCAGCCTACGTCATTAATTTTGTTTGTAATAAATTATTATTTTATTGCAGCAGTCAATGTAAATATGTTTTTATCATATTAAATACAATAAAAATTACTTATTTTCAATTCAATTGTTATTAAAAAAGCGATAAATATATTGAGCGGCATGTGGATTTCAATGCAGTATAAAAATCGACTGTTATGTGGCAATTCTGCAATTGGGTTTGCTATGGTAATACTAATAAACCCAACTGTACCAAAAACTACATCATCTTCATAGTTCAAGGAAGGTGTATAATTATAAATTTTACTATTTTATTAAAATGTATGGACTTGAGTGCCAGAAACAAGGTTTGACAATTTATCATATTATGGTTAGAATTTAAAATCCAATCAGATGGATCGATAAAATTATTTATACCAAAGTGGATGTCTAATTATGTTTTTACGTACTCTTCAAACACTTACTGCCATGTTTGAAAATTTCATTGAAAAAATAATGTTAAATTACATACCTCAATACAAGTTTTTTATTTCATTTAACATGTCAAATTTTAGAAGACTTATTATAATTTTGTATATATGTCAGTCTGTGAAAACCTCATTTAATGTGTTTTAGATTGAGTAATCGCACTATTGTTGCTGTAATTAGCGTCGGGAGTGGTAAAAAAAGGTTGGCGTTGAGGGAAGAAACTCAATATAGAAAGAAACAAGATTGTTATTTGCAAATTGCGAGTAAAACTGCCTAGACTCGTTGGGGAAGGAGGGAGTAGAGAAGTTGACACAAATGCGGTGAGCCTCCGGATTGATGAGATTTAATGAAAAAACTAGGAGCGGGCCTTGAAAGGGCAGCCGGAATCAAAGGCAGAGCCGGGATCCAATTTGTGCAGTCGCCCTAGCGTAGCGGTCCCCTCCTCCTACAATTAGTGAGGATTTGTTGTTGAACAAAACCCTGCAAATCCAATCATCCTAGGCCTGCCACTTTCTTTAATCCTTCCCAACTTTCCCTATCGTCCTGGATCTCCATATGATATTAATGAGCTCATTTTAGTTTGAATGAAATGGGACAGCTAGTTAATCGGTATCTTTTTTTTTTTTTTTTTTAGAAGAGGTTTTTAGTAATTCCTTCCAGAGCAAGGAAAATTAATACAAATAAGGTAATTTTTCGGTGTTTAAAGTGGAAAAAAAAAGAATAATGGTATTGATTTTTTAAAACTTATTTATTCACACCAGACGTAAAAGACAAGGAACTGCACGTCGTTTCAGATTACTCTAACATTTACTGGCAGACCCGTAACTATGGAATGGCAGGATGGGGTGCATGAGCCCCGGGGCGCAGATTTTAGCGTTTTTATAACAATATTACAATTACTACTGTTAAATTTTATTTATTTTTTTTTTTTTGCATAATTTATAAACTTTATTATACTGTATTACAGAGTTATTGTATTTTAATGATGTGGGAGGGAGAGGACGGCAAACTAATAATTTCCCCCTGAAAAATTTCCTAGTTCCGGCTCTGTTTACTAGACAAGAGTTCAAAGCTCCCAATGAAATACAAAAATGAAATACAGAAAAACAAAATGACAGTAATTAGACCCATTTGGACATACGAAGTTGAACTTTAGGGTTTAAATCAAAATCCTGAATGCTCCTTATTATCTCACAAACAAACTTATAAAGATATTTTAAATACGTTCGCTATGTTGGTAATTGGGTTCAAAACAGATACCTATCCGTTCATAGTCAAATCCATACCAACTCGAATCCACTAGTCTCTTAACTTGCTGCACACTCGATTCTTTATAATCCTCCGAAGAGTATGAAAAGAAGATGACCAAGAGACCTTCTGATGTAAAACTATTATTGAAATGTTACTAGTTAGTAGTTCTTTATCAATTATTCACGTGTCATTGTAATTATTTTCCACAAATTCACTTGTTGTATACAATGTATACAGTTGTAAATATCAAAAAATAGTTTTTTAAAAAATATTTATTGATATTTACAGATTTTTAGAATCTGTAGTACATGTAGTAAACGAGTAAGAAAATGTTAACAATAAGAAGACAATTTACTTGTGCAGCAACTACTCAATGGTAGCATTTTAGACGCCTAAGAGGGTTTTAGGGAATAGGATAGGTATCAAGTTGAGAGACTAGTGGATTCTAGTGGTTATAGAGTTTTCTATGAAAGTTTTAGACTAAAATAGCAACTTAAAAATCATTAAGATGTTTATGGATAAGTATATTTGTGACAATGTAAGGAGCGCTAAGGATTTTCGATTTTAAGTATTGAATACGAGAAGAATTTGATGGTTTAGTAGGCTCCAAAGCTTAACTTGCATATCCAAATTGGTCTAGTTATTGTGATGTAAAGTAAATAAGTGTTTTGTAATTAATGGGAAGATTTGAACGTTTGTCTAGTAAATAGAGTAGTTTTTAAGGGAGAGCAGATTCTTGACGTTTTAGCCTTCTTTGTCGATTTCATGTAAACTGTTGTAATACGATTTAAGACCTGTTAGTATTGTTTAAGCGATGTTTTTTACTAAACTGAATTCAAGTAATGTAGTCTGTACTTGGTGAACTGACGGAATAAGTTGGTTTGCCAAAGTAGAACAAAAAACGATTTTTTTTTTTTTTTTTAAACATTTATTGAGTAATTAAAACAATCTGCCACAATTGTGGAAAATAAGTAATATAGATGATGGTGTCATGATTACATTTACACATTATGTACAATAAAAGAGAGAAAACAAAAAACAGAAGATATATAATATATAATAATATATATAATGTATATTTAAAATATATATACAATTAGAATATATGAAGCATACAAAATAATATTTAAATACATAAAAATAAATAATAGTAAAATAAAAAAATAAATAAATAAAAAATAAAAATTAAAGGAGAAATTTTAACCTATATTCTTTTACATTTGATTCTGCACGTTTTTCGCCTATTATCATAGATAATATTTTTCTCTGAAAGATGATTTTAAACAACTAAATCTGCGGTTAAATTTACAGTTTTAAAATTCATTTTTGTATCATATTTTTATTTTCATTTTATTTATTTATTTTTTTTTTTTAATGACATACCTGTGATACGCAAATTATCCTTGTATTTTAAGCTTATTCTTAAACGTTCAGTATATTTCATCATAAAAAACGCTTAAATACATTACATAGAACTATAAAATATTTAGATGAGATAAGAAGATTATTTGTAGAAACGTTGTTTTTAAAACAAGACCATAGCCGCTTTGTTAAGTTGATAGTTTGTTATTTACATTTTATTCCCACTTTTAATTGAAAAAGCTCATACGAACATATAAATCGTTGTTTATATATTTTATGATATAATACACCATGAAGTGACCTATATCCGTTGATTAGCATTGCCAAACTATCTAACAATAGACCAATCGATGTTTCCCAATTATTGAGGTAATGCAGGAAAGACAATAGCTCCGCTGCCTGCCGCTCTGTTAATATTTATCATAGTGAAATTGCAGCTCTTTGTTGCGAGGCCACGTGTCCACTAATTACGGTTTGCTGGAACTGTGCTGGAGCCTCCATCACTTGCAGGCGCTGATTCCAGGCCCTCATGTTTGAGTTGGCTCCTCAACTTTTTGACCAGTTGCTAAACTCCGTGTTGGAGGGGTTCGGGGTTGGTCCACTTATATTGGTTTAGGCTGCTAACTTGTGCCATGTCCGTCGATAATTCGAATCATTCCAGTTAATTGGCTGATTAAAGTAATGTTAATAATAAATTAGTTTAAAACCGAAAAAAGATCTGTGAAATTATTTTATAGATTTTGTTTTTTATATCATTACTTTACCCTATTTTACATACCCTTTATTTTCTTAAATAATAATCCATCCGGAATAGGAATTTATATACGAAGCTATTTTATATATGAACACTTCTAGGTTAAATTTATGTATATTTATGTATATATAGGTGTATGTATAAATTATACCGGTATATTTCATTATTCTCTCAAATCCGGTAGCTGGGTACACCTTCTTTCCTAACATCCATTCGATACTTCTTGCTCGTTTTCGTAAGGTTCAATTAAATGTTTTCTCCTATTACCTTTACGTTGTTTTTTTTTTTCTATTTTACATAATCTATAGAAAATATAATTTATGTTTTTTATCATACTTCTTGCTATATGAAAATGCAATAAGCATAATTATTAGCCAAATATTTCTATTTCTTGTTTATCACTTTAAATGGAATATATAAATTTTGTGCTGGTTTGGTATATTTTGATTTGACAACTTTTATTCAGCAGAAACAATTTAATTTAATTTTTAATATAGTAAATTTTATCACTGCTGAATCTGTCTAGAACTATGATAATAATGTAGATAAAATTTGGTACAGACGGGTTTAGTAGTTTTACCACTGTAAACTCTATTGCGGAATGGAGTTGGTCTCATATCGGTCGATTTCCAAACTTTACTGGAATTTGGTGCAGATTTGTTCCTTAATTTTCATGGTTAGCGATCACAAACGGAAAATTGATTGTCCTTTTATATAATAGTATAGATTAATATTAATGATTATTTTGTTATCTTTAGCTACACTGATAAGCGAGGCGTAGAATTCTAAAAATCCTAGAAGTCCATTTTTGAAATTAATTAATTAATAAAGGTCGTGTATTGGTGTTATTAAAGGACAAGCCTTAATTTTTATGGTCGTTTTCAATGCCATTTAAATACTTTTGAAAGAAAACCTTTCACCTAAAGATAATGTAGTAAAATAACTATTAAAAAAATCAAAGATATATCTGGAAATTTGACTTACAAGTATGGTGTGTATTTAGCAACGCAATGAAGATAGGAAATGATTTGTTTGAATATCAATAAAGAATTTCTTTCTCAAAATTAATTTATTAGATGAAGTATAGCAATCTGTTGTTACTAATTTTTTGTTCTCTAAGATCCAGAATCAATAGTAACATTAAAAAAAATTATATATCAATTAAGAAATAATAATCGTTTGCAATTGAGTTGGTAAAAAGTCAATTAGAAAATGCAAAAGACTAATGTATAAACTACAGAAGAGAGGACGAGTTTTAACCCCCTGTGGCCCTGGGAGTCAGAGGATTTTCGCTCCGGGGTGTAGCAGGCATTGTCGTTGGGAGAGGACGTTGGAAAAACCTCAAGGGGAATCGGGAAATTGAAGGAACCCCCCGGGAGCACTATTTTATTCTCTTCTAGCCTCTAGCTTAGGCCGTTCAGGTACAACCTTAAACTCAGCCCCGCTTCCGAATTTATTAAAGGTGAATAATTCAGTTCGGTGGTGTTGCAGCTGTTTATCCGTCACTTATATTTAAGTATGTAAATCCATCCCTTTAATTTTTTTATCATTAAATACAGATCGTGTATTTCCTTTTTATATGATTCATGATATATTGAGCCCTAAATATGGATACACGATATATCGGTGACCAAAATAATAATATAATATATATAAATATATATATATATATATATATATATATATATATATATATATATATTTTTTTTTTTTTATTAAGTTACATTTTAAATATTCCAATCCAAAAATGATATTCCAGTTTATTTCATCTAATCGAACCAATGCTAACCAAATTCGTATAGTATGAATTTAGTTTCTTATATATTGATATTATGTATTCCCACTTCCATAATGTGAATATGAAATATGAAAATCAGTATATTAAATGAGAAATTTTCATTGTTCATATTGTGTGAACGGATTTGTTGTCATATCTATTACTTATTGCTAAAAGGTATATTGTAACCTTTTTTTTTTTTTTTTTTTTTTATTTTTTTTTTTTTATTTAAAGAAAGTATTACAATCTGCCTCAATGTGGGCAATAAGTAATATGGATGGCTTAGTGGATCAATTCACACAGTATGTACAATAAGAAATAAATACAAAAAAAGGCACAAACAAAAAAATAAATAAATAAAAAGTCTATAATAAATAAAATTAAGGAAATAATCTCGTAATATATAACACAATAAATATTGTGAGGAATAAATAAATTAAATAAATAAATAATGTACATCAAACTGTACAATACAAAAAGTGAAAAAAAAATTAAAATTAAATTAAATCTAAAAATACATTCAATCTTTATTAACAATATCTACACATCTGAAGGATCCCCCAACCAGACATGTCCCTTCGCTTATGGATGGGCAAGCCAGGTTCAAAAAGATCCCAGCGATTCTCTCTCAGCTGTCATTGTTGTAAAAATAATACTAGTAGATGCTGAGTGAGAGCACTGTACAGTCAATCAGACCATGTGTAAAGAAGCTGGCCATTACCGAATTTTTTAATAGATCACGAAGCAACTGCGTTTTTAACCTTCGAGGTTGATAATTGGATAGGGATTGTTCTAGTGGATTAGAATGATACTCGGTGAAGATGATTAGTTTGATGTTTGAGTGATTTGCTGTTCCCCAAATTTCTCGTCCGTAGGTCCAAATAGGCTTTAGGATAGTCTTGTAAATTATAAGCTTGTCTTTTAATTCATTGAAACGCTTCTGCCTACAACAAAATGTATTTTCTGAGAAAATTGATCAAAAGTTAATCCTTCAGGGCAAGCATACATATTTAAAAACATTTAAATTCACGGGTTTTTTTATTTATTTTATTGGTCTAATATTGAATAAATATGTAAAATAAATAAATAAAATACTTTTCTTTATTTTATTTTTTTAACCTCATTTAATGTTTCGGAACGATGGGGCCCCTCCAAACAATCTATCGAATTATGGTGTACTGTTGGACTCAGTGCCCTGAAAAAAGTTAACAATATAACTTTCAACATAGGTATATTTAGCATTTTAAATATTGATAGTTATTTCCATTTCCTAACTTGAGAAGGTTTATCAGTAGACAACAACATTGCTTTCAAGTTTGAAGTGTTTTCTATTTTGATATATAAATATTTTGGGGTGGAGAACTGGTTCAGTGTCTTTGTCTCAATTTTTTTTACAGGATAAATAGGAACACAATTGTTCCAAATGTTTAAAATTAAGTTTTTATATAAATTTACCGGCTAATCAAAAAATACGAATACGCCCTAGGCAATAAAGAAAATGTTCCATATTGAAAATTATTATATAACGAAAGAATAAAGATTCAATAATTTAATAACCTTTTATGCTGAAGGAGATTTAATCAATCATTTGAGTCTTTATTTGGCATAACTCCTATTATATTTAATATATGTAGCTACATGTTTCGGAACATTGTCCCATCTTCAGGCTTCTATTTATCCATTTCAGTAAGATGACTGGTAACATGGACATAGAAGAGACAATTTGAAAATAATCACAGATAAATAGAAGCATGAAGATGGAACATGGATTCCGAAACATGTAACTATATATATTAAGTATAATAGGAGTTATGCCAAATAAAGACTTAAATAATTCAATAATTTAGTTTACCCATAATATATACTTCAAAATATAAATCACAAAAACAATAAGTAAAATGTTATTCTTTATTCCTAATTGAATTTTAATTCATACAATTTTGGCCCTAATATGATATATAAGTAATTTACTCCGATAAATTAGCCTTTATAGTTAAAATACACATAGCAGAGGTAAAATAAACGATTAATTTCCAAGAACAAAGGACTCAGTCGCCGAGCGGTTCTGGGCTTCGGTAGAATTTGTCGAAGATTAGTGGCGTGGTGTACCGCCTGCCTGGTGGGCCTCTGTACTAATGTAGTTAGTTCTCAACATGCGTTCTGTTTGTCCTGGGTCTCTGTCTCTGTGTGGGTAGGCCTTTGGTCTCCCTTGCCTCTCTTGTTTTTACAGGTGATCCTTCCGCTTTTAGAAACAATAGAGATTTCTATAACCTTATCGCTTATATTTATTATTATTTATTTATAGTTTAAGGTGTCTTATACATCTCAGAAAGAGGTACCATGAACTAATTAATACAAAGTACAACGTTAGCTAAGAAAGATATCAACTAAAGTACAACATATAATTTTACCTCTACGAAATACAGTACACAGTCTATACTATTATTTGTATATAAAAGGACAAGCCATTTTTCGTTTGTGGCCACTAATCGTAAAAACTAATAAGCTATTCTCTACCAAATTTTAACACCATCTTCATAGCTTAAGGATAGCTGAGCAATAATAAAATGCTAAAATAAGAAAAATAAAAAGATTTTTCAATTATACTGTCATCAAAAAGTAATAAAAATGTAGTGAGCAGTAAAGTTTGATAATCGACCGATAGGTGGCGAGTACCATCCCAGAGAGGTTACAAAGGTATGGTGTTGTATAGAACTAGAAATTTATAATAAAATTTACTTATTTTAAATTCAATTGTTATTAAAAAAAGCTATATATATACATATATATATATATATATATATATATATATATATATATATATATATATACATATATACATATATATATGTGGAGCGACATGTGGATTTCAATGCAGTTTAAAATTCGAACGATACGTGGCCATTCTGCAACACAATTAGCAATGGTAAAACCCAACTGTATCAAATATTAACTACAACATCTATATAGCTCCAGGACGGTATTTAGTAATAAATTTTACTATAATAATAATTAAAATGTATAGTATTGAGTGTCAGAAACGAGGTTTGCCAAATAGTCATATACTTTTATAATTGCAAATTAAAATCCAACCAGATGGATGGGTAAAATTTTTTCTACCGAATCGGATGTCTAATTGTGCTTATACGTACTTTTTAAACACATATTTAAAGCAATTTCAACCAGGTAAGTTAAAAATTACTGCTATGCGTCATAATATCGTTGAAGAAATAATAGCAAATTCCATAGTTCAATACAAGATTTTTATCTATAAACAAATGGCATTCAATTATCAGATGGGATATACAATACTAGTTAAAAATAACTAATATGTACAAAATGCAAATTAACGAACGAAAATATCTACTAAATTTAATATACTATGCATACGGCAATAGATAACAAAAAAAGCATGGCTGATAAATACAGTTAAATAATAAAATAAATAGTAATTGTAAATGCAACTAATTAATTTAATAAAAAGTTAATCACGGTATAGCAATTTTTCAGTTTTTGTTTCCAAATATAAAAAATATCATGATGTGGATGTAATATTCTATTAACTATAGATGAAAAAAAAAGGAACCTATACCAATACCATCCATGAAGACTTTTGGGTACATTATTTCAGGAACATACTGTTACACGGCCAACAGTTTTGAAAGGAGGTGATTGAGCCAGAATTCACACTTAATCGCCACATTTTCCCCCAATAAAGGGTACCCACTATTTAGAGGCTGGGTGTGCCCCAGAAGGGTCTCCCGACCTCAAAGTCGATCTACGCCCGAAATGACAGAATATAAATTTTCTGACCAGCCGGATTCGAACTCGGGCCCTGGTAGTCAAGCGCCTTAGCCACGGCACTAACACGCCTCCGAATAATTATAGATGGTTTCATTAATTGTTATTATTGACTTGTAGATACTTATAATAAAGTATTAAAAATACTAAAATGTTGTAGTTTAATGTTGCTGCGAAGTTTAATTGATCTTCTGAACTTGGTTATGTGAAACTTCCTTTCATTTCTTCCAGTAATATTAGAGCTGTGGGGATCAGAACTGATACTTTTTTAATGTTGAGACCTAAAATTAAACATTATCTCGTCTTTTCTGTTACTGGTAGATTTAGATTATTTAATAACAATTAGTAAACAATTTAAAAATAGAATTGAAACTAGTTATATAGTTTGCTGTCTATCTGGAAAATTATATAAAATTTAATAAAAGCAAATATATTAATCATGGCATACAAAAAAACAAAAAAAAAATCAGCTAGATTATTCATCGTAGCGAATCTACATTGATTTTTTTCTTTTATTTATTTTTATACGTTAAAATAATATTCGTATAAATATTATTATTTGCCTCTCTGAGTTGTGATAATAAGGAACGATACCTATTGTTGACATACAGTTCTAATTTCCAAGCCAATAAAAGCCATAAATCGGTGAATGTCGCTAAGACATCCAAAAGTCTGTGCCTCCAGAATGATGAATGTTTCACATTCGAAACTAGTCTTCAAATAAAACATTCCAACAGAAGTAGAAAATAATTCGTCAACCCTAATTGTACTGATGCTTCAATACCATCATTCGTACCCCAAGCTGTTCTGTTTTACTTCGAACTATATATTTTCCTGATCCTTAGAAATTGTATATAGTCGAGATGGTAATTTCTACGTATAAAAAAAAAAAAAAAAAAAAAAAAAATCAATTCAGGTCAAGGATTAAAGCAAGAAAACATGGTACTTTTTTTTTAGTTATAGCTAATATAGAGATTATGATAAGTAAAGTAGGAGATAATATATTTTCATTTATATACATTTTTTTTTTTTTTTTGGATAAAGAGAGTGGAAAGGTATCCTGGATTTGAATTAAATGATTTGAGGACAGAGGCCTTATAATCCAACTCAGGTAAAGTAAGCATATAATTAAATCACACTTCCTCTTTTATTATTTTTATATAATTATATTTTTTTACCTATTCATGCCAGAAACAAAACAAAAATAAAATACAAATTTTAACATCCCTTTAAAAGCGTTGGTTCACCCCAGTGTGAGCCGGTTCAGGCAGGCAGTGTTCTAATTATTGGCTCTGTGTCAAAATATCAATCAGGGAATAAACCGATTTCCAATTACCTGTTTATTCGGGAGATGGGTTCCTGTTAAGGGATATTGAACACTGATCGTCCAGTTTATTCAATATTGTACGCCGTTTTTTGTTTGTTGTTTTATACCTATATATATAAAATTAAGTTATTTTAAATTTCGATTAACTCTTCCATTTCTAAGCAGGTGTTAAGAAGAATTACGTTCGAACAAACTCACTAATCGCTTGGAACAATAAACTACTAATGAAAGGAAACGCCAACTCGCCCGGAGAGGCTTAGATCAACTATTAAGTAAACAAGTCGAGTTGGGAATCCACTTGTGTCTCCAAGCAATTGTTGAAATGCAAATATTCATTCAATTCACAAATAATTGAGCGTTAATTGTGTTTTTCTCTCATAAGTTGTTCGTTTTCTTTTTTTGTTTATGGAGTTTTCTTTGAGAATACTATTGTGTTAAAATAAGTTTGTTTTTTGTTTTTTTTAACGGATCCTTCTTTAGTCTCATCTATATTTTATTTATTTATTTCTTTATTTTTTACATAATTCTAATAGAAATTTTTTTTTTTTAATAAATATTTTTAATCACAATTCTAGTAATTATTATGGTTACGACACATTTTGTTCTCCATGAATATTAACCTTGGAATTTTTTTTTCTTTTATTTATATTAACAATATGTTATATGTTTTGGTTACAATTGTAATATACTAGCGCCCCCCTCCCCGTTGCGGCTTCACTAGTTTTCTAAGTAAAGAATCTAGGTAATTTTATCGAACAATTGAATTTTTATTTGTTTATCGTTAAGAATTACCTGTTTATTCGGGAGATGGGTTCCTGTTAAGGGATATTGATCGTCCAGTTTATTCAATATTGTACGCCGTTTTTTGTTTGTTTTTTTATACCTATATATATAAAATTAAGTTATTTTAAATTTCGATTAACTCTTCCATTTCTAAGCATGTGTTAAGAGGAATTACGATCGAACAAACTCACTAATCGCTTATTGATGTATGTCGTTGAGCATTATTTCTTCATTACTACTACGAATTTTAACCTAGTACCATTGATTAGGTGGTTGAAGTTCACGTAAAAACATAATCTGACTTTCAAGTTTATATTTTATTTTATGAGTTCGTAATCCGAACAGACCGAGACTATTAGGAAAATCTTACATGCATTGTCAATGCTCACAAATAAATTCACATGAATCATATTTTCATACAGAATATTAAAAAGCAAAGGATCGATATCTTGATTCGGTAATACTTTTTAGTGCAGCAGAAACAATTTTATGGATTTTATCTGGTTGGATTTTAATTTCTAACCATAAAAGTTTATAAGATTGTGAAAAACCTCGTTTCCTCCACTCAAGATTGTATATTTAGATTGCCCTATCTCTCTAAAACCATTAAGATGATGTTAAAAATTGTTTCAGATTGGTTCAATAGTTTTAACATTGTAAACTCTATTGCAGAATAGTGATAACCACATATCGGTCGATGTTCAAACTTCACAGGGATCCACGTGTACTTTTTTAAATAATTTTATTAAAAATAATTTAATTAAATATTAGTAAATTTCATTATCAATTTTAAGCTCAATATAAGTACCTTTGTAAAATCTTATGTAGAATAGTGCTTGCACCTATCAGTCATTTTTCAAACTTCACTATGATCCACATACCATCAATTTTTTAATAAAAAAAATTAATGGAAAATTAGTGTCTTTTTTTATTGCTAAACGTTCCTAGAAATATATGATAATGATGATCAGGTTAAAATTTAGTACATATTAGTTCAGTAGTTTTCGTGGTTAGTGATCACAAACAAAAAATGGTGTAACCATTTATATAATAGTATAGATTTATATATTTTAATATATCCATGGCAATGCTCATTGGTTGCTTTTCTTCTTTTTTGCTAAAAAAGTGAATACACAAACAGAATTGTAATAGTTTCGGTATTATTAGTTAAATAGCCCTGGAAGGGGCTTAGTTTTGCCCATCATTATCTAAACACACGTCCTTATTCTCATCAATAATTTCCTAAAGCTCATTGTGAATACTTAAACATGAGTTCATCCCTTTAAGTGTTCATCGTTTACATGAAAAATGTGTACGCTTTGAACATCTCTGTGTTCGATACACGAAGGTATATTATTGATTATATTAATGTTCTGTGTGAATACATTCTTTGTAATCCATATGGCTTATTACTCTAAATATAGACAGATTGTTAATATTAATTTAATACAGTGTTGGTACATTAAAAAATATATTAGTTATAATTTACAATGTTTATTGTTCGTAAAAAAAATCTAACAATTTTTCTTGATATTAATTATGGTTCTCAGAATATTATTCTATGAAATTTCAAAAATATATCGAATTAACTTCAAATTCAACCTGATACTTTTGGTGAGGATTGCAAGATAATTCAGGCACACTTTTGATATTTCATAAGAGACTGTAAGAATTTTACATTTTTTTAATGCAGGCTTTTGTGTTGTATCACTTTTAATATACATGTGAGATATGGTCGACAAACTTAATTAAAAGTTTGACAAAGAATTCGTAAAGCCCTTTTTTATAATTTAAAAATTTTAAATTAGTATTATAAATTGAATATTGTTTTCAATTTCTCTAGAAATTAATTAGAGCAAGGCAACCTGCCAGATAACAACCTACGACTCCTTCCCCTTCCCCCCAATGTAGAACATAACAAGTTAAATACTTTCGACCTCGTTTCTTAAAATTCTATAATTTTTTGATTTGTTACATCTATATCTTACATAGTGATTATTTAATTCCTTTTTGTAAGTGTTGTATAAATGGAATCATTGTCATTTATATTACTTACAGCTTTGAGTGAAGCAGATTGTAATAGATTTCCATTGAATGCTGTATTTTCAAAGACAAGAAAACATATATATACATCTGGTTTCCTTTTAATTATAATTGTCATCTGTAACAAATTTTTTTACCGCCTTAGTTTAAATAGATATTGTTTACCAAGCGAATAATGAGATGTCCAACTTTGAGAAATGACCCCTGGGATCAACTAGGATGTCGGGTGTCAGGGGATCTGGTGAATAATACCAGCGGCTGCTCCTGCAGCTAGGCTAAACCCGCATCGCTGTCCTGTCTTCCCAATTGCTGTAGTCTCTCTCACTGCGGCGCACCATGTGTTAAATTACTCTTTTCAATTAATAACTAGTCTTAATTTTTATTTTAATTGAAATTAAAGCTCATATTTGTTAAAAATCTTCTTGGTATCATGTTTTATTTTAAATTCTCAGGTCAAAAAGAACAATTATTTATATGTTGTTAAATGCTCCTCTATTAGACCAAATAATTTCTAACTAGTATAGTAGGTTCCTTAGCTAAATTTACAATTATAATATTTTAATGAATTGATAGATATATTGTCTAATTTTGGTTTTTGTATAAAAATGGAACCTTTTTTTTTTTTTTTTTTTTTTTTTTTTTTTTTTTTTTTTTTTTTTGAGCGTAGAAACATTATTTGAATACATTAAATTATCATAGATTTGATCATTAAAACCGATTTTTGCAGGTGTTCCTCAAGGTTTAATACTGGCACCACCTCTGCACCTTATATACTTGCGATCTACTGGCAGTGATTATCATATTAAACTCCACCTATTTTTATTATACCCCTATTTTTGCAATAAATAAGAAACCCAGATCCCATACAAACCTGTTTTGTCTGATATTTAAATAAAATACAAAATGATTAAAATAAGTCATAATTTAAGAGAGGTGGAAAAAAATTAAAAGGATATCATTTGAAAATTATTTCCTGTCTGGATAATCGTAAGTAACAACACGTGGGAAAACTTTTGCAAGGACATTTTTCCTGGATTCGTTATCGTTACGTAAATAAAATTCTTTATTCTGATTTTTTTTCTACTTTTGATTCAGCAAGATGGAATGTACAAAGTTCCTAACTAAGTATTTTATCTTCTGTAAGTAAAGAAATGATCAGGGGTGCAGTCAAGAAAATAAATTTTAAATTAAAAAAAAACTTTATATATGGAGTGCCGACGATTCAAACTTCCTTGTAGGTCATCTTCGGGGCTCAAAATAACAAAAAAATGGATGTGATTAAGATAATAATTTATTTTTAAATAAATAAATAAAAATAATTTAAAAAATGGAAAAAAAAATAATAATACAAAGTAAATGAGTTAACGAAAGAATCGATATCTGTTTACACAGTTAGAAGAATATCTGAAGTTAATTAAATAATTGAATACAAAATAGTAGCAAGGTGTAGTCGAAAGATACAGTTGTAATAAAATAGTTTAAATTGAATAATATAAATTTAAATTGTTTATATTTTATCTTTTCATTGTTCCCGCACAACCGAAATCCAAGAACCATCAGTCTATCAAACTGTAGGCGTGAGTAGCAAAGTATCTGTTTGACTTTGGTATTGAGTTTAAATATTTGTTTCTAGGTTAGGAGTTTTTCATTTCCTTGTTTACGGAATATTGAGTTGTTTTCCTATTGTATTTATACGAAATCCTAAATATTAAAAATGACTTTTGTTATCATTTATATGCAGGCGTCATGTTTCATAATGCTACCATAATTTATTGTCCCAAAGGGGGAGGTGAAGGAAAGAGGAATTGGGAGAAAACCTCAAACTAACTCCAAAGCCAAACAATATCTTGGAGGGTAGCTAGTGGTCTGCGGGGAGGACAAAAACACGACCGCTGATCAACTGCCCCAGATGGTTTTGGCACACCCTCCGGCTGTCCGCCCCGCCAGGCACCATCATCTCGCCTCCTTCCGCTAGAAGCTATCCCTACCACAACATAAATTCATCGTACCTTTA
The DNA here is from genome assembly GCA_003667255.2 of Euschistus heros. Taxonomy (NCBI): domain Eukaryota; kingdom Metazoa; phylum Arthropoda; class Insecta; order Hemiptera; family Pentatomidae; genus Euschistus; species Euschistus heros. Next base: position 1,240,829 of record RCWM02000186.1, on the reverse strand, counting down.
ATGCTTTTCCTAATATGTATTTTAAGTAATATGGCGCTTTTATATAATAGAATACATTTATATTTTTTATCTATCTATGACAATGCTTAGGGGAGGTTTATCCGCTTAGAAAAAATGAATAAAAAAAAGAGTTGTCAGAGTTCAGGTAATATTAGTTAAGTTCTGGATAAGTTAAGCTCTGGAAGGGGCTTAGTTTTGCCAATCATTATCTAAATACACGCCATTATTCACATCAATAATTACCTAAATCTCATTAAGAATACTAAAACATGAGTTCAACCCTTCACGTTTTCATCATTTACATGGAAAATATGTAAGCTTGGAACATCTCTGGGTTCGATACACAAAGGTATAATATATGGTAATATTGCTTATATTAGAGTTCTGTGTGAATAGATTATTTATAATCCATATTGCTTATTACTCTAAAGATAGGCAGATTGTTAATATCAATTAAATAAAGTGTTGTTACATAAAAAATATAAGTTATAATTTATAACGGTTATTGTTTGTAAAAAAACTAACAATTTTTCTTGATATTAATTTTGGCTCTCAGATTTTAGAGTTCATCTTTCAGGTCTACATTATAATAGTGGAACTACATGAAAGATAATATAAATCTACTAATAGTCTAAATATTATAAGTAGATTTATTATTAAAATTGTATCGCTCCATTATTAATTTAAACTATATATTATTTCTGAATATATACAGTTTAATAATGGGTTTATAATTTTATTCACAACTGTACAAATACTTGTATACGACTAGCGAATGTGATGTTACATTAAAAATAAAAGACACGGCCAGCCATGAAGGAGTCAGCACCCAATACTACTAACTTGGGGCTTGATGCTACCTTAGAGATTAGACCAGAAAACCCCTCATCTAGCTCCATACTCTTAACTTCTGTAAATAAATATAAATAAAATTTTGATGAACGTGACCAGACACTATTGAAAAAAAAAACAACCTTCATTAAAGGCGTCTCAACTAAATTAGCAGATTGCATTTTAATGCTCAAAAAATTTCTGATAAAAAGTAGCTAATATTATAAATACTTATAATGAAGCAGATTCTGAAATCCTATTAAACCACTAGTTTTAACTAGACAATTGTCTTGTAAAATGAATCAAAGCAAATAATATAAGAGATATGAACAAAAGTGTAATAGAAATATGTGGAATAGAATTCATTGTATTGTTTTAACTGATATAAAATGAATAATTGCTGTATGTTCTGATGACAATTAAAATTAAAAAGAAACCAGATAATTTTTTATGTTTTTTGAAATACAGCATTCAAAGGAAATCTATTACAACCTGCCTTACTCATAAGTGTAAGTAATATAAATGGCAATGATTCCATTTATACAACACATACAAAAATCAAATAAATAATCACTGTGAAAGGTATAGAGGTAACAAAAAAAAAAATGTAATTTTAAGGTATCTACTAGAATCAATATAGCAGTTATTTATAGCAATATCTATTCAGTATCAAATCTAGTTATATAACGTAAAGAAATAAATATACTATAATAATTTGAAATTAGTACAACTAATGGTCTAAAGTCCCACTGAAAAAAAAAAACCTACTGCTTTGAATTATTTGGCAGATTCTATAGTCCTATTGAACCACAAATTTTGACTAAACTATTGTTTTGTAAAATATACTGCATCAAAGCAAATAAAATAATATTAAAGATGTGAACAGAAGTGTCATAGAATTCTTCCATAATGCAAACCCCTCCTTGAGAGTATTTTCTGAAGAAACATTAGCAGTATTAATTTAACTGGTCTGAATTGAATAATTTCTCAAAGTACATGAAACTTTTATGTTGCATAATAAGCGGACATTTTATTATGGAGATCAAAACGATTTTTAAAGACCATTATTTTTCTAAACGATACCTCATTTAAAATTATCGGTTTTCATCACTTGATGTAAATTCAAGATATCAGAAAAACGGAAAATATGAACTTCATAAGAAAAGTCTCGCGAAGATAATTAACGTCTCGTGAAGTTTAACAATCGGAAGGCTACTGCCGCTAGCAGTCAGCGGAACTCGGTGACAGTCGAGACCGTCGAACAAAATTTTCAAACTGATTGCTATTTAAAAGTTTATATAAATGAGTTAGAAATAAATTCCCTTATCAGCTAGTTGCCTAATGGGGGTAATGAAGGGAATCGATGGGGCCCGGGGCCGGGCCCCCCTGTTTGGAACAGTTTGCAATTGTCTCCCGGCTGTAATCTTATTAGGTTTTCTCCGTGTTGCAACTTCTCAGATTACGAATAAAGAGACCGCTTTCACAATGCTCCCACCCCAAACCCTTGGCACCAAATAACCTCATTTCCCAGGAGCGGCTTCTAAAAGTGAAAAGAGACCGTAGAAATATCATCTACGATAATTCAGGCCGCCTTCCCTCTTTAGAGTCGTTCTCCCTTCACTGAACCCATTCCATTCCCTTCGGGTATTAATTACATCAAGGAATAAACATCATTTATAATTGTTGAGTTATTAACCTACATTCATTATTTTTATAGAAGACTTGTGTATTCATTGTTTATAACAGAAATATCCTAAAAAAAAAATAAAAAAATAATAAAAAAACCAACGATGATACCGAAATAAAATAGCTTAAGTGTGATCTAATCGCTCTAAGAAAACTATGCGTTTTATTGGCTATTCCGTTAATCTACGATACATTAGTCAGTATATATAATAAGGTTGTTTTGTTATTCAAGTACTTTGATTATAATAAATATTATAATTCTAGGTGCATAGTAAATGATTGATTTAATTATTGGTAACTGGCGGAATAATGTGGTTACAAACGTTTAAATAGGGAAATCTAAGTTTTGATGCCGACCTTAACAAAATTCTCTGATTACAAGTTTCCTTCAACCAAATGCTATCCAAGCTCTAAACTGCTAGGGTGTTTATCATGATTTTATTGTTTAACTAATTACTTCATTAATATATGTGTGTGCTCCTAACGAGTCTTATATGAGTAATGAGAAACTATATCTTTGATTTATATATATATATATATATATATATATATATATATATATATATATATATATATATATATATATATATGCAACTATTTTTTATTGTTTATTTGGGCTTGTGAGTCCTTTTGTAATACAAACTAAAGTAGGAAATACAAACCAACCAACCCTAACCAGTGTCAGAAAAATGAATCATTTCATGGGACAGCCACGCAATAAAATCAAAGTCTCAGGTTGGAATCAAACCCACTACCTTCCTTATTGAACACTCTGAAGCCATCGCCCTAACGCATTATATCACTATGATTAATTTAACTAATTTTCAATCTTATATTATTGAAGAGCAGCTTCACAATATATATATTAAACAACACTATAATTGACTACAATATAAGTTCACTGAGGGCCCAGTAGACGATTTTTCTATTGGCTAGAACGGGTGACAATATTTTTTTTTTTTCGAATTAACCCGCCCTCGGTTAGAAACGAGGAGTGACGTGAGCATTCACGTCATCCACAGTTAACGATTTAACTGAGAACTGTCTGTTGAATTGGCTGAGTGCTTTTTCAGTTGTCGCCTCTTCTATGACGTTTCCTGTCTTGGGAATGCTGTGCCTTTGCCTAGTTCTGTTTTGTGCAGCCATTCTCCAATTAGTCCAGATTCCCAAAAGGCTCTTCACATCGACCTTTAAACCATCAACACTCTGCAGTTTGAATCCTTCTGCTCTTCTTGTTTGGTGCAACTCTTATTTTAGGATTTTCTTAGTGGTTATTTTTTCTCCCATCCTTAACACGTTCTGACAGCATCGGCAAATAAATTGTACATTTCCCAAATTTTCCTTATTCTCTGGAGTTTTGTATACGATATAGATACAGTTTCCCTCTAATACAAGGTGGTCATTTCATGATTTTTTTTTAATATATTCCATGTCTGGTATGCTTGCATGAGGGCTATTATGAGCGTTTTATTAATCGATATTTCATTTGCCTTGTAATAAGCAAGCTCTGCATGTGCTTGGGAATGTTAAAACAGCATCTATAGGCTTCTGCAATTCTAAGCCAGGTTCCCAACGATTTGCCATTTATAATGATACTGTGTGCTCCACGCTAGGTAAATTCCGTGTGTCCCTTAATATGGTAGTTACTCTCTGAACCAGTGGTCTATCGCTAACTCCAATGAACTTGTACTTAATTTTCTCCTCCTTGACTATGAGACCCATCTTGCAAATATTGTAGATGAATAATAGCATCCTCTAAACCTTTAAAAGATCTTGCCACAATGTCTAAATCATCTGCATGTTTGTCCATTATTATATTCTATTTCAATATTAATAATAATAAATGTCGTGGTATATTCGCAATACATAGCAACACGATTTTAATCAAAGATGAGTATAATGCTTACCAAACATATTACTAATGTATATTAGATTAAAAAAAAAATTAATGATATAAATATCCTTGAGTTCTACTTTGTTTTCATTAAACGTTTAAACACATTTCTATATAATTTAAATATTTGAACCACAAAAGTTAATTACTAATGCCTTGTTGGGTATTGTATTAAACAAAAATTAATTTACCGAACTAAGCGAATGGTCGGGGATGTGGGGATAAAATTGGTAACTAGCAAACTGCTGACCAGATCCAAAGTTACGATTACCACAGGATTTACGGCCCTCCTATTCTTCAATACAATTAACTTCTCCAAGTTACAAATTAAAGTATCAATCAATCCGTTGTTGTACGACCACCATTTAATTACATATAGGTACCTGATTATATTAATTATATTAACTATTTTTGACTTGAGGTACGCATGATGGTATAGAAGGATCAATCCTAATTAACTATTTTAATTTTAATATTTATTGCGAGGAGTCACAATCTATCTAAATAAAAATTATTATAATCATTTATTTTTTAAGTATATTGAGTATATAATTTAAGTATATAATACAGACAGTATAAAAACTATAATAACACGATTCAATTAAAAATAGATTATATGAATATATAAGACCTGATTTATAAAATCAATTCCCTAGGTTGAAATGATAATTTTTATAGATGAAACAAAAAATAATTACAAAAGAATATACAACAAAAACATGACTTCCATGTTAAATATTAATATTAACAATGAAAAAAATACAGAGACATATATTTTGATATAGGTTTGATTTTTATAACACACAAATACTATATTTTGAGAATAAAAAAAATAGAGAAACAATCCAAAAAAAGGTGCAAATTATATCATGATAGTTGATTAAAAAATTTATAAAAAATTACTATTGTAGAATTATTAATTACTGTTGTCAAATTGTTGAAATATATTAACAATAGCTATTAGTAAAAACTTTAAATATTTGCAACTTTTAAAACTTATAATAGTCCAATTTAGCTGATAAAATAAAACCTTTCATTCTAAAAAGTGATATTTGTTTTGGTCCTATCAGTTACTGTTCCATCAAAGAAGCAATATATATATATATATATATATATACTTAACACATTATATGGATGTTATTGTATTTAAATAGAATATATATACATTAAACATTTTTCCTATTTAGCCTCTTCAGGCATACGAGGTTTTGGGCAGCAGCGGGTTTAACATACTGGTTTTATGTATGCCACTGCTGCCAATAAAAACTTCTGATTTACGTATTTCTATTTTTACAATTATAAATGAGGCAATATTTATTATTTTGGAAACAATTCTATGGTGCGACTCTGCAATGCTTAGCACGCCTTACGCACCTTCTATTAATGACAATACTAGAAAATAATGTATCTATGTATTGTTGTTACTTGTTGGTGTTAATCTCTTTAGAATATTTAATTTCGAAGATGGGAAGTTATAGTTCCTGAAACTTAGATCTTTAATTACTTTAAAGTTATGGTTCTTTAGTCTTTGGTAATTTCTAAGGGCTGGTTTCAGCTAGTTTTATCGCCGTGGTTTCAAAGAAGACGAATATGAGGTCCATTTCCAAGTTTCTAGAATTTTCGACTTTAAGGGAGGTTTGTGCATTTTCTTCGAATATTTTAAAAAATGATCATTCTATAAGAAAGAAATATGTAATTATTAGAAAATCGCTGCTCTCCCGCACTGTAAATATTTATTTTTTGAAATGGGGTTCTATTTCCTATCATTGTTATAAAAACTGATCAAATTAGCCCACTCAGCTCTACTAGGAATAGTCCCTATTGGAAAGACGACGTGACCTGTGTACAGCTACGACCTGGACTTGGAACTGTCTTAGGGAGGTCGAAGGATCTAAATTACTTTGGAGGGAATACAGAACATGATGCTGCCTGCCTCTGGAGGGGTAAAGAGAATTATTGAGCAGGTAACTTAGGCAATATATCTATGATTAATAGTATAAAGTAAATAACTATACATTCATTATTCATTTATTCAATTTAATATATTATGCATTACAATATCAAATAATATACATACGTATATATCAGTGATGTGTCGTTACCACAATTTTTCGATTCTCTTTCCCGGTACCTGGTTTAAAAAAAAACCATTATTACAAAGCTCAGCAAATAAATTAAACGAAATCTTAAAAACAAATTAACTATCCACAAAATACAATATATAAGTCAATTGCATTTAAAACAATATTTAAAATAAAATTTATATTTTAATTCTTCAGTAGAAGAGTATTTAACATATTTAATTTATTTTTATATACACTTTTTTTGGCATAACTCCTCAAAAAATTATTTATTATTACTCAAAAATGTTACATGTTTCAGGACATATCCCATCATCAGACTGAAAATTTACAATTTTTTCTTATAAAAACTTTTTCATTAAACTTCAAGCAATACATTCCAAATAAATTAATTGAACTCAAAACAATAGGTGAATTAAATTAATATAATGAAATAAATGGGAAAAAAAATCAAAAAAAGTAAGAGAGAAATTTATATCTTGTAACTGTTAATTACAATTTGCTTGCATTATTTTCACTACTTATTATCAAATTCATATCATGAATGTTACCTTAAAATGTCAGTATTTTCTTGATTATCCTCACTCAGCTAAAAAAATAATTTAATTAATTAGTTTTTCAATCTTAATTGCAGTCTTTTTACTAAACCATTTGATTAGCGTAAACTTGGTAGTTTTATAATTGACCTTTTTTTTTTCTTTTTTTTTATATATACTTTTACATTTTTTTTTTTAATATATCACGTAAATAAAAATTATTTTAAAAATAAGATACTAAAATAATAATTTGAAAGTTGTAAATAATCATTCCTACGGTCTTACATAAGAAAAGGAGACGTCCCTATAGAAAGGGCGAGAGGGTAATCTAAGCCCTCTAACTGCTGAGCAGAAGCCCTACAAACCAAAGCGACACTGCGGCTTGTCGGATTTTCATCGCTCCCATTCTCCAGGTAAACAATTGTAAGAAGCTTTAGGGTCTGCCCTGATAATTTGTACTCGAATTAAATGCTCTTGATACCGTTATTATTTTGACAGTGCCATTGTTTATTTGAAATGACTATATATATATATATATATATATATATATATATATATATATATATATATATATATATACTATGTCTGAGACTCTTATATAAAATGGATTTATATTCGATAGCTAATATACATATGGAAGAGATTTGCATTACACTAGCCAATGTCCCAAAAGATATAATTCACTGCTAGTAATTAAATAAATCGTGCAATAAAAATATCTGCAGAAAAACATAAACAAAGCACGGAAAATAAAGCAGTAGACCTCCTTTTAATAAATGGATACCTACACAGACTCATTTGCATTCTACTAAAACAAACAAATACTCAACATAAACAACATGAAAATAACAATAAAAAATGTAACACCATTCCATACATACAAAAACAATCAGAAAGACTCAGAAAAAAAACTCACTGATAACCATCATACTGACTACAATGTCACATTCAAAAATACGTTCACCATGGATAAAGTATTTACCAAAACCAAAGATATTGATAAATATTAAATTATATCCCAATTTAAAAGAGGTTGAGTGTGCTCCAGGAAGTCCTAAACTCCGATGTCAAATTTTGAAATAGTTAAACTTTCCTGAGTATTCTCCTAGTATTTTTCAAAGACTCGGTATTGCATCTCAATGCTTTTTGAAATTAATGACCGATTCCAGTATCAATTATTAATATTAAAATAGCATACGGGAAACGTTCGAAAAGGATTTGCTTGTAGATTTAATATTATGAGTTGTTCATCACCTTTCTAACATATTTAATGTTTTAAGGAAAAGTTCATTTTAAGTTTTAAACGAATTAGAAACTAATAAGATTACAAAGTCAAGTACTCTATGGGAACTTATTTTTAAAGAAATTTAAACCTCTTTCCAAAGAGAATATGTCAAAAAGTCGCATATTATTGAGAAAAAAAACATGAAATTAAAAAAAATGTTAAAACGGATGAGAATCGAGCTATAGTTTACTTGAAATGTTTTTTAACGTTGTTTTTTTTTATAATTGTTTTTCTATAACATTCTTAACTAGATTTTTACATATATTTATATTGTTTTATCTTTATTTATATCGGCCGCACATCAATTTAACAGTTTGCAAAAACCGGTTACTTGAGCCCTTAAAATTCCGATTACTCTAGATTTGTTCCTATGATCAAGCAATTAGGTCAGATCAAATTTAGGTAATTTATTACTTTCAATGGAAAATATTTTTAACTCTTTCGGCACCATAATTGATCGAATATTGCTGGATAAAATAACTGCTTTATTACTATAGAATACACGTGTCACCTGAGTGCTGAGAATTTAAATCATTATGTGGAAATAACAAATTGTTTTATTAATTGTAATAATTATTAGAGATACTAAGGTTAACCAGGGGCAGGTATCGCCGTACACAAAGCTATTATGTTCTCTTCAATTAACTCAGTGATATCAAATTTCAGTTAAGACAGGAATCGTCTTACCGACTCGTACTCCTTCAAATTGCTTTCTTTATTGCTAAAGATAATAATTAAATTTATTTTTAATTACATGTGTTTTCATTTTGACTAAAAGTATAATTAAATTCTTTACAATTTTGTTATCAAATCAAAGAATTAATAAAATACACACGAATATTACTTTTCTGTATTTTATTGATTTATTAGGTAAACTTTAAGTTCAGTAGATATGTAGTCATAGTTCCTGAAAATGTGTTTTACTTAATTTCAATATGGACTTCAACCCTTCCGTGTCTGATTCTCCAAACCTGATTTGTTCCCAATGATTACATTATGTTTTCTAATCAATCGTTCTCTTTTTATGAATTTGTTCTATAAACCATCTGCAATATAGTTAAATAGAACATATTAAAATTATGAATTATATATGTGTGAAAAATAGATAAAAATTAAAATGTGTTAATTTCATTTCTCCTTTCAAGTTTCTTGATTATAAATCAGGACTGAGATTTATTTTTTTTAAATTAGTAAATAGTTTTTTGTTACTATCCCAGTAACAGATTTAAAACCCAGATAAACATCGGACCCTTGAAGCAAGCTACTTGGTAAGAAAATCTAAATGTCTATTATTTTGTCTCTTTTGTTTATGTTGCAGTGCTATTTACTTGGTACCGCTTATAAAGTAATGATAAAGTTTACAAGGTAAATTATATAGAAAGAGGTAAAACAATTTTTAGAACTTTTTTTTTAATCTTCTGTTCTTATTCAAGAGCTTTCCCTAAATATTCAAGAAAAAAAAATACTCTATTCATATTTTTGTTATTTCGTATATTGTTACCCTTAACCCGATAATTTGTAAGCATTATAACATTTGAAATATTTTTTAGTGTTTTCTTCGATTTACTTTGACTTGGTAAAAAGAAAGGGTCGATGGTATCTTCGATTTTCAATCCCCTTTCATGCTGGAAAATGTTCTAGCCCGTCTCGTGATAAGCACCGATCAGCTTCGTTGATGACAAAATACCTACTTGGAGCTGAAACGATGCAAAGAGATTTCTTGCTACCATGCCAGGCAGTATATAAGTAGTTTTTACCATTTTAATTGAATGTAATAAAAACAAAACAAAAAATAACTGAATTATTTATTATTTTAAGGGTGAACATTCAGATAATGTCATTTGCTGAATTTCTTTAAGGCATGGCTTGTAGTTACTGACTTTTCAGAATATAATAAAGCTTGATTGAATAGGAGAGATAATAGTAACGCCTGAGGGCTTATAAACCTGATCACAATTAACATAATTTATCATATTTATCTAAGCTAAATTATATTTTGTAAATATCCAAATAGATGAATATTAAAGAATATCTTGAGCGACAGTAAAATTTCACTATTATAGCATTCCAAGAATAGAATTGCCACCAAAGATTTTTGAGTAGCCTTATGAGGGTGTCTATGCGATGGCAATTCGAAATCTTGATTATATTGATGGAGATAAAGGAGTATTTCTGTTATATATATATATATATATATATATATATATATATATATATATATATATATATATATATATATATATATATATTTCAATAACTTTTTTTTTTTTTTTTTTTAATTCTCCATCCAGTCTTGTTTTCATCATCGGAAAATTAAATTCTGGGAAAAACAAACGTGAATTTATTGCGTAGACGTTTCTGCTTGCTTTGTAGGCTTAATAAGTTCTATAAGAAAAATAATTTTATTTCCCATCTCTTCTCAGAAGAATTGTATTTTTTCATTTTGTTTTTTATTAATTAATTAATTTTTGTTAATGACTGCTTACCTCAACTGTCTTATTCTCCATTCAATTAGGCTAACCAATGTTCACCATTATAAAACATTTAACTCCCAGATAAAAAAAAAAAAATTTGCTCATCTCTTCTTATAGATATATGAGAAACATGATCTTGAGCAAAACTAAAACAGTTCTAGTTATGTAAATTTTATGTAATAATAATTTTAACTTAAGCGTGGGTCTACATATTGCTAACCTTTATACCTTCTCATCTTGCACACTAACTAATGCCCCACTCGGTTTACAGTCGCCATAACACTCCGGAAATATTAAACAGCTAGTGGTATACAACGGCTATGAATATGGTTACTGCCACCATAAACCCATATTTCCTTTCGCTACCCTTGCTAGGGTGAGTCGTTCTTTATACATCTTAAATGTTGCAAGGCATCGGATGATGGCTTTTTAAAAAAACGTTTATAAGCTTTTAATGGTAGTTCGCATATTTTACCGTACTTGTTGGGCGCTCGTTTGATTTGATCTAAATTAGTTATTTGCTAAGAAATATTTATTTTACAGGAGATAAGAAATTAAATAACTAATTTAAACAAAGAGGGATAACCATGGGAAACAGAAAAAAGTAATTAAATGATTTTAGAAAAGATATGAATTTTATATTTTGTGGTCTAATTTAATTCAAAAGTATTTGTAATATATATAACTCTTATTCTGAAACAGCTTATAGTTTTACATTACCTAGGCATATCCCACAAGAGTTTGTTCAAAATGTGGTGAACACTAGGAATGTATATAAAACTTCTTAATTAATAAGCACAATTAGCGGTAAGTATGAATCAATGAATGAAAGTATGAATAAATTTAATATTGTATAGTTGCTTTGATAAAAAATGGAAATTCCTTAGTTTATCTATGATTTTTTATATGATAAAGTTTAAATTTACTTACAATTTTAATTAACATTAATAACACGATCTAATTAGGAAAATCAGATAACTATATTTCGTTTTATACATACAGAAATGTTTGTAAAGTAAATGTTGATATTCAAGTCAAACAAGCCTTCCTCCCTAACCCTACCTTCGCCATACCGCAGTGTGACGGCGAGAACTTTACACTGACAGGTGGCGAAGTTCACTGTCGGACACAGCTGAGCCGTATAAACTTCGGACTCGTGTGAATATTTCAGTTCGGCCAAAGGATTTAAATTTTCAGCTGCCCCAGAGGGCTTGGTTCCTTTATATTTCAACCAGGCACTGTCTTAAATAATGCCTTCTATCAAACTTTAGCATCCTCGCTTTTGGTGGTCAGCTTCTATGTTGAAGAACGTTTGTGATGATCAAGCTATGCATTTTTGAGAATTCAGACTGTACCATTATGCTTTGGATGTTTTACTTAGTGATACAATATTTTAGATGATATTATTTGGTACTCATTCTCTGGTTGTATTCAGTATTAACCTGTCACTTATTAATTTTTTTTTTTTTTTTTAAGTTTCTTATTATTTTTTTTAACCCCTCTCTTCATTATTTTCATCCTGCATTTTTAATTTCAATACTTTTCTTAAATAATATTTCTTCATAATTTGTTCTGATTCCTTTTACCGTCTGTCCCTATCCATTTCTAACCATGAAGACCGTTTCGTCTATTAGTGAGTTGGTTTATTTATTTATTTATTAATTTTTTTTTTGTTCTTTCGCAACCGTATAATGTGATAGTAATAAGCAACCTGAATAAGCAAACAGGTATTGATGTTAAGAAAATTCAATGAAACCTCTTGTAGACAGGCTTAAAGCCAAGGATTTGAATCGGAATTATGTTGATTGTTGCAACGTTTATACGCCGCTATGATAATTTTTTTTTATTTTTAAGCCTACATTTGCTGCTTTTTGAGTGAAATTACGATCTCGACTCATAAAAATAACATGTCACTTTTATAGAAGGCATATTCAATAGGATTTGAATCATATTGTCTCTGTTTTTTAAAATACTTTATATTTTTGAGGCTCTTAATAAAGTATAATATTTAAGTATGAATGTATAAATATATAGATATAGATATAGGCGTTCTATAGATATAGATATAGAACATATTATCTGGTTATTTATTTATTTATATATATATATATATATATTCACCTTATATTGACCTAAATATCACTATCTATAACTTTCAGATTTATCTCTTATTTTTAAAAATATTGATATTCAGCATCGGTTCTAAAAACATACAAAACATTGATGCACTTTTATACACTATTTAGAAACATTAATTTTAAAAATGTAGGACGAGAAATCAAACATGTTAATACTCATTTAAGGAGGCAAGTTGGAAGGGTTTCACAAAGTTATCAGGTCCTAGATTTTTTTTATTTATCTATTTAAAAAAACAACATACATCTAGTAAACGTAATAACGTACACAATAGCATCACAATGGCTTGTGAAGCAGCTACCCACTTTTAATAAAAGTAATATATGAAAAGGTCCAGAAACCATTTTCTTCTCAGTCGCCTCGGAGGGTTATTAAGAATAGAGTGGGAAGCAAGTTAAGAGACTAGTGGATTTGAATGGTTAAAGATTTAACTATGAAAGTATATCTGGTTTGGGCTTAATCAGCCATATATGGAACATTAACCCTTTAACAGGTGATGTATCCTGGAGGATACACATATTTAATGCCTTTTGCTCAATAAATGACGTAATTTCCGGCACAATATCCTACTCATTATCGTCTAATATCCTTTATTCAACCTTGAATTTCATGATACATGTGTGGGGGTTAACGTGGCCGTAGCCATTCAAAGGAAAAAAAGAAGAAGAAATGGATTCCAAAATTCCCAGCCTGCCCGTTAAAGGGTTAAGGTCATTATTGATAAGTTTATTTGTAAAAAGTGAATAGAATTAAGGATTTTTCCAAGGATTTTGGATTGCAAAGATTAGATTCGAGAGAATTAGATGGTTTAGTGGAGCCCCAAAGTTCAACTCCATATGTCAAATAGATCTGATTTCTGTCATGTAAATGAGTCTTTTGTAGTAGTTTTGAACGTTTGTCTAGTAAATCTTAAAGTAGTAAAAATGAGGAACAGTTTCCTAGAGTTTATTTTTGTATATGGATCCCAAGTTAAATGTTTGTCCGTTCGGAGTCCTAGATAGCGGATCCGTTAAACAGGGGTCAGTGGAATATTATTAAGGATACTGTAGGGCAGGGAGTCGTTGGTATGAGACAATGGGTAAAGGTTCGTTTGGATTTATTTTGATTCTCAAATTTTACCTCCAAAGGTTTGTGATGGTCTTAAATTGATGAACATAAAAGAGGTTAGGGTCGTCAAGTACATGGATGATGGTATAGAAGGATCAATACAGTAAGGATTGATGAATTGTTTGCCACTTCTGTTGATTTTTTTTTTTTTTTTTTTTTTTTTATCGAAGACTAGTTTCGAATTTTAAACATTTATTACCAGTTCTAAAATCATACAATAAATTTAAAACACCAGTATTTCCTTCACCAATTATATATATTAAATTTTGCCTCCGGATTTGAAATGGTGATTTTAATCATGCTTGATTTATTGTCTTATATATGTATTTCATAATATATATTATTTTTCGAATTTATTTATTTTTAGAACTGATAATAAATGTCTTATATTCGAAACTATTCTTTGAATATAAAAAAGAATTTCAATAGAAGAACATAATTCACCGATTCTAACAATGAGAAAATATCATACTAGCTATTAAATTAATCTAATATATTTTTAATGACAATACAATAATTCCACAACTTTGTTTTAATTTTCTTACTAAGTCCAGTCGAAATAACCCCAAAAGAGGGTTCTGCTTTTCAAAATGTAGAGTAGTAGGTTTTATGATACAGTACGGTCCAGATGCGTCCTGAGAATAAAATATCAAAAATTTGTCTACATTTAATAAGGGGAAAACTTTTGGGGGCCAAAAAATCCAACATTTTTTTTAGTTTTTGCAAAAATAACATACAAAAACGCTTTAAATAAAAAAAATGTATTATTTACAAAATTAAAGTTTATTAAATTGTGCGTCAAATGACACCTGTTAAGCTGAATTCGATTTTGGCGTTTAGCCATAATGGATTGTCAAAATCGACTAATTTCGCTAACTTTCTCAAAAAGTCACGTCTAAGATTCTATAACACAAAAATGGTTAATCCAATCAAAAAATATTACATACTAATAGTTGTAGATCATTAGATTTTTTCTGAGGTAGGTTTAATTCGGTTTGTTATTTAAGCGTGTTTTTTTTTGTTTTTTTAACTATAATTTTTGATATGTAAAATATTAAATAGTAACATTTAAAAAATATGTTCCTATTTATTTTATTTTAATTTAGTACTAGACAAAAACGTTTCATCAACAAGCTCTGTATTGAATAACTATCATTGACAGAGGGAGACTACACGTTGGAGGGATGATGGTGATGATGGAACCACACGCGCCGACTGGAGGACAGCGAGGATCTGTCAGCTGTGACAAATCTCTTCCTCCTTCCCGCCGCTTCTCTATAGCGACCTCTTAGCTCTGTTTGCTTCATTTATATTGTATGACAGCTTATGGATAAGTTCTTATTCCCTCGAGTCGTCCGAGCCCTGGCAATATATCTTATCTCTTAGTGTTGGAAATTTATCATGGACTGGACGGTCTGTTTGTCTGGCGAAAATTCAATGCTGGTTCTTGAATATGATTTCCATGAAATATTTTCCCTGGCGGGATTCATAAAAATATTTTTATATTTCTATTTTTAAATATCGTTGCCAATAGATTTCTTAAATACACTATTTGTCGCAGTAAATGTTAATTTTATCGCTGCTTAGCCCCCCCCCCCAAAAAAAAAAAAAAAAAAAAAAAAAAAAAAAAATCATGAAGTAATCAGGTAGGGTATTGTTTCATCCAATCACCTAAATTACAATAGGATGACTTTGAATAATATGAATTTAGCATGATAGGTTAGATGTGTGATAGTTTGATATATCCGGAAATGATTTATCTTTATTCACTGTGAATATTTATGTTGAAAACAATTTGTTAGGTCATCGTGAATGCAATTTTAGTTCTTTTTCATTACAATTTTATGTTTTCTAAAAGGGACTGTGAACGTTCTTTTCTCAGATCTTTCTTTTAGATAGATGTTGTAATTTAAACTGTCGACTAGGCTACTGAATTTAATTATCATTTTGTGTCACTAATATTAGCTCTTACATACTACCAGTTTTTCTGGTTATACCTCATTCATTATTCTGGAAGAAATTTAAGGGGTTTTGAAACTTAACAGTTATTGAGCCTGAATTAATTAATTATCATTAATTAGAATTGTTAAAAAAGTTTTTGGTGGAATATTGAAAATTCGGAAGTTAGCAGCTCCAGAGAAAAAGGTATATTTAGGCATTTACATAAGATTTTACTTGTGAAGATATCCCTAGCTGTAGTGAAGTTGATAATTCAAAACTGTGCACTTTACAGTAGGGCATTCTCAATCGTTTTCCTGAACCCTGTAATTATTCTAAAAAACAAATCTTGCAAAAACAGTTACTTTAAGGCCATATTAAGAAAATCAATTTGACCATTTTTTTTACAACGCAGATAGTAAAAATCCTACTTTGAACGTTAATGCTCATTTTTAATGTAATTTGACCTGTCCACTTTTTCAATAGAACCATAAAATACGTAAAGAACATGGAGAAAAATGAAAACTAAAACGAAATGAGAAAACTTTTCCTCAACTCACGCTTGACTATGTAAGAGCTTCTATGTTAAAGGATAAACAGATGGTTTCTGTGAAGAAGTGGATAGGTCAAATTACCTTTATTATAAGTTCATCATTAAGATTTATAACTTTCATTTATCCTAATATGGCTTTAGAGTATCATTTTGGTGAAAAAGGTATTTTTAGAGTTTTTATAGAAGTTTAGAGACTTATTAAAAATGCTCAACTGAAATTGCATAATTTTGACTCAAAGACTTATCCAAAGCAGGGAAATAATATGCTGTGTCTGCTCATAACTTTTCCAACATTCATTATTTCCAAAGTGATATATTTTTTTCATTATTTATATTAATTAGCAGTGGTGTGACAAATGTACGATATTATACTTTAGTACTTTAAAAATTTGTCAAGTACTCTGTAGATTTTTTTTTTTTTTGTGTGTGTGTTTATTTTATTCCTCATGCTAAGAGTGTTAAATGAAGTTTCGCGAACTAAAGCATTGCGCAGAGAAATGACTTCATCCATAATAAGGGGGCTCACGTATACCCAAGATGTTGCTCCGCCAACTACAAAGAAACAGTTAGAGAAAAGAACCGGATAAATGTGGAATAGGGCTGCGTGTAAGAAGGCGAGCGGTCGGTGGCAAATATTTTATATAGAACCCACGGCCAGGGTTGTCATTAATTCAGGAGCCTACTCTAACTTACTGGAGCCGGTCTCTTCTTTAAATATAGAACGGCTGTTTAAGGCTCTGTATAAAAGAAGCCAGGCTAATAGAATTAAACAGTACTTTGCAAAACTTAGAGCCTCCTTAAATCTGCTTATAATTAGCCATTTAAAAATTAAGTGATATCTTAACCAACAGAAAACCCAACTCCTTTAATCCTTGTTTGTCTTAACATGAATCTAAAATAAAATAAAGGCTATTAGTAAAATCTTACTGTTCTATTTACTAACTGTTTCTTAACATCGAAATAACTCCTGGACCCCGACTTGAGCCCTTCCTTCGGTGGGGAAGATATTTCGGTTATTTGATGTAGAAGTTATTTTGCGTGTATATTGTATATATATCTATAGTCTATTGTAGAAAAAAGTCACACAATGAAATTTTTCCCAAATTCGCAGAAAAGTCATTCTGTGTGGATACTATCATTTCCCATGACTATAAAAAGTCATCACCATACTATGTCCTTCTCTATCGCTGTGCAGTGTTGGGATTCCCTCTATAGAGCTTGACCCAAGGGTTCCTTCCTTAAACCAATTCTCTCCTCCTGCTTCAGTCCTCCCTCGTTTCCTGAACGCTTCCTTTCTCTCCCTTCTACTCTCGTCTCATACGTTATCCTCGCCGTTCTCTCCGTGCTCATCCTCAGGATTCACAAACCACCTTAGTTTATTTTCTTCAAGAGTTGTTCCTACCGCCTGCACCTCGAGGTTCGACCTTATTGTAGAGTTACGGATCCTATCTTTCATGGTCCTTCTTTCAACCTTTCTTAGGTATCTCATTTCCATTGTCTGGATCTTCCCTTTGTGTTTTGAGGTAAGGGTCGATGATTCGGAGGAGTAAGATAGGATGGGCAGGAACGTAGACTTGTAGACTACAAAAAGCCACTATGTGAATATAACTGCTATATATGTACATTAGAGAATGAGAAAATAACTAGCTGAGAAATTTTTAATAAGCATTTTCCCGTTTGAAAATCGAAACGGAAAAAATTTATTTTGTAGCTTTGTGACTTTTTCCTCCAAGCATACGATGTATATGTATATAAATGAGGGGTCCTGGAGGGGGAATTTCCGTTAATCATAGTTCTGAATTAACCGCAAAAGCAAATTACAAAGTATATATTTTTTTCATTGCGAACGGCTCCAAAGCATGTGACAATCCTCTTTCTATACTCCTGAAAGAGGGAGGTCTGAACTCAGCAGTACTTACTCCTAACATGATATTTAGTTAATTTTAATGGAGTAGATTCCTTTTTTGCCTTCCCTGGGTATTCTCTGCCATGTTTCTCGAGGCCAAGGTTTTTATTAAATTGTTGATATGTCCTTAAAGTTTGTCCTAAAATCTTTTAATGAAGTTTGGATGTGATCTTGTACTTAAGGTACGCGTAAGTGTGTGGCTAATGTTATGTTATTAAAGAACAAGGGTCATGAGTCTTAATGTTCCTGTATTTTTAATAGAAAGCCTGTATTTTTTGGTTGTATTTTTTTTAGCTATTCTGTAAATTTGTGAGGCTTTATTAAGTTTTAACGTTATTTTCAATGTTACAGTAGAAGTGGTATTAATGTAATATTGTTAATATAAACTGAGGGCAGGTATCGAATGTGCAAATTTTATGTGCTGTGATTTATGATTGTTGAGTTTAATATCCATATAAAATGATTCTGTTTTTCTTTTTCTTTCCTTTCTTGGATCGTTAACGTAACTGAATGTCTGAAAGTTAATTTTTTTTTTTCGTTTTCTCCCTTTGACCTTTTGCTCATCTTCATCCCCCGACCTTCAGTACTGCCCACTCACGCTTTTCCGGTCACCGCAGCTTAAGAGTTTCCTTTACCAGGTCATTGACTCCCACTTACTGCCACAGCTCAATTGATCCCTGATCAAGGTATATAGATCAGGCTATGTTTAGGTTATATTTACAGCATGATAACGTCAACGTCAACGTTAACTGCAGACATTCTTAAGAAAATGTGATTTTTTATGGTTTTTTAAGCATTTACATTATCAAAAAGTTTATTTTAAAAAAAAGAAAAAAACATTTCAATTTCTCCCTGCCTAAGAAAAACAAAAGATCATGGATATGTCTATCTATAATCTGCTGCTTTCCCCAATTTACATTTTAGATTTAAAAGGATCAAATTACTTAAATACATTAACAGCTAATGATTATTCGAAATGAACAAATTTGAGAGAAAATAGTGGCTTCAAACGTGACTTTTTCATTCAAACTAATTTAGTTCCTAAACGAAAGGTACTAGCGACAAATGCTATATTACATACACATTATCGATTAAATTTCTGACAAGGTAATTATCGTTGAATTTTATATCCGAGCAACACCAACAGAAATATAGTGTGTCAAAGAAGCACCAACACTTAAAAAATGTAGGCAAAACGTGACGTTCTACGAAAAATGGTATAAATATATATATATATATATATATATATATATATATATATATATATATATATATATATATATATATATATATATATTCTCCATAAAATTTCTGATTAGGAACCTTTCGTCAAATTTTCGATACGAGCAACACTAAGAGAGCTAGAACATTATTACACATGTTACATTTTTGAGTATGAAAAAAAAAAAAAAAAAATACACAAAAAAAGTACAGACCCCCAGCTACAAGATATATCTATGTCAAAAAGTATCCGGGAAATGGTTTTCTGGAAAACTTCGAAAATCCCTGGATGAAATCATACGGAATTTATTGTTAAATTTAATTGTGTGTTTACAACGATATGATTAGAACCTATTTCGATCGTCTTAAACTTTTTGTCAAACGTTAGCTTGTTACTTTAGCCAGGGCCGGAACTAGGAGATTTCTCAGGGAGGGCAAAGATCAGTTTGCCGCCCCCTTCCCCCACCCTTCCACACCGTTTAAATACATTACCTTTATAGTACAGTATAATAAAGTTTATAAATTATGAAGAAGAGATGAAATAAAATTAAACGATATCAATTGTATTATCATTGTTTTGGAAAAGTTATTAATAACTTACTTTTCTTATAAACTTTTTAAATTTTTCCACCTCCTAAAATCTGCCGCCCGGGGCACGTGCCCCCTCTGCCCCTCCCTAGTTCCGGGCCTGACTATAGGGCCAGTACCTGATTCTGTTATTTTACTTAAGGGTTGTAATAGATTAGTTACTTGACAGGGTAATTCTTTTGGTGACACATGATATTCGGCCTTAACGGTTATAGAGCAGTAGCTTGAGGAACACCCTATGGAAAAGGAAAAGTCTCAGGTAAAGGTCTATATGACTCTGATATATATATAATGTCGTTCTATTGTTTTTTAATATTTCTTTTTTACTCTACGTATTTTTAAGATATATAAATTATGTATTTGCCTTGAATAGTGACTGTAATTTAACTTTTCCATGTCTTGCAATGGTAACATATTCGTTAACTACCCATTCATTAAAAAAAAAATATCAGAAAATACCGATGCTATCTGCATTCTAGACGCCTTTAAGGACTATTTGTAACAGATTGAGAAACAAGTATAGAGCTTGTGGGTTTGTGTAGTAATAAAGTTTGGTGTCATTAAGCTACATTCAGGACATCTAGTTGATTATGGAAAAGATGTTTGTTTGTTTGTTGAATTTTGATAGGGCATAAAACTGCAGTGGTCATCAACGCCCTTTGGTTTGTATCTCGTTATATTTCAGCAAGCATCTTGCTGAGAGCTAGAAATTTGAGCACCTTGTTGATGTCCTCTTCGTTATCTCTCAGGGCTTTTGGTAACTCTGGGGGCACTCCCAGCTGCTGCAACAACGCCTTGTATCGGAGGCATTCCTCGAAAATATGCTTTATTGAGAGAGTAGTGTTGCAAGTATGGCACTGTGGTGGTGACTCCTTCCTGAAGAGGTAGGAATGTGTCAATCGGCTATGTCCTATCCTCAGGCGTGTAATAACTACTTCTTCTCGACGTTTGCTTCTGTTGGATGTTGTCCATGGCATAACCGATTTTTTTATATTTTTCATTTTATTTGTTGGGCTCTCGTTCCACATCGATTGCCATCTCTTGGTCACTTCTTCTTTTAGTGGCCGCGCAAGTTCTGAAGGTGTCAGAATAGCTGTACCTCTCCCTGGGAGAGATAACGCCTCGCCGGCAGCTCTGTCAGCCATCTCGTTTCCAGTGATGCCAATATGTCCTGGAACCCAGATGAAGTGGATCGTCTTTCCGATTTCCTGAAGCATTTTTAAGTATTCTTGTACGCGTTGAATACCTGGATGGGTTGCATACATATTATTAATGCCTTGTAGTGCACTGAGTGAATCTGATATTACTGCAATATCATTTATATCCGCATCGGTATTTGTCATAGTGTAATAGAGAGCGGAAGAAATAGCGGTTAGTTCTGCTGTATAACTATTGCAAAGAGGGTGGAGTTTCTTTTTGTGGGTTGTATCTGCTGTAATGAAGGCGGAACCTGTTGAGGTTTCAGATTTCGCTCCGTCCGTGTATATGGCCACGTGGTTCGGAAGTGATCGGAGTAATTTTTGAAATTTGTTTTTGTATTCTGATGCGGTGGTGTTTTTTTTATGAAGGCTTGATAGGGTTAGGTGTAGTTTCGGGGGTTGAATGGTCCAAGGTGGTATGTTTATATCTGGTATGCTCACTGTTATTTTTTTTCAATTCATTAATGACAAATGAAAATCGTTCTGCTAGGGGTAGTGTTGGGTTATGTTTTTCCTCAAATTTTCTTTTATATTTAGGCTGAAAGAGGTATTTGTAGGTTGGATGTGACTGCTGCTGTAAATATATACGGGAGATATAGTTTACTGCTAATGTTTGCCTCCTGAATAATAAGGGTGGTAGTCCTGATTCAGCACATAAACTTAGTGTGGGGCTTGTTCTAAAGGCTCCTGTAGCAATGCGGATCCCAGCATTGTGAACCGAATCAAGCCTGGAGAGATGTTGGAAGCGGGCCGAGCCATACACAAAACTCCCATAATCTAGCTTGGAGCGAATTAATGCCTTGTAAATCCTCAGCATCGACCATCTGTCCGAACCCCAAGACGTGTTGCTAAGAACTCTCAAAAGTTTTATTTTTGACAGGCATTTCTCTTTTAGAGTGCTAATATGCTGGCTCCAAGTGAGTTTCTTATCAAAAATAAGACCTAAAAATCTGCAGCTATCAACATATGGTAGAGGCATCCCTCCTAGACTGAGCTCCGGGGATACGAGGGTTCTTCGTTTCCTGCTGAAGTGTATGCATTTGCTTTTCTCTGGTGAGAATTTGACTCCTGATAGCTGTGACCAAGTATGTAGTCCATTTATTGCTTCTTGTAAAACCCTTTTTAAAGCGTTTAAATCGCTGGACCGGCTGATAATTGCCATGTCATCGACATAGAGCATCACTCTTATCCCTCTAGGTAAACTCGTTGCCAGGGCAAAGAGTGTCGTGCTCAGAACACACCCCTGTGGTACTCCATTGTTTTGCTCGAATGTTTGAGAAATGGTGTTGCCAGTTCGAACTCTAAATTTGCGATTTGATAGAAAGTTTGTGATATATTTTAGAATATAGCCAGTAAAGCCAATGTTATATAGTTTTTGAATTATTGTCTGTCTATTGATACAGTCGAATGCTTTGACCATATCGAAGAATATCCCAATGGCCTGTTGGTTATTGACAAAAGCGTACTGGATCTCTGCTTCTAATTGTACAAGGTTGTCAATAGTTGATCTTCCTCTGCGGAAGCCACATTGGAAGTTCTGGAAGATGGCATTTCGTTCTAAGATCCACTTAAGCCTTTTATTCACCATCCGTTCCATTATTTTGCACAGGCAACTGGTCAGAAAGATTGGACGGTAACTGCAAGCTAGTCTTTTATCTTTACCTGTTTTCGGGATGGGAATAATTTCCGCTTGTTGCCAGATTTTCGGGAATTCTCCTTTCTGCCATATATAATTATAGTAGCTCAGAAGCCAGATAATACCACTACGCGGAAGATGTTGGATCATGGCATAGTGGATATCATCTGGGCCCGGTGAAGATCCTTTGAGGCTTCCCAAAATCGACTCTAGCTCCCATATGGAGAATGGGCGGTTGTAGTCCCTTTCAAAAGCTTCAGTTGGATCACTAGTGGTATCTTCATCGATGTTTGCCAGTTCTATGGAGGTTGTAGGTGTGGGTGTTGGGTTAAATATTTCCGAGTAGTGTTCAGCGAACGCTCGGGCGACTATTGCGGGGTTGTTGGTCAATTTCCCTTCGTATAGTAATGTGTAGCTGGTACCAGAATAATTTTTATATATTTTTCTTATTTTATTCCATACCTGGTTAGTAGGGGTGGAAGAGTTTATGGTTTCGACATATTGTTTCCAGGATTGTGCTTTAGTATTATTTATTCTTCTTCGACATAGGGCTCTTTGTTTTTTATATTCAATAAAATTGATTTGATTGGGTTGTTTTTGGAACTTTTTTAGTGCTTTTCTGCGGTTTTGAATGGTTATTTTACACTCTTCGTTGAACCAGGGCACGGAGGGTCTCTTGGAAGAACCCTTAGTTCTAGGGATGGCTGGTTCTGCTGCGTTCAGTATAGCGTCCGTGATAAGCTGGCATCCTTCTTCAATAGTGAGGGCAGATGGTGGCATTTTGGGTGCGTTGAAATAAGTCGAAAAGAGAGACCAGTCTGCCTTGTCTATGACCCATCGGGGTTTTCGATTTGTTTTATGTTGGCTATTATAAAATTTTAGACGAATGGGGTAATGGTCGCTACCATAGAGATCCGGCAGTACCATCCAGTCAATAATATTAAATAACGATCCACTACAGATGGAGAGGTCGAGAGAAGAATAGGTGCCATAGGTGGAACTTAAGAAGGTTGCTTCACCGGTGTTTAATATTAGTAAGTTCGACTCCTCTAAGAAATTTTCTATAATTCTTCCTCTATTGTTGTGGCTTGAAGAGCCCCACATAGGGCTATGTCCGTTGAAGTCTCCGACAAGTAGTATAGGCTGTGGAAGTTGATTATATATATGACTGAGGTCTTGTGGTTGTATCAGAGGGTCTTGTGGCAAATAAATATTGCAGAGGGTGAATGAAATTCCGAGGTGTATAGTAATTGCGACTGTTTGAAGTGTTGAGTTTATGTTTATTCGTTGGGAATATACGGAATCATGTACGGCTATGAGTACGCCTCTAGAGGCATGATCATTTGGTCCATCGGTTCTGTAGATGTTAAAGTTTTTTAATGTAAATTTGTCTCCGGCTTTAAGGTGAGTTTCCTGAATGCAAATACATAACGGGTTTTCGTCCTGAATCAATATTTTTAAATCATTAAAATGTGTTTTTAATCCATTGCAGTTCCATTGTATAAGGGCCATTGTTAATATTAGGTGTTGGGTATAGTAGCGGAGACCAGTTATTATTAATAACATTTATTTTTACTGATAAATAAACAGTGATAAAATGAACGTAAATAATATCTTCAAAGGGTTGTCGACCTAATGATATATATATATATATAATATATATACATATTTATTTATTAGAGATAAGACAATTAACATAATATTTATGTGGATATCGTTATGTATTACGATTTCTTCTATTTTGTTTTTTATTTCCTTTGACTTTTATAAAGCCCCCCTCATCAACAGGCCGGTCTATGTCAATAGGCCCGGCCGTGTCGCCTAAAGAGGAGTTAGCCTGTGAAGATACACCAGGCTCGTAGGAAGGAGAGGTGCTCGCTTCGGCTGTACAATGATGATTGACAACCGGGGGGAGGGGGAGGGGGGGGGAGCGGGAGTAGGGAGGGAAGGTGGTGGGGGGAGGGAAGAAATGCCCGCTGGGCTCTTCTCAGCTGTTATCAACTGCTCTCTCATTGCCCAGGTTGGCTTAGTTATTGTCGTATTTGATACTGTACTTTTAACTAATTCATTTGATTTATTTTCTCCAAAAATGAAAGGTAAATCGACTTGTGTGCCGATTTCCTTTTTTTCTATTATATTTAATTTTTCCTTTACCACTTGGGCAAAGGTTTTATTACCGGAGTTAGGGTACAACTCTTTATATATTTTCTTCGCCTCCTGTAGCGATATTTTTTTATTGATTTGTATCGATTTTATTTCTCGGTGAATTTGGAAAATTTGGCATGATCTATCTAGGGCATTATGTGAGCCACCACAATTAATACATTTGGGAGGTAAGGTACATTTTAAGTTACCGTCGGTATGTTTGGTTTTTCCGCACTGAATACAAATTGCCTCTTTTTTACATTGTGTTGTGGGATGATAGAAACCCAAACAATTAAAGCACCGGGGGGGATTAGGTATATAAGCCTGTACAGGTACGGTCTGATACCCTACTCTAATTGTTTTGGGGGCAATGGGCGTCGGAAATGTTATGATGTAGTTATGTGTCAGAATTTCATTGCCATTTTTCTTGATTTTTATACGGACAATGTCTGTAATAACTTCCCTCAGTTCATCTTTTATTTCTTCAATCTCGAGGTACTGGAAATCAAAAAATTTTATTACACCTTTGCTATAGTTAAGTGTTTGGTGTGGTTGTACGGTAACTGGGAATTGTCCACCAAATTCTTTACATTTTAATAAAATTTCTGACTGTTTTCCCTTAAATGTTTCGACAAGTAGTGACCGGTCTCTGAGTTTTTTTATATTTTTTACTTCTCCCACAAGGCCAGTTATAACTTTATTAATGAAGAAAGGAGAAACTTTTAAAAAACCTTCTTCATTTTCTCTTTTTACAATTAGGAATGTGGGGGTTATATTTTTTGTTTCATTTAAGGATATTCTATCCGGTGGGTCTTTTATACGTCCACGAGGGCGTTTTCTGTTAGGAATCGGGCTAGGAGGGTCGTCTGTATCCATCGGTTTTAAGTCAGTACAATTTAAAGGTACGAAATATATATATAGAGTATTATTAAAAAATATTATAAGGAAAATCTGTATAGTCTCTTATCTGACTTAGTCTTCAGGAGCACAAGATCCTTCAGCCTTGCAGTCTAGATAAACAGTGAATGAGCTTGGAGTCTTGTACACAGTTTTATTTACAAAAAAAAGAAAAAATCCAATAATATTCACAATTTACACTAAATATAACCTAACCTAGGTACGCACTATATGATACCATATCACCATATATGATTATGGAAAAGATTATATCCGGTAGTAAGTATCATTAAAGAATTTTTAAAAGATATAACATTGTAGTTATAGTGATTGAACATAATAAAAAGTAAATAAGATGGTTTTTTGAAGCCCCAAAGCTTAAATCCACCTGTCCAAATAAGTGTGATTAAATAACTGTCTTTTGTGATTTATTGAAATCTTAGATCGTTTATCCAGTAAATGTTGATGTAGTCCTAATTAACCAACAGTTTCTTGTCAGTTCAGTCTCGTATGTGTATTCTAAGTAAGACCTTTGACCAAATGATATGGATCTGTCCAACTGTGTGCTGTGGAATATCATTAGAGGATACTTTGAGAAACGATGTGACAAGTTTATGTCGAAAGGTAAAGATGGATTTAAGGAATTAGTTTTTAATCTTCCTATCTGCCGTATCTGAGGTTTGTAATATTAAGATGAAGTGATTGGGACGCGATGGACATGATAATTATTGGATCATCATATACTGTCATAATTTTTTTTCACCAGTATGCATAGTAAGGACAGTGCTAGAATAAGTTGGCATGCCAAATGTATACTCCAGAATTGTGCAATTTGTAGACATAACTACCAATTTTAGTGTAAATCTTTTGAAGTTGCAACAACAAACTACATTTGTAATTATAAGTTAAAAATGTGGAATTTTTTTTTCAACTAGCAGTCAACTAGCATTTACTTATCAGCTAGAACTAGTTTAAAACAAAAAGTCGTTTTTAACTTCTTGCTACCAATGTAGTGGGGGTTGTTGTTTTTGACTCGGGAAACGTGTAGGTTACCCCAGGTGATGTATCCTAGACCAAGGAATACAATCACACATTAATTGTAGAAATATTATTCTCTCTCTCTCTCTCTCTCTCTCTCTCTCTCTCTCTCTCTCTCTCTCTCTCTCTCTCTCTCATCTGTAAATTTCACCTTGGAATATATTTTATAACGCTATATTCATAACGTCTGTTTCACGCTATAGCAATCTTAATTGATGCTCCGATGCAATAAGCCGAACTAAGGTACTTGGCACCTTTAGCAGTTGGAGCACAATAGCAAGGGACCAATGAGAGAGCAGCTATAAGAATAAAGACTGCTAGGAAGTAGGCGGTAGGCGGTTGGAGGTTGGTTGGAATTGCCCCAGGCCCCAGTGTTTGACTTGGCCATTCCATAGGCCTTCTAATTAGTGGTTCCTTCTCCCAACCCCAGCGCCCCTTCTAATTGCTCCCTCTCTTTTTTTACCCTTACACGTCGACATAATTCTTTTCCATCGGTTTGTCAGCTCTCTCTACCTCTATTTTCGCACTTACTTCGTTTTATTTATCTTATTTTGCGAAGTTTTCAGATAAACTGCCATACGAAGTTCTTATAATTATATTTGTTTGGTTTATTTTAATTTATACTAACACTTTACAGAGGAATACTAAAACTCATGAAAAAAAAAAGGGGATATAGATGCAAAGCCTCAAACAACAGCAGGAAATAGATGTCTAATTAGTATTCAGAATCTGCTAAACTAAAAAAGTTTATCCACAAAAGCAAAATTTCCTCAATATCTATCAATTGATAGACCAATAATTACTTATGGAAGGTAGTTAGTTACCTGTGGAAGATTAAGACTTCCATGAATGTCACATGAAAAAGCTATTCTCAATAGACTGCCACTATACAAGAATACCAAGGAGATTACTTTATTGCAGAATAGAGGAATAGGAAAACCTTTTTATGCTTTATGATTTGTTATTTATCTCAGTTTCTACCATAATTAAATCTATGTATTATTAGTACAATATTCCATGAAGTTTCTTATATCTGAAGGGGTATAGCGGCTTTTAGCATATAGTGAGTAAATTCACTGCTTCCTTAGCGGCCTCATCTGCTTGTGTTTTTTTTTTTTTTTTTTCTGATTAGGACATCGGTATTTATGTTAAAAAGAAATATCATAGCAGAAAGGGAAACATTTTCTATCTCTACAACGTACGCACTAATCGCATAGAATTGTGCTGTTAAGTTACTGGCAGTCGTTAGAATATTTCATAATTGTTGTGTCAATAAGAACGGAATACTTTACATTTTCGTTTGGTTGTGAACCATTTGTAAAAATGTATTTACAATTTAAGTAAAAAACCAAAAAAAAAACAGTAACAGATGAATATAAAATGTATGATAAGAATAGAAACATTGCCTGATTGTAGGTACTAACAAACTACTGCATAGATAAATAGTGGTTTAAGGTTTTTTTAATAATCTGACCATGTATCTCACACATGATTAGTAATAAATTGGTACTGAATCGAATGGATAAAGCCCATTGACACGAAGACTGATTCCAGGGAAGGCTATAAAACGGTTCTCCTGAGTCCAGATGTCTCTTTGCCTACCACAAAGGCCAGTTTGAAGGGCCATTAAGATGGTAAGGCCCTCGGAAAAACTGGGGACACATTTTCCTTATGAATAATTTATGCAGGGAAGCCGGAAAACTTGCCCCTCCCTCTGGCCTCCTACTAAAGGAAAGATTTTTAGCACTGCTTTGATGGAAGTTTCCTTTTATGAACTTTCGCCGCTTGTTTATGCCCCTGAAACGACCCATAAGACCCTGAAAAATATCGTCAAATACTAAAGCGTTAAATTATTTTTTTTTCTTCATGGCTTTATGCTGATAAGTTACTTTCTCCCCTCTCCTCCACCCTCCCTTTCACAGAGCTGGTTCATTTAACTCTCCAAATTATAATTTTTTTTTTTTTTTTACTTGTTAAAATTGAGAGGAATGCATTTTTTTTTTTAACCATAATATAAATATATATTAAAAACCTCAGCGTAACCGAAAGCTCAATGCTGACACATCCTACTTCTAACCATACACCTTTTTCCAATCCACTATATAAAAACCTAAATCCACAAGATCAGCCCTGACACAATCCTTCTATCTAACCCTTAGATGTTTACCCGACGACTAAAGTCTGATTATATTTTTTGGAATTCAGTTATCTATTGAAGACTAAAGCGACAAGAAACTGCTCGTCGTTCGACTACTTGATCATTGACTAGACAAACGATTCATTATAAAAGACTTATTTACATGACTATGATTAGACCTATTTGTACGTTCAGAGTTGAGCTTTGGGGCTCTACTAAACTAACCAATTCATCTCGAATCCAATCCTTGCAATCCAAAATCCTTCCAAAAAATCCTAAATGCCCCTTACTTTGTCAGGAATATACGTATACCCAAAGACCTTAATATTCTATATGTTGCTGAGTTAGCGCATACCAGATACCTATCCTTTCATAGTAAGCTCCAAAACCACTCAAATTCATTAGTTTCTCAACTTGCTTCCCACTCCATTCCCAATAATCCTCCGGGGCGTTTGAAAAGAAGATGGCTTAGAGATCTTCTAGTGTAGAATTTTTATTGAAGTCCTGCTGATATTTAATTCTTTTCAAGATTTGACATGTTATTGTAATCGTTATCAGCTCATTTACTTAATGTATATATTTTTACAGTTGTAAATTTCAATAAATAGGTATATAGAAAAAATATAGTTATCTACTAAATCTAACGAATTCTGTTTTTAATGTTTTCGGTATATCCATCCATTTTTGGGCCAAATATTCTACTCAAATGTTTATATTTCATTATTAAGCTGATTACGTGGTACTTGAAGGGTTTGGTGGATAAAGGGTCTATGCTTTATTTTTATTAAAATACAATCTAGTTCATTGAATAAAGAATATATGTGCAGAAGTACTATGTAGCAAAATCTGAATATTTCAAAACGACTTGAAAAAGAGTACATAGTTTTATAAAAAATTAAAATGTTTGCACTAAACAAAAAAATCAGACTTTCTAAATCTCAACAAATGTTATACTAATTTAATACATTCAGATGAATTATATACATTTATTTATAATATACATCGTAATAAAGCCATTTATCCATTTAAATGTTACATAAATTCCATCTATCTGAACTTTGAAATACCATCAAATTTCGTAAATACCCACATTAACCCTAATCCTCACGTTTTTCCCAAATTTTCCCAGTTTAGTTGTATACTAGAATTGTTATAGTTTAGTAGTAGGTAACCAATAGCAATATCTCCTTGTAACATTGTAAGTATTTTATGTATTTATATTGTTGCTAGCTTTATTTTTTAAATAGTCTGTGTAACTTATATAATTGTATTGTAATCTGATTTTTCACTATTGGGAATGATTATGAGAACAATATAGTCTCGAAACTTTGCCAAAAAAAGTTGTTCTTTTATTGACTGAATCTCAAGACCCTTGTTACACACACACACACACACACACACACACACACACACACACACACACACACACACACACACACACACACACACACACACACACACACATATTCGTACATGTGCGTGTGTATAAATTATTAATATCTATTTAATTAATGTATTAAATCTGTTAATATCGAAGTTTTGAATTTAATAATCCGAGTTTTTATTTTTATTGATTACATTTAATCTAACGTTTATTATAACAATTGAAATACGAACAGTTTTAATTTTCTAGTATTTCTCGCTCCTATTAATCCTATCCTTCATCGGCAATATTGCTTACAAAACCATTCTTCATTGTTCACCCTTGAACAACAATGTTACGAACATCAATCAGAGCCTACTATATCTAACCGACTGGATGTTCTCACTAAATTAAGCTGGCGTCACAAGATCTACAACGTTAGGCCCACTCCATTATATTCTCGACCGCTCCGAACCGCGTACAAGACAAAACAGTGCGGTACAATATGTCAGCTGACGGAAGACTACGTTTGGAAGCCGCTGTGGTTTGGGCCTGATATACTGTCTCCGTTGCTCGTGTACGGAACAAAGCTAGAATCAGTAGATATTCTCCATATCCTGGTCTTTTAGCCATATACTTTCAATGTTCTTTGGAAAACAAACATTATTACGGTTATATTATTAAACATCTAATCCTCAAAAAATACGAAAAAAATTAATTATAATTAATTACATTATTTTTTTTTTTTAAATAATGACGAAATAATCTTATAAGGCCTTTTATTGAACAAAGGTAATAATACTATTTGTTTTCTCATTAAACTCAACTGTCAAAAAAGAATAATCGAACTGCATCCTTCGAAAAATCCTTAATTATCCATGCATTCTCTTTATGGAATTCAATGCCCATCCTAATTCGAAAAAGCTCCACTCTTACTTCCTTTAAAAACCATATATTTCTCCACCTTCTGAATTTTTAGTCTTCCCAGCAAATGTAAAATATGTATATTTATGCCATATACATTATAAAAGTATACATAAGATGTATCCTTTTACAAGATTTCTCATTTATTCTGTAACTAATTATTTAATTATTGACCATTTTTTTTATTATTTATTATTATTAATTATCATAGCCTGGTGATTGTCCTATGTCCTGTAATCATAATTTTCTTCTTTTCTTCTTCTTCTACTTTTAATATAATTCAGAAGATAGATACAGGAGATTATAGATCATTAATTATTTTTGTGATCATGGTGTTCTTTATAATTATATGGTATACAGTTGAATGAATTAATTTGAAATTCTTCATCGTTCTCCGCATCCCTCTGTGTTTCCTCGTTCAGAATGAAATAGAACATAATAATGTGAAAGTATATATTTTTAACAGTCTGGAGAGGGCACCCATTGAGTGAATATTGTACGATATACTTATTAAAAATTAAAAGAAAAAAAATTCATCCTACTTGATAACAATTGTATACGTTAGAGGAGATTATCAATAATAATCCAAATTCTGAATGATATATATTGAAATTTTTGTAAATAAATACAATTTTTAATGTTCCTGAAAATGGAACACAATGCAGTTGTTAAATGGAAAATCATTTATCTGCAATGCAAAAATTTATTTATTTTTTATTTTTTGTTTTATATATTCATGTGGTACTAATATATAATGTTCTAATATAATTTTTTTTTTTCTAGGTGAGTCCACCATTTCTATTTTGTATGGGACCTACGTGAGTACCCACAATATTTCAGAATATTATAATATTATACATAATATAAACTATACTAACTAAACTATACATAGAATATTATAAGTTTATACATACATATATATTTGTTTTTGTTTCTTTTTCTAGTTATATATATATTTTTTTTCCTTTATTTCTAAAAAACAAACATATATTAACAACAGTTGTAGTTTGATTTAGGAAATCTTTTTAAGTGATTTTAAAAACTGTTAAATTATTTAAAGGAGGAAATAGTAATAAGTTAAATATAATTCTTATTTTATTATTATTACATCATTTTAAAACCTAAAAAGTTTATGGAGAGATCTGTTTCTATTAGGTTACTCAGTACATAATTTATTGAATTTTCAAAAACCATTTAGGTCCCGTTCTTATTTTTTATTCTTAATAAAAAATCCTTATTGGTCGTCATGAAAAGAAAGATTAAAATATTCAAATCACCGACAAAAGTTAGGGACCCTGAAGAAAGAGCTAAGAAACCTCTGAATGTCACGTGAAAGGGGCCCTCAAATTAAGAATTTAGCAGCCTTTGAAGGATTTCAGAGATGCCTTAATTAGTGTATTGTTGAAAACAAAAAGGGTTCTGCCTCCTTGCATTCAACATTTTGTTAACTCAAGATCTCATTGCGAGTCCTGAGTAGCAAATTTAATTGTCCTTTGACTTCATCATCCAGGAATATTTAAGTGATAACACCCCTCAATCTTGTTAGCGAATACTAGAGTGCTTTTCTTTTTCGTGTTACTGTGTAAAAAACATCGCTTTGAGACGGTGAGGGGTTATTCTCTTTTGTTGCCAGGGATTTTTCATTGACTTATTAAGTTCCCTAGGTCTAAGGTTTAATATGAGGGGATTCTGGCCTTACTTTCACAGAGAACATTTAAGGAACGTACTGTGTTCTGACAGACGAAACTGGCAGTTTTCATTTATTCCAATAAAATAGTTTAATGGTATGTGGCTAGAATCTAATAACCGAAGTATTCTGTTCGAAGTTTTTTGCATTTTGCAGCAGATAGAATAGAATAGAAAAAAAAAATTATTCTGGGACAGAGTACCTTAAGAGTAATAGTTACATGACAGACCATAAGTTATATCTGGCCTAAAGATTATAAATTAGATAACAAAATAAGATCATTAAAAGTAAATACAATTTTTTACAATAAAATAAGTAATAAAATTTAAAAAAAAATCTATATGCATATATAAACACATACATACATAAACTATATTTACAATCAGTGAAAGAAAAAAAAATTATATAAGAAATTGACTAAATAATAGATTTCTGATGTTTAATCGAGTAAAGGATGAAGAAAAAAAAATTATGATGAAAAATAAAAATGAAAATTATTTCAATGCTAGAGAAAACATTATCATATGAGGATTTCTTAAACAGGCTAAACTTTTATATACGATATGCTTGGGTGAAATTCATTAAAGCACCTATATAATTAAATAGTATCCGACTGGAGGGAGGAAAAGTGGTGGTAGAGGAGTGTTTTAAAAGTTCCGAGGGAGGATGCCTTACGAATAGAAGGAGGAAGAGAATTCCAAAGAATAGCGGAGCGGGCAAGAAGGGAACGTTGGAAAGCAGTAGTTCTAGGATGGGGTGTAGAGATCGGAGAGGCGGGACCTTGTATACAATGATTGAATTGAGGACTTGAAATGTAGGATATTGTGAATATACGGAGAGTGATGTGTGTTAATAACTTGGAAGATGAATGTACCAAGAAAGTATCCATTATTCATAAACAAAGATTTATTCATATTCGTAAATGATTTTTTTTTTTTCAAATGAAATATAATTAATGGGTTATTAAATTGTTAGGAGAAGTTTTAAATTCAGTTGAATTTAGTTTATCAACTATATACTGGAGATGGGCCGACTAGTCGGCTGCTTTGTAGTCAGCGATTAGTGGGTCATTTTATTTATTTTTATTTCTGCGCTTAAAAATAGGTTGATTGAAATGAAAACATGACTCTCAATAATTACAAATTTAAGTTTTATCATAGATTCATCTTTACAGTTTTTTTTTTTTTTATTTTAGTTTTTTTTTTTTTTTTTTTTAGTCTATTTATTTATTTTTTTTTTTTGCATTTATTTATTTATTTTTTATTCTAAAAATAGAAACCTTTTTTCATTTTTATTATCGAGCTTTAAGAAAGATCATGACATTAACGAAAATAAATTTACAATTCATAGTAAAGAACGTACGTAACCCATATTTTTTTTTTTTTTAATCATAGTTTTGGTTTTGCTTCGTGATTAAAAAATAATAATTCTTAATATATACCTTAATTTTTAATATATAAATAATTAATATATTAATAATATATATATATATATATATATATATATATATATATATATATATATATATATATATATTATTTATTTTTTTTTTTATAATATAAGCTATTATTAGCATATCATTATTATATATATATATATATACACACACACACACACATACATATTAATATAATTATAATTAATAATTAATTCTTATTAATTGATTCCTAATATATTCTTAACATCTATTTTTATAGAAGAAGGAATATAAGCAAAAACATATAAGACTATGAAGCTATCAACAAAACGCCTCGAACATAGTCGATGTCACCCGAATTCCAACGTAAACAATGAAAAGCTTGTCGGAATAGTCTGCTTACTAATCGACCTTTTTGCTAGCTGACTAGTTCGGCCAAAGTTCTAATCGGTTTATCTCTACTCAGTATTTGTCATATGGATTTACTATCATTATTAGTTGTTTTTTTTAATTCCGAATTTAAGGTTCACCATTCATAAATTTAATTATTAGAATGAATAACATTTTTATTATTATTATTTTTTTTTTGTTTACAATTCTTCGATATAGGTACTGTTTTTCTTTATTTATAGGAACACAGAAGTAACAATGAAGAAATCAGGAATAGCACCTGTCATTTCCGATTTCACGATTGCGGAGCTGGACATTTTTGTGTTTGCTATTACTGAATTCCAGCCGAAATTCGCTTTGACATCTAGTTCATGGCCTTATAAAAAAGGAGAGGTGGTCAATGTATCAAGCTAGGGAAAGCCAGATTGGATGAATAAGGTCATATGAACATTATTAAAATAAAATATATAAAAAGAATGAAATTTGTAATGATAGTATTGAAAAATAATTATTCTAGCCTACGGAGTAGTATCCTTTATTATTATTTGGATGTCCTTTGGAGACATATTTCTCAATCCGAAAATGGCGGGGTTGATTATTGCTTATACTGTTGTAATTTATAGTTAGAGTATTTAATTTATAGCTAGGTTATTTTAGTCCTTGAATATTGAAATTAGTTGTTTACCAGAGATCAACCAATTCCTATAGCGGTGTAAACAGGTAAACAGTTTATATAGAGGAGGTACTCAGCCCGTAACAAAGCTCTCAAGGAACGGTAGACCAGTACCTGGAACTTTCGACATTGTTTGCTGGTTTAAATTCACCCTGCTCTAAACTAATCTGCTTAAAGCTAACAACACACCCACTCACCAAACCTCTGAAGGAACATTGCATCTTTATTTATTGAAAATATTGTTAGTTAAAATTACAGAATACAAAGTTAGATTATTTGAGCCTCTTTTTAATTTTCCTAAAATACTGTAAGATCAATTAGTCCATCTTGTTACAGAGGATGGTCAATTTCCTTTTTTTTATTATTTTTTTTTTTTATCTAAAGGGTTTTTGGGCCATAACCATTGAACATAACGTATAGTGGGATGAAATGGTCAAAAAGAGGAAAAAATTCAATGTACTTTGAACTAATGATCCTTTCGAATTACAGCTAGTCTTATTCAATTTGAAATGGAAAATTACATTGGAATTTCACACTGAAAAACATTTTACTTGGGTAAAAGACCAATAAACTAGGAAAGCACAAAACAAAAAAATCATTGGATAATCACTATGCTATATCATAATTTCATTGTAATTTTTAAAATGTGTCTAAATGTAGATATTTCAGTTTTTAGAAATTTGCTTAAAAAAAAAAGTAAAAGGGGACAAATAGATTGGAATATAGCTGAAAACAACTCATTTATCAAAATCTAAACCAAATTGAAAATCATTACAATTAATAAATAAAAAATAATAGAAGAAATAAAATAAAAAATTAATTGTATTATTTTTATAGCTATTATT
Organism: Euschistus heros; assembly: GCA_003667255.2. NCBI lineage: Eukaryota > Metazoa > Arthropoda > Insecta > Hemiptera > Pentatomidae > Euschistus > Euschistus heros. The sequence goes on along the minus strand of RCWM02000186.1, from coordinate 1,204,242 downwards.
AAAAAAAAAAAAATGTAACAAATCAAACTATCAACTTTAATGCTTCAGCACTAACTGGACTGTTTTTTTTTGGGGTTATTTTTTATCGCTTTCCTCAGCGAAAATATATGGACCTGATGATTTTAAACCTTCAAGGTAAAAATATGCAAGAAGAGCAGATGAATTAACGTGGATATTTTCTCCAATACATTCCGATATTAATACAATAAACGTCAACGTGGGTAAATGATTATTCTATATTGCTTATTCTTGCTTCAATTTTGTTATACAGTTTAATTGGTTTTCTAACTGTTTATATTCGGTAGCTTTTATAATACATGTTCACTTCTACAAATGTACATAAAGTTTATAAAATACAAATCACATAATTATGTAACAACATGTATAAAATTATATTTTTTAAAAATAGTAGATTAAATTGATAAATTGAAAAACAATCTTTTTGTAGCAGCAGGCGTTGGCAAAAGGACAAATGAAATATGGCCACTTGTTCTACACTTATTCTCTGCCCACCACGGTACCTTTATTAATGCTGTAAAAAGACAAATATTTTAAATCGTAAACTACATTCTTTCCTGAAACGTTAGCTTTATTTATAAATCAACTAGTGTAAATATCATATTAGGAAAAAAGATAATGTAAATGAAGATCCAGCCATATTTAAAATTGTATAATATATAAAAAAAACAATTTATCCATTTTTCTTTTTAACCATTTATTGATATTTACAACTGTAAACAGCGTATAATGAAATTAAATGTGAGAAAAATGTTACATTGCTATGTCAACGCTATGTGAAGAGCTAATCCCTAGTAGCATCTAAATAAAAGTTCTACATTAGGAGGTCTGTTGGCCATCTTCTTTTGAGACACCTCGGAGGATCATCGGGAATGGAGTGTGAGGCAAGCTGGGAGACTAATGGATTGGAGTTGGTATGGAGTTAGCCAGGAGAAGATAGGTATTTGGTTTGGGCCAGATCAGCATAGGGAATATTACGATTTTTATGGATAAGTTTGTTTGTGACATAATAAGCAGCATTTAGGATTTTACGAAGGATTGTATACGAAAAGCATTGGAAGGTTTAGTGGATCCCCATATCTCAACTCTTTATGTCCAAATGCATTTAATTACTCCATATTAACAAACCATGGTTTGTCTATATCAGTTTGAAATATTATCAGATAATTGAAATATTTCGCTAACATAAGAGATAATGAAAATCAAATAATAGTGAATATTAATTATATTAAATATATAAGATATTTTAAATTTATACATTAAAGCCGTACAATTTTTCAATTTTTTTTTTATGATAGCATCTAATTTTATTACATTTATTATTTTTTCATAGCCTAAGACATAAATTGAAGACATTTCCTTGTTTTTATCTCAAGGAAGTAGAGCTTTGAACGGAAGTAACACTAGCGTCCGTTATTTTCCCAGATATGTCGCAGAAGCTGGTATGCACCCTTCTCCTTAGGTGATCAATTCTTCATGGTGTTCTCAGTTTGTTCTTAGACGGTTATCGCTGTTGACGCTCGATTTATGCCGCAATATAGCAATGATAACACGAGTCCCCTTTTGTTGTGAAGCTATATCATAAATATTGGTGGTCGTATTGGATACGGTAGTTTTCCCTTGAACCACACTTTCTTTCGGTAGGTTAAATAGCATCTCTTTTTGGCGAATTTTATTCGTTTCAGTAAACGGAAAGTGGAACGAATAAAAGGGATATATTTGACATGTCAGCTTCATGGTCAGTTAACCGGATATGAGACTTTATTTTGGCTTGTTTCTTTCATAGTTCCAAAATTCATCCTCTCGACTAATTTGAAAGTAATATTTTTTTAATTGGGATCGATAAATTAATTGACACTTCTATTGGAATTATTTTATTTTAAAACTAGATGATCCCTCTATACCATCATGTGTACCTCAAGTTTTTTTTTGTTTTTTTTTTTCGCTTTTTCGTTCTTGACAGAATGAGTGTAAGCATCTTGAGGAGCATTTTGCTAATTCGTCTGATAAATATACAATTCCAGTTAGTTTATTCATATGACCAAATAAATATACCTTACGTTGTTAGCTAGAACCAGATATGAATCTTTTCATAGCAAACTCCACAACTGTTCAAATTCATAAGTATCACAGCTGTCTTCTTATTCCAATTCAGCTAACTGTCCTGTTCTCGCGACCTTCTAATATAGTACTTCCTTATATAGAACCTTTATAAGTGATACCAATGGGTAGTTTCTTTAAAAACAAGCAGCGTGTCAGTTTTAGCATTATCAGCAAATTTACTCTGTGTATTATTTTTTTTTTAATTTTGTATACAGTTGTAAATTTCAATAAATCGATTTTTTTTAGTAGGAAAGGAAAAATGGACCAATCGAAAACCTTGACTAACATAAAAAATTTCATTAAATCTTAAAAAATCTCTTGTCTGATATTTTAAAAATTAATATACGTACAAAAACGATTTGAGCAAGACAAAATAAACTCTTTAATACAATTTTTTTTTCCTACATGTCACAATACAAGAACGATTTTTCTTATTCTAATTTTCTAAAATATTTAATAGTTAACTATTATGTTATAAATATACTTTATAATCAAATAAAGTGATAAATATAAATCAATGAAGTTACTTTCTCAATAACTTGCAATAGCCCTTTTCAAAACTCTGGAGAGCGAAAGACCACTCAATATTTTACAAGCTCCTACATCACTTGCATATTAAAACCGAACAGCCCCAGTCAATTTCTCAGATTACGGTATCGATCCCGGTATTGCTCCTAGTACCCGGGTACGATGGGACCCCGAACACGTGCACGTATAGCGATATGAATATGCCGTGGAAGGAGGACCATCAGGTGTATTGGGGTGGGGGAGGGCAAGTTGGAGTCAAGTTGGATTGCCACCCTACACTCGGCTAAACTTCTCCGCTCTACAGATATTACAGCCTCTAATGAAATTTCTCCAAGAAGAAATATCGGTATCAATTTTGTTCTTCGCTTCGCCGACACGATATCGGCCAGCACGAGATAAATGGGAATAACTCAGGGGGGGGGGGGCTGGAATAAATGGCCTCTTGGTTGAATTGTGAAAACCGTATCAGAATTGAGTTGACTGCATTATGTACCTTACGAATTCTGGATTATACTGTACCATGGTTGAAGTTGTTCTTGTCGGTAAACATGATAAGTGATGTAGAACGCTTGATACCAGAAAGCGGAATATGGTGGAAATGGTTTGCTAATTCCCCATATCTTCTTTTAACTGTTTAAAGAAAAAATTTAAGTAGTATAACATTTTAAACCTAATTGTAGTTAAATGATTTATGTAATGCCTTTGATTACTAAACAGAGAGTCTTATGACCCGTTTACACCTGTAAGCAAATATTTAGTTAATTTTGACGCGTTTAAACGGCCAGTTAACTGTTTAGTACTGTTAAGTATTTAGTAAATCGATCAAGTGTTAAGTAGCAAGAAGAATAAAACGATTCTATTTTTTTTTTTTTTAGTAGCGGTGCGAACTCATTCTCGGTGGGCTCTGGCTTCCTCATCCTTTTTGGATCTCGGACCGTTCTGCAGTTAAAAGATTCGTCTGACATTCTCAATGCAAAATGACATCAAAGAAATACCAAGTTCATTTATCCATTTTATCTCACATTGACTCTTAGATCTATTTATTTTTATTTCGCCTTCCTCTTCTTCCTTAATTTCTCTTAATACTACTTTGATAATAGAATTTATCAACACCTTTGTTATACATTGCTGACTACTATAAAGAAAACGAACAAATTAAATCGCGTGTGAACACTTGACAACGATTTCATTAATAATAACTTGAGTAAACACTTGGCCTAATATTTTCTCACTAAACTCTTGTGAATGGGGTATTAAGAATAGGCTGGTAGAGATTCTGGAATGTATAACGTTATTTTACCAGATAACAGCTATCTCTTATCCAATTTTGATTTTTATATCATATAGGAATTATGCCATAGAATGTTTGATTTATTTTATGCCTGGATATGTTCAATGGTGCAATTTTGACAACTATTCTATTTATGCAACTATATTGCAACATGCAACGTACTAATTTGTCAAATGATTCATTACAAGTTGTTTTGTATTGATATCAGCTCAAATTTTTAGGATTAAATGGAGCAGCAAAGATATTTCATAATAGGCATTTAAATCAGGGCTTTACTATTGTGTAAATAACCAAAATGGAAATAATCCTTTAAAGATGTTTATTTAAAACCATTCTCCAGTATGCTTCAAAATGTTAATTATCAGAGCTGTCATTATTATGCAATTTCCTCTAAATGGGTTATCACCTTCCTCACTGAGAGATTGATCTAGCGCCTTTGAGGTGCCGGACCCGAGCTAAGTGCCTCGCTATTTGGCTATCAGTAGGCCATTCATTAGTCACTCTCTCTGCACACCTTAGTGTTTCCTTCTGCCTTTAGGTACCACCCATTGAAATGTCAACATCTTAGGTATTAAATTGCCCATTTCTCTGATATTTCGTCTAAAACAATGAATTCACTAAGCTAATTATATGTATTGTAATTTATTATATTGTTTATGCACCATACACAGTAAAACTTCGTTATTTTATGTCAAAAATAAATTACATTTGCGTTCACAAAAAAAAAAAAAAAGTCTACAATTAAATTGAAACCAGAAAATAAACAGCACTTGTCTTGATCTTATCGATTCTGAGTATAGAATTTATTTAATTCTTCTTTCTTCTCTAGGGCCAAATTGGGATTTTTTTTTTTTTTCCATTTATTGATATTTACAACTGTACAGAATAATAAACAACAAGTAAATGTGTTGACAGTGAATACAATAGCATGTAAATAACTTGTGAAGAACTACTCACTAGTAGAACATTAAGGTCTTTATGGATATGCTTATTGGTGACAAAGTAAGGGGCATTTAGGATTTTTCGAAGGATTTTGGATTGTAAGGATTGGATATGAGATGAATTGGATGGTTGAGTAGAGCCCCAAAGCTCAACTCCATACGTCCAAATAGGTCTAATAACAGTCATGTAAATAAGTCTTTTGAAATGAATTGGGAGGTTTGATCGTTTGTCTAGTAAATGTTGAAGTAGTCTGTAACGACGAGCAGTTTCTTGTCGCTTTAGTCTTGAAATTAGGATTTAAAATGGAAAACTCGGTGATCTTTCTAAGGTCCTCCAGGGTTCTATAGAGATTTTTTCGCACATCAATTGAAGAGGGACAAATCAGCGCTCTTGTGTGTCAAAAACAGTTTGCATATTTAGAGTATGTGTTCAGCATCATGCTCAGCTTCCCCACTTCCCAGGTTGGACTGGAACCAGTAATTAACTTCCTGTACAAATGGGCTCTGAGTCTAATATGCCCTGTTCGTAAGCGGAAGATTAACCTGTTCTCCCTAAGTTAGGTTATAACTGGAATCTTATGAGTCATTATCTGGATGTTTGCTAGTCCATTTCCGATTAATAACCTGTTTATTAAAAGCCATTACCTCTTAAAGGCTGAGGTTACTGTCGAAATGCGGGCTTGAAGCTCCCATCAGCTGGTCTGGCATCTCGTTTAGAAAGTCCACCAATTCCAGTAATCCAATGTAGGATTATCTCCTTCAACATATTCATTAGACATTCTAGTTATTTGGCCAGTGTTTTCAATCCTTAAATCCACTTAGACTTGAGTGATTGTAATACTGATAATTTATTTAAGTTTACCGCCTATTTTACGACACTTTTAAAATACGAATTTTGTTAAATAGTGGACGATTTGGTTTCATTAAAGACAATTCATAAATTTTTGTTGTGCAGTAGGAAAGTTGATGACCAAACTTTTAAAATTAATAATTAATTAGAAATTGTTGATTTTATAAAAAAAAGTTTAGTTAATGTTAAAAAAAAAGTAGATGAATATTTTAAGCCAACGTGCTCATTTACGTAATTTTAATTTTTGTACATAATTATACAATCATAATATATATATATATAACTAGAAGGTCTCTTGGCCATCTTCTCTTCAGACGCCTCGGAGGGTTATCAGGTATCGAATTAGAAGCAAGTTGGGAAACTAATGGATTCGTGTGGGAGTGCAGTTTACTATGAAAGGATTGGTATCTGGTTTGGGCTAAATCAACAACATATGGAGCATTGATGTCTTTATGGATAAGTTTATTCGTGACAAAGTAAGGAGCATTAAGGATTTAACATAATAATTCATTTTTCATTCTTTATTCATATCTCCTGTTTACTTTCATTTAATTTTTTAACTAAGCATTTTCCTATCGATTTACAATACCTTTAATTAAACATTTTTTATTTCTAGCTGTTTTATTTCTTTTTGGATTACTGTAATAAATGGATTATGAAGACTATTCTAAAGCTGGTCAACGGAAGTTGGGACCAACGATCTGTGTCCAAGACAGTTAGCAAGATAGCTGCTGTTCGGGGGAAAAAGAAAAAAAGTCAGAAATACTTTCTACTCGCTGCCAATGGCTGGGGAAATGATGGGCAATTTTCAGTTTTCCACCCCTTAGGCTATCTCTTCCTTCCTTCAGCTTTCCACTGTGGCTAATATCGGAAAACAGATGCTACCTCTAATAGGCGAAAAACCAGTTTAACCTCTAACTTACTTAGACCAACCGAAAGAATTTATATCGGGTAAAATCTTTGTATTTATTAAGCATACTGGAGTGAATGCAGCGACTTAAAATTTCGTGATAATTCTTCTCATTTACTGCTAATTTTATTTTAATGAAGTGTCTTACATCATTTTAATGGTTAACAAACTAATGTGATTAGTTTATATTTATTTAAACTATGGTGTATAACTATAAATTATAGTGATTAGATTAAATTTATCAGTAAGGAAAAACAAATAATAAACAAACTAAAAGTTAGCCCGTTATTTTTATGTTTTCACTTTTCTGTTTCAATTCTAGAGTAACCAACCCATTGAAATAGATTATGCTTATCACTTAGTATATATAATTTGTTTTATAATACCTTATTACTATATCAACATACTGCATTTGTTATAAATTAACAATATATATAAATTTATAGATATAATTAATTTTGAAATTATCAAAATTATATAAGTACATTTTTACAAACTAATTTGATTTTGAAACATATAATCATACACATCTATTATTTGGCTTTCTTCAATAAAAAATTTTATTGCCGCAATTTCATTTGTACCACTTGTCAATAGGTGCTGCCTGCCCTGAGACGAAATTAGTGAAAATAAATTATACAGGAACTTAATACATACTTTTGTCAAAAATATATCATTTTAAAAAATCCTATGCTGTTCTAATATTTACCTTAATATCTCTACAAATCAACCAAGTATTGAGTGAAAGGGTTGAAATTGAGTTTTCTACACTTGTTCGAATGAACTGTTGTATTTTTTAATTTTTTTTTTGTTATATTTGACCAAGGAATACTTTTACTTTTTTTTTAAAGGCCACATTTATCAGAAACTTATTTGTATATTCATTGAAATAAGGAAAGAGGATATTTTTATCTAGTTATTTTTAAGGTATTTCTATTTTTAATATGAAAGTATGTTTTTTTTTTGTTTTGTTTTTTTACATTAATTTTCAATTTTTTTTTTTTTTTTTTGTTATTATATTTGACCAAGGAAAACTTACGATATTGTTAAAGGAAAAAGCGGATTTTAAAAGGGCCATATTTATCAGAAACTTATTTGTATATTCATTGAAATACGGAAAGAGGATATTTTTATCTAGTCATTTTTAAGGTATTTCTATTATGAAATATGAAAGTATGGTTTTTTTTGTTTTTTTTTACATTAATCAATATCTGAGATCCCATGCTTTACACAAAAATAATAAAAACTAGGTCTTTCGTGGTGAAATCGCCAGTTTCGTAATGTGCATTTTTTCGATTTAGCTTTTTTTTTTCTGGTTTTGGTTTTAAATGAAATTCCGCGTCTATTGTATAAAACCCGAATACGCAAATTCAGTTTGTATCAGGTTTTGACAAAACACTTTTGTGATTCTGGCCCAAAAAATAATTATAAATGTGCACCAAAGCACCTTTTGTATTTAATGTCATATAAGGTGATATAATGCACATAGCGGAAATAGCAATATCACTGAGGATATTTTTTCACTTTTTCAATTTTTTTTTCACTTACCTGTATGATTGTATTGTTTATTTCCAACAGAGAGTAACTTTTTATACTTTTCTTGCCATTCGGCATTTTAAGATGTACTTCTACTCTCCTATCTCTGGAGGGTCCTTGGTCCATTGAAGGTACTCCCTCTACTACGTACTTTTTATACACAAAAGGAGTTCACGCATTAGTAAGCTAGTGTTATTTATTATAACGAGAGTTGTGCTCCTAACTGTTCCTACTCTCCTAATAACAAACTATCAAACCACGCGTAACGCTCTTGCTTTCTCCCAAAACGTATCGCTTTTGGACAATTAAGTCACCGGCAAAACATGTTCCATGTTCCAACTTAAAATGTTTAAAAATAGGTTTTTACTTATAGATTAATAATTTTAATAAGTTGGAATTTGATTCTTACTCCTTTATTTTTCACATAGATATTAATCTTTTATCTGTACCAATTTTAGTTCAGGGCGAGCAATACCTATTGAGCGGTGATAAATATTGAAATTGTATAAATCCTTAAGTAAACAATAGAAATTATTTCGCCAAGAAGGTTGCTTTTTAGTAAATTTTCCTTTTTCGTTTCATGGGCCGGTAGAAATTATTCAATGGGATCCCTTACATTCCATTTTATTCTTGATTGAGCAAGGTACTTTAATTGCACCCCCCTCTCCTTTCCCTTGTTCTCCTTTTGTATATTCCAGAGGAGTTGGTACCTAATTGAGTAATTTAATTAATGAAGGAAGGGAATAATTTTTAAACAAATGAGTTTTTTAAGCTCTTTTTTTATAAAGGTTTGAATCGTTCGATGAGAATCTTTTTTTTTTTTAAATATATATTAAAATTTTGTGATCGTAATATCTATATATGAATACTATGTAACTTAATAAATATATTTTTTTATAAACTGGACCATAATATATTAAATACAAATAAAAACAACTTATTTGTTTCAATTTGATAAAATCATTATTCTGAAACGTCATTTGTTTAATTTGGATCCTTGTGGAAAACATTTATACTATTTTATAAATGAATTTTTTTTTTTTTTTAACATATTATATAATTAAAAATCTAACTTTCTTTAGTACAATTTTTTTTCCTCATGTTTTTATTGAACTTATTAAGTAAAGTTTGTGCAATATTTTTTAAATAGATCCAGGCACGTTGACACAGTTAAGTTAGATCTATCTTAGAGATCTTTTCGACTGGTTTGATAGACTTGTTTTGAAGATTCTTAAACCGAGTGGATGTATATTATGGACATTATAATATATTAGTATCTTAGAGATCTTTTCGACTGGTTTGATAGACTTGTTTTGAAGAAGAAAGGCCTGTTCAACATCTAGAAAGGCACCCGTGCAATACATCTTGCGCTCCAATGCGATTCTTAAACCGAGTGGATGTATATTATGGACATTATAATATATTAGTATACCTAGTGTATACTAATCGTAGAAGTATAAGTTCATTGTTTTTAAATTATTTATTAATTAAAGAAATAGAAAATTAAAATAAAAAATAAATGAATATTTATAACAATGATGGATGAAAAATTTAAGTTAAATTAATTTTAATTAGAGTATATTAGGACGTTAGGCCACAACAAACAATTACATTTTCTATAGTTTAAAAACAAAATTATAGTTGCTGTAAACCGTCAGAATAGTTTTGGTTGTCCATTCATACATTTACAGAGTTTTCATAGTCACCAAATTATAGTTAGTTATATAGATTGCGAGTTATATATTAAATAAATGATCATTAAATAATTATCAAAAAAAATATGTTGCGAAATAGATACAGAAACTAAGATGCTAATTACTAAACATATATTGAGTTAAAGTATTTGATGAAACTTGAGACCTAGAGGCTGTAAATAAAGGGCTCATTGCCATTTGATTTCCTTACCATTTACTTTCCAAACATAGCTATCGTTGAAACATTTCAATCACTTAGCAAACACAAACAGTTCGCTGTTCTAGGAAATAAAATTTAAAAATATACCTAATACATTTACCTTAGGATTTACTATGAATCGCTTAGCGATTTCCGATTCCACTTTTTGATATTTAGTTCTATTAAAAATTACAGTTGAAAAATAATATTTTACACATCACTGATCTGAATCCCACCTTTCATAAACCAGATCTGGTCTTTGCTTTAATTAAAAAGATTCGCCGCACTCTACACTCTCTTTCTGTATATTAATTCCTTACCTTCTGAATTACGAAGATGATAACATCACGGAATCCCCATTGACAATAATTCAATTGTAGTTCAGTATCAGAAGATAATAAGGCCATTTTTTTTTCAGACGTCTCGAAGTATAATAAGAAATAGTATAGGAAGTAACTCATGAAATAAGTGGATTCGGATTTTTTTTTTTTTTTTTTTTTTTTTTTTTTTTTTTTAATACAATTTTTTTCTATTTTGTTACATCACCTTATTTTTTTAGTGTTTTCCTTCCAGCAGTAACCCTGTTGGAAGGGATTTTATTATTTTCTGTACACACCATACTTGTACAAAGTATACAATGTACATGTAAATATTATTTGCGATTTGATTATAATTTTACATGTGTTGAAAGGTATAAATATAAAAATAAACAAGAAAAATAAAATAAAATAAAACAAAGAATAAGAAGTTATATAGCATAGATAATTTAAAATTCAATAAAAACAGCAACAAAGTTATGTAGATTTAAAAGTTTATGAATATTTAGAGGTTTAGAGATATTTCATATTTATATCCTCTATTTTAATGATTGAATTTTTTAGAAATATTTGGAAATTTTCAAATGATTTGTTCATCAAACATTGACCATCCACCGGCCAATGTCCTAGTTTCTGTACTGTTTTTGTCTGTAGAATAGTTCTGTAGTCAGTGAGTAGTCTGCATTCATATATGAGGTGGTGTATATTTTGTTCTTGAGTGAAATCACAAGGACATAGGAAAGAATCTCTTATTTTAAATCGATAGAAATAACTGTTTACTGCCGCATGTCCTGTGACTCCTTGTGTGATGTAAAAGTTAGTCCATGAGTTTGATTTAATGTAGGTCCGTAAGTCTGGAATGAAGTTATGTAGATGTCTTCCCTTGTGTGTAGTGTTCCAACGTGTCTGCCACTGGTCTACTGCTTGTGTTTTTAGCATGTGTTTTAAGTGTTGTTTGGATATCATATTATATGATATAGGAAGGGTAGTATCCTTTGAAGCCTCTTTTGCAGCCTTGTCAGCCAGTTCGTTTTCCGCTATGTCGGAATGCCCTTTTACCCACTTGAAGGAAATTTGAATGTTATCGTCAGTTTGTAGATGTCTTAGAAATGATCTTATTTTTTCAATGATGGGATTGTGACAATGTCTGTTTTTTATCATGTATAGAGTACACTGACTGTCCGTTAGTATTGTAATAGTTTTATCTTTTGTCCTCAAATTTTGAAAGTATTCTAGAGATTTAAGGATGGCGAATTGTTCTGCTTGATTATTGCTACATTCTGGGCCTAATTTATACTTTATTACATCTTCTAAAATTTTGTTTTTAAAAATGAGACTAGCACAGCCTACATATTCGCCATCCTTGCTTCCGTCAGTATATATCTCATAGTCTGTGGGGTCAGTTAAGCATTCAGTAATACAAGGAAATTCTGCTGGGTGTAACCAATCCTTGTAGTCGGTAGTATGTTCAAAGTTGTTAGATTTGAAATTTTCGTAGTCAGTGTTCATGTATAACAAATGGAATTTTCCTATGTAACTGGTAGCTAATATACTGATGGGGATCATTTTGGCCAAGACAAAGGCAGCTTCATCAGAGAGTGTTCGGAATCCTTTGGCAATTTTGAGTGCCATTAGCCTCTGGACCCTTTCCAGCTTTGCCTTGTTGTATTTGATCTGAAGTCCTGGATGCCATATTTCAATGCCATAAGTAAGAATAGGCAAAATTGCGCCTTTATACAAAACCTCCAGAGCCTCCGTTCTCAAACCCCATGTCGCTCGTGCTGCTATTGAAAGTGAATTTATTAATTTTAAAAGTTTGTTTTGTAGTATGTCAATATGTCTGTTCCACTTTAATTTTTCGTCAATGGTTATGCCTAAATATTTCAAAGTACGTATTCGATTCAGGTTTTTATTTTGTATTTTCACATTTAAGTCCGGACTTAGTCGTTTTTTAGTGATCACCATATAATTAGATTTTTGTGTATTGAATGTCAGTTTGTTTAAGTAAGCCCAAGAATTTATTTTGTCTAATACTATATCGACTACTGTCTGTAAATGTTTAAAATATTTTGATGTTATAATTGCTAATATGTCATCTGCAAAGGCCAAAATCGTCGCGTTTGAAGGTAATCGTTCTTTTAACAGTGAGTCAACAATTAGGTTCCATAAAAGAGGAGAGCAGCACGAGCCTTGTGGTGTCCCAATAGACTGATTTCTATGTAATGCAACGTTGTTTGTCACTAAAGATACAGACCTATTGCTAAGATAATCTTTAATAATCCTGTAAATGTTACGTGGACATTGATATGTAATTAGAGTACTAAAAATTGACGGCCACCAAGCATTGTCAAACGCTCCAGTGATATCAAGCGATATAATAGCGGTATGCTGGTTATTATTCAAGGCATTTTGGATAATATTTATGGCTTTCATTACCGCATGAACCGTGCTTTTTTGTGGCGTAAATCCAAATTGGTTTTCACTGAGGAGCTTATTACTGTAAAGATAATACGACAACCTGTTATGTATTAACTTTTCCAATATTTTCCCACCTGTTGGAATAATACATATAGGTCTGATAGAGGAAATATCTTCAGGTTTTTTCCCCGGTTTATTAATTAGCACCAATTTAGACTTTTTCCAAAAATCTGGAAAACGTCCAAGGCTGAAGCATTTAGAATATATATTATATATAGTTTGTGGAAATGTTTCGTATACTTTTTTGTATATTAAAGAGTTTACTCCATCTATGCCTGGTGTTTTGTTATCATTGAGATTGTTAATAATATCTGATAACTCTAATTGCGTAACCGGGAGATCGTCAACTGTTTCGGGTAAACTGTTTGCAGACTGTCTCATGGTGACATGTATGTCTGAATCTGTGGTAGGATCGTCCAATTTAATTAAGTTATTAACAATGTAATCATAGGTATCATTAATTGAGGTCGTGTAGGTACCATCTGATTTTCTTAAATTTTGTAAAATGAATGGTTGTGGTATTTTCCCAGCTGCATATTTGTATGGCCATTTCCATGGATTTCTGGTAGGAATACTCTGGCAGTATTCTTTCCAAGATTCCATTTTTTTGCCTTTAATACATCGCGAATATTCCCGTTTAAGATTTAAGTAATGATGATGCCTATTTGTCCTTAATAAATCAATTTTAATTTGGTTTTTTGGTATAATCTGCGGGCTCGGTTAGTTGATTTCCGCAGATTTTCCAATTTTTCATCCCACCACGGGTTTAATTTTTGGCCTCCATATATTTTTTTGAAGTACTGGTATTCATAATTTTGAAAGATTTATTGCAGGTTTTGATTAAAAATTTATGAAACCTGTGTACGAATTGATCGAAAGGAGTTCTATTTAGTTTTGAGGTTAATTGTTCATCTAAAATTGATAGTACTATTGATATTGAAACCTTTTGAAAATATATTTTGAAGATTGTTATAATTTAGTCCAATCAGCATTGTTTACATTCTTAGTTTTGTATAATTTTCCTTCCTTTCTTATGCTGGCCCAATGATCGAATTTTATAGAGTATCTAATACAATTGTGATCCGCTAAATTTTCTTCATCTTCAATTCTCCAACTGTTAATATTATTAATTAAATAAACGTTTGTAATGGTTAAATCGATATTACTTTGTCCTCGCCTGCTGAAAAAAGTAGGAAGGCCATTATTGACATTACATATATTTATATTATTGTCAATAATGAAATTTTCTAGAGTCCTACCACGATTATTAGTCAATAGATCATGCCACAATCTAGATCGACAGTTTGTATCCGCACCGATTACAATTCCTCGATCTGAAAATCTATCGATTACGCGTTTTAGGTTATCAGTGTCTTCTACAACATCTCTATTGATATCAAAGTAGGCGGAGATGAAAATAATCGGAGTCTTATCAATCATAACCTGTACCACTGTAACATCTGGATTAGAAAGATCACCCAGCAACATAGCATCTATTTGTTTACAATTAACAATGACAAGAGATCTGCAATGGGTTAGGTTTACAGAAAACTCTCGATATCTTGAACTTGAGCGAATTTTTTCTCCTAAATATGGTTCTTGTATTAAAGCAATTTGTATTTTATGTTTTTGTATGTATTCCTGTAATAGTATTTTTGATTTGTAAGAATGTTGTGTGTTTAACTGTAGAATGTTTAATGTTTGTATATTTGTATTTACTGCCATTGTGGTAATTGTAATTTAGTTGAACCGCTGTAGTTTGTATTTTTAATTAGACGGTGGATGGCATTTATATAAGATGGACAACACTTACTTGTTGCTAGATGTTTTGAATTTACCCTAAAGTGTGGCTTGCAATGTCTGTTATAATTGACACAATTGATACATTGTTGTTGTTCTTCTTCTTCTTTCTTGGGGCAATCCTGGGTGTGATGTTCCCCGCTACAGATGGCGCACGTCAGCTTGCTCTTACAATGCTTCTCAGGATGATTAAACTTGCAGCATTTTTTACACTGTCTCACCGATATGTAGTCCGCTGCTGAACAAATGGTATGGAATAATTTGAGACGATTATTCAACAGAAGGTCACGCAAATTTGGGGTTATTTCCAACAGAGCATGTCGGGGGCTCGTTGATGTTTTTCCACCAATAATTGTGAGTAATTTGAAGTTTTCTTCTGCGATTTGAAGCTCACTATTTTGAGTAATTAGAGTACGAATCAAATTATCTTTACTAACCTCTTCAGGAAGCCTTCTAATTATTATTTTGGGGTTGTATTTTTTTGGGATGTCAGCTTTGAGACTTTCATCACCTCTGAGAACTTCTTCTATCTTTTCGACGTCTCTACTATCTGTAGTTTCAACCAAAATCTTCCCATCACGTATGTTTTTAATGTTTTTGATACCCAGTCCTAAAGAGACTGGATTAATTTTGGATTTAAATGCCTTTTTAGTAACTTCAGAATTAGAATTGTCATTCTTCAATGAGACCATTAGAACATGTGAAGGAGAAGTAATTATAGGCTTACTTACGTTTTTCACTGCAGCATAATAGGTTAGGTTAGTGTTTGTTTCACTCTTCCTAAAATCTTTATTCGAGGCTGCCTCATTTTCCGTAGTGATTTGCAATTCTTCTAGAATTGTTACTGTTTCTTGAATAATGCAAGATCGGTCTTTTTTATTTTTAGCAGCTTCTAATGATTTGATTTTTTCAAGAGCACTTTTAATTAGATCTATTTTTGACGCCATCATATGATCTATGATGTCATCACCTTATTATTGTAGGTTTTGTGATTAGTAAAAGCCACTATATTTCTTCAATAAAGGAATAGTGTTAAATATATTATCTTATACACTTTCTTTTAGCTAAACTCCTCAAATATCAAATTATCTTCACAACAATGTGACATGTTTCGGGTTATGTTATCCCATGATCAGACTCTTTTTTTTTTCTTCTGGTGTTATCCCACCTTGTCTAGAGAGACGAGGATAGCATAGAAAATAACTAGATATGATAGGATAGCTGAAATAAAGTGTATAAGATAATATATAAAAGCAATTTAATAAACTTTGTGTCTTTAGTCCATTGAAAAATAATAATTGAATAGGTTATTTTTCAACGCTGACGAGTGTTTAGATTTAAATGTTAATTTTAGCCAAATAAGGGTTGCCGCAATTACATTGTGTGAGCGATGCAATGTTAAATTACACTCAGATTGCTTTAATGCATACCACAAATAAAAAATAAAAATTGTGATTTCTGAGTATAATACATATTTTTGAAATAAAATTTTTCATGAAAACTCGTAATATATACGTATTCTACTACCTTAACAAAAAAAAATAATAATAATAAAATTTTTCTTTAAATGATACTACGCTAAAAATATTTCTTTTGAAAAAAATCAGAACCTTCATCTCTTGTATATCCAACTTTGACTCTAAATGGGTTATAGTCATTGAAGATTAGTTCATTTGGGACCTAGGACTTTACGCACAGTTACAGTTTTGAAAAAATGGATGCGTGACGTTTTAATTTGAATTTATAAACACACGTGATAAAATATTTATACTCATTGAAAATGTTTGTAACGAAAAGTCAAGATTCATATCACTTCTAGTCATGAAATCAGATATAAAAAACGGCAGAGATATATTTTTATATTGAAATATTTACTAAAGCAGAATAATTATGACGCCAAAAAAAAAAATTCATTTCTGATAAAGTTTGACACCCTCCCTGTTTTAATATTTAATTTATTATCACGAAATATAGGGGTGATTATTGAAAGGAAAATGTTTTTTATAAAGTTGAGAGTTGCCTCTTGCAGAGGGAGGGAAAGCTTTATGAAATTCAATTTCCTAATCTCCCTCGAGAAGCATTAATTCCTCGGCGTAAGAATATTTTAGCGGAGGATTTAAGAGCGGATTGTTATCTAAACATTGGGTTATCTCCGGGCCGATCATTAAATGGCAGTCGGAAATAGCTTTCAGCCTTTGTTTTCTTATCCAGTCGAATTTATCCGTTTGTGCGCTTGTCGTTCACGCTCCGCTGGACAGTTGATAACTTGTCGTAGTCGCTTTAACTATCAACTCAAACTTCCGTCCAAAGCTGTCTTGTTCTTGGTATATTTATCATGCACGCATTTAGAATATATCAGCTAGTATAAGGCTCTTAATTGTTATTTCTATGAAGGTTATCATCAAAGCTGCGATTGTGATGAAGAGCATTCATTTTATAATTATATATAGATATCTATATATAATTGTAGATATACTTTGGTAAAATTTGGTACCGGTTGGTTTAGTAGTTTTCGTGGTTAGTGATCGCAAACGAAAAATAGCTTGTCCTTTTATATAATAGTATAAATAGATATCATATATTATATCATGAGTTTTCATAACTCAAAACAAGAAACAGTTTTGCCCTACGTTTGCCTAAACAGTTAAAATAATTCGCCAACTAAAGCAATGCAAGAATAACACGAGCTTTATAACACAGAGAGAAACAACATTATAACACATAACACGAGCCCATCCACACATTCGGCACTCTTCAACAAGGATTCCTGTTTCGTGTTCCGTATCATGAGTTAACACGCGTGTTTGTATTGTTTGTTATGTGTTGCCCAGAGTATTTTTCTCATTTTGGAAAAAATCTACTTATCTATATTATCCCAAATAATACAGAAACAGTGGTATTGTTTTTCCAAATACATCAAACCGACCAGTTCTAACCAGAGTTATATTTCAAAGATTTATATAAAACATTACAAACTACATATTTCCTGATATTAAAAACCTGAAACCATTGGGATGTTCATCCTAACTCAAATGAAAATCTGCATTTGTACTATAAATACTATTTTATTTATTCATCGATTTCATGATAAATGTTTTTGGTTACTCTGCCTCTGTTCCTCCTTATAATACTTTTTTTTTTTTATAAATTGAGACAGGGTTTATTACGATGTTTTCGTCATACATTTCCAATAAGTAACGGGTTACTTTACTAAATCGTTTTCTTTACTCCTCCGATTCTGATATGATTAGGGCATGTCTAATTTATGTATCGGACTTATTGCTACATTAAGTAGATCACAGGTTTAGGCTTTTATCCGCTGCGCTCGCTCAGAAGATAAGTAAACACCTTAGTGGTCCTTTAAGGTCGAAATTTTAATTATAATTTAGAATTAAGGAATACAATGGAATTGTATTGTAGAAGATACAATATCATGATAATCGCCGTCATATCTGGGCTCTTTAATTTTGTCAAAAGTTAATCTTACGGGACGTTCTAAGTAAGATTGTGAACTTTTCATTTCCTTTCCCCTTTGTCTTGAGAGCAGCTGTCTTGCATAATTTAGAAGAATGACATCAATTTTCTTCTTTTTTTTTTTCTTTTTTTTTATTAATCAATTTATTGAAATTTACAACTGTGCAAACATGTGTTGATAACGATTACAATAACATGCCAAAACTTCATCAGTAGCATTTCAATAAAGAATTCTACACTAAAAGATCTGTAGGCAATGTTCTTTTGAGACGCCTCGGAGGATTATAAGGAATGGAGTGGGAAGCAAGTTGATAAACGAGTGGATTTGAGTGTTTATGGAGCTTACTATGAAATGATAGGTATCTGGTTTAGGCTAAATCGGCATCATATGAAACATTAAGATCTTTATGGATAAGTTTATTGGTCAAAAAGTAAGGAGCATCGAGGATTTTTCGAAGGATTTTGGATTGTAAGGATTGGATACAAGAAGCATCGGATGGTTTAGTGTAGCCCCAAAGCTCGGTATGTTTAAATAGGTCTAATCACAGGCATGTAAATAAGTCTTTTGTAATTAATTGGGAGCTTCGAGCGTTTGTATAGTAAATGTTGAAGTAGTAACGACGAGCAATTTCTTGTCGTTTTAGTCTTGTATATATATATATA
This sequence comes from Euschistus heros, assembly GCA_003667255.2. Taxonomy (NCBI): domain Eukaryota; kingdom Metazoa; phylum Arthropoda; class Insecta; order Hemiptera; family Pentatomidae; genus Euschistus; species Euschistus heros. The sequence continues at coordinate 1,185,440 of RCWM02000186.1, read as the reverse complement.
TATATATATATATATATATATATATATATATATATATATATATATATATATATATATAAATGAATGTGTGTATGTCTGTACTCGATAGATTCAAAAACCGTACATCCAATCGAAAATTTGGGAAATTATTGAGCATATCCCCGGGAAGGTTTTTGAAAAAAAAAAAAAATTAAATCAGAGCTGGGGTCTAGGTGTATGTAAATAACAAAATAACATTTATTTTTTATAAATACTACTTTAGTGCAGGTGTTTGTAAACAATTAGCAATAAAACATATGTTCTAAATTAATCTACATCTATACTATTATATAAAAGGACAAGCCATTTTTCGTTGGTTAAAACGGTACAATGTTAAATAGAGCTATAAATCGATAATAAAATTGGCTTGATTCAAATAAATTCTTTTAAAAAAAGCTATAAATATTTAGTGTGACGTGTGGATCCTAGGGATATTTAATAATCAAACGATATGTGGTTAGCGGCATTCTACACCAGAGTTTGCAACGGTAAAATTATTAAACTCTTCTGTACCAAATTTTAACTACAAAATCTTCACAATTCTAGGAAGATTTTAAATATTATAGTTTATTATTATAATAATTTAAATTCACAGTGTTAAGTGGTAGAGATTTGTCACTCTGTCATTAACTTTTATAATACCGATTATTTTTTGATATTGTGTTTAAAAAATGGGCGACCTAACCGTAGCTTTTGATGAAGGTTTTAAGAAGACTATTATTTCAGTGATTTAAAATTCATTTTAATGTTTCAGGTTTATTTAATAAATTGTACCATTGGTTGTGTGAAACAGCAGTAATATTACTAACAAGTACTATAGCAGAGAATATTAACAACATTATTATTGAAAAAGTAAATTGTGACATAGATAATATCTCTATTGATATTTTATCTCTATTGATAGGGTTGTAAGCACTGATAATGCAGTCCATTATCCGCCCGAGTTTCTTCCCAAAACGTCTCTGTCCATCTAAATTACCAACTCATAGATTAGATTTAAGGATTGAATATCCAATAATGCTTTTGAGTAAATCATTGCAATAATACCGGGTTACAGCTTTGAGTGAAAATATCTAGAAATATTGTAAGAAAATAATTCTCAACTGCATTATTAGATTTTTATTGTTAAAAAATAAAATTTCTGTTATTAGTTAAACCTATCTAAGTTCGTTACTAATAAGAGCCGGCGAAGCCGTTACTGGGGATGCTAGTAAGGCATAAATTTAAAGTCTAAAAATAAATATATTTTTAAGGTGATTCGGCTAGAAATAATTTTTATATATTTTTTAATTATAATTGATATCCATTTCTTCTTCAATGCTCAGAATTTAATTCGGTGAATATTTTGGAGGTATCGTAATTAAATTATATTAATATAACAATACCGTGAAAAAAAATTTGAAATAAATTAAAATTAAATCATTAACATTAAAGTTATGGTTGGTTCTCATCGTAATGGAAGGGCTGCTTGAGCTAAAATGGTACATACTATTAAACAATTGTAGCTAAAAGAAATTATTTTTACTTCTTCAGTGCTATTTTTCAAATGAAAAATGTACATTTCTGAATTCTATGACCGTGTAACGTCGAACCGACCTTGTATAGTCGAGGACTAATGGCTAGACGGGAGACTGGCAGTGACTGGTAGATATTCATAAGAATGAAGGACATTGGCAATAGGACTCCATTAGCGTTACCATAAAGAGCGGCATCAATGACACGTGGGCGCCATGGCGACCACCTGCACAACAAGCTCCAGCCAATCGATGCACGTCCCTCCCCTAATTGTCCCCCCACCTCTCCCCACTTCTCGTCTTCTGCCTTTGGCCATTTTTATCAATGAAACTACTTATCTCTTTGTTTCTTGATGAAACCATTCGGTTCTGAGAGACAATGGGACATTTTTTTTCTTTATTGGTGCGCTCTCAGGAGACCATTTAAACAGTTGATTGTTCTTTTTGAATTCATATGATAACCATGTTTCTGATGGTAATAGTCAATATTAGAAAAATAAATCTATTGATATTATTTTCTACAAAATAAATTTGCTTTACCTCAATAAACAAAATAAAGAAATTAAAACGTAAAAAAAAAAAAGCCTCATTTTCCCAGTTTTTATCATTTTAATATTTATAACATTTAATTATAAAATTTATTGTTTTTTATTTTATTTTTTAAAAATTATTTATTGATATTTACAAGTGTATAGATTGAAAAAAAAAAGTATTTTCATTCTATACAGGAAATAAATTTGAGAAAAAAGATTACAATGACATGTCAATAACAAGTAAAGAATTACTCGCTAATACCTCCACAATAAAAGTTCTACGTTAAAAGGTCTCTCGGCCATCTTCTTTTCAGACGCCCCGGAGTATTATCGGAAATTGATTATGAGGCAAGTTGGGATACAAGTGGATTCCGATGGGTATGGAGCCTACGAAAGGATAGGTATCTGTTTTGGGCCAAATTAGCAAATAATAAAGGTAATTTTAATTTATTAGTATAAACAAGTTGACTTCAGTTTTTGGATGATTGCATTAGTCGAATAATCAGTGCGTTTAATTAATTCAGTTCGACAAATTTAATACAAAACTAAGAATTTCATACAAAATTTTAGAATTAGACTTGAATAATCTGATAATGAGTAATATATGTTTAAAATTTGCTTCTTTTTTTTTCATTAAGTAGGAAAATATTACATTGCCCCTTCATAAAATATTTCATCTGCCCCTTCTCATTTATAGTATTTTGTTTCTAGTTGTTTTGAAATATTCAAATTTTGATACCTAATACTCCTGCTCATAATTTTTTTTTTTATTGATTGCTTTAAAGTATAAACTTTATGGCAATTGAGTTAGCCAATGACAATAATAATTACATAATAGTAAATAAACAATAAATACAGAGTTTTACATGTTATATAATTAAAACTAACAGAAAAAGCATTTCTTCATATTATAATAATTTCTGCGAACAAATGATTTTTTTTTCTTACAAGCTATAATGATATATACTAACAAGGAAAAATAAAATAAAAACATACATTTTTACAATAATTGATATTAATTATAGTCTACGGTCACAGAAGTTGTAGCAGCAATCACAATAGAATCCAATATTTTATTTAGTTAATTCAAAAGAAATAAATCAATTACTTTTTGCTAGCATTTAAAACATTTTAAATAAATAGGAAGACGTTATTTATCTTTTCTATGCTATTGCAGTATAAAATATTTTCCTAAGATAGACATTCATCTGTTTGAACTATGTAGTCTTTTAGGTATTTCTTTCGACAATTATCGTGTCTTTGGCACTCTAACAACAGATGTTTAAAGCTATTTATGATGAATAAGCTACAATATTCACATTTTTCATTAGCTTTAATTTTTTTTATTTATTCTTTTATTAATTGAAATTTACAACTGCATTAATAATTAGTAAATATGCTGTATACAATACAAAATAATGGCATGATTAGAACTTGTAGAGGAGCTACCCATTGGTAGTACTCTAATGAAATAATTACAAAAGAAGATCACGAGGCCATGTTCTTTTCAGACGCCTTGGAGGATTTCCAGGAATGGAATGGGAAGCAAGTTGTGCTACAAGTAGATTTGGATGGGGAGTAAGTTTATTATGAAAGGATAGGTATCTGGTTCGTGCCAAATTGGCTATTAAGGTCATTGTGGATTAATTCATTTGTGACAAAGTAAGTAGCATTAAGGGTTTATCGAAGGATTTTGGATTGGAGTGATTGGATGCGGGAAGAATTCGATGGTTTGGAGGATAACTCTATACCGTAAGTCCAAATAGGTCTGATAATCGTCATATAGATGAGTTTCTTGTAGTGAATCGGGAGATTTGAACGTTTGTCTAGTTAGTGTTGTAGCAGTCGAAATCGACGTGCAGCTTCTTGTCTTTTCAATCTTGTGTGAGGGTTCCAGGTAAGTTTTTTGTCCACATAAAATCCCAGCTTTCGTATTTGTTCCGCATTATTTAGCGGTACACCACTAAAGGATACAGGAGGACAGGATGAGGTAGACTTTCGACGAAGAGTAAACGTTATTTGCTGGAATTTGCTAGGGTTTATCTTAACTCTCCAGTTATGACACCATTATTCAAAGGAAGTGATATGTGACTGGAGTGTCTGGGCTTTAATTTTTAAACTATTATTTTTAAAAATATTTTCAAGCCAAATCCTTTAAATATCAATTATTATATTTTATCTGTCTAATAAATATATGCGACGTAGATCTATAAAGGTTTTAGTAACTGTGAGTACTTAGTCTTGTTATTATTTTTAAGATATTAGTAATTAAGACAGATAAATTACTTATATAATCGACAAAGATGATAAAAAAAATCCTTATTTTCACAACAAGTTAGATAGAGAGGATTTACATAACTGCTATTTTCTAAAGCTGTTAACTTCAGGTGTAAAGGTATATATTTTGCCACCTGTCAACGGTGGCCTTAACCAGGATATGTGCAAAGTCCTATAACTTAGCGCAAAGTATGTGATTGAATGCAGTTATTTCTAATGAGTTAAATTTAAAAAGTTTTAACCACAAGCTGTAGATTTTAATGAAAATATAAATAGTGACAAAAGAGGAAAACCAGGATGTTTGTGTCACCGTCTTACTTTGTTTTTAGTCGACAGAGATGGCGCGTGGGATCTCTAGACTTCCAAAAAAATTGCTTTCCCCTCCCCCCCTCCTCCTCACCAGGATGAGAAATAGCCGAAGAGGCGAGAGTAGGGCTGGCGGAGGTGAGGGAGTGCTATTGCGGAGGAAGCCGTAAAGAAAACAGATCGCCCCGCTCCTGGAGACTAACTGGCAACTCTTTGCCCACTCTAAACTGTTTATATTTCCATCTCTTTATCCGTCGGCCAATGTCTACGGGCTGTTGTACCCGGAATACGGTGTTGGAATACAGGAAGGACTCACTTTAAGAGACTAATACTACAGAACGTTTTATTGAATTCTTTGCATTGGGCATAGCTTACATTTTTTAACATCAAATCATCATATACTTTTTTTTATTAAACGTTCTAACTCTTATTAAATAATACTTAAATTATGAAAAAAAAAAGTAATGCTCATTCCAAAGCTTTGATTCAATCACCACCTCCAAGAAATATATCAACCACATGACGACTTCTACGTAGGAGCTCGGGTGGGGAACTTAATTAACTCTTCAAATAACAGTTTATTCTGGGAAGGGATCACTAGATTTACTCCACCTACATGCCATCACCTTCATATCCTTTTATTTAAAACGTTACCATCATATTGCTTGTTATGTAAAATATATCTACAGTTGTAAATAAAGTTGAAGAAAATCATCCCATTCCTTTTTCTGCACATCGTATATTTTACGGGAGTGTACAGTGTACAGAAGTTCTGTCTAAATGAATTTGGAATAGGAATTTGATTACAAATGCTTATCTAGTGATGTGGCTCTCTATACGTTTTGAAACCAAATTGTCCAGAAACATTTAAATCTCGTTTTATTTTATTTTATTATTATTAATTTTATAAATAAATGGTATGAATATTAAAATGATTAATACAGTAAAAATGTAACTTTTTTTTTTTTAACACTAACCAGAACTAAAAGACTAGTAACTGCTCATAGTTTCCAACTACTCCAACATTTACTTTTTTTAAACCTTTTATTGAGTAATTATTACAATCTGCTACAAATGTGGGCAATATGTAATATAGATGGCGTATAATTACATTCATACATTATGTACAATGAGAAAAAAAAAAAAGAAAAATAAAGTAAATAAGTAATGTAAGAAAAAGAAAACAACTATGCTGTACATAAACAATATAAAATATATTATATACAAAATGAAATAGTAAAACAAAAAAAAAATAAAAAAATAATATTAATAATAAAAGATAAAACAAAGGTAAAAATACAATTATACTCTATTTACAATTTACACTCATCCTAGGGATTCCCCCACTAGACCCGTCCCTCTACTTATGAAGGCACAAGCAAAGCACAGATAGATCCCAGCTCTTCTCCCTCAACATTTACTAGACAAGCATTAAAACTTCCAACTGAATTAAAAAAAAAAAATAAAAAAACCAAACTTTAAATATAAATTACTCATTTCCAAATTATTCAAGTCCATTTCTAAAATGTTATATTAAATTTTAAGTTTTATATTTAATTTGTTGAACTGAAATAATTAAACGCACTGATTATTCAAATAATGCAATTGACCAAAAACAGAAGTCAACTTGTTAATACTAATAAATTAAAATAGCTTTCATCACTGCTTTCGGACAATATCAGTAATTAATATCTTAATTTAAGTATAACTGGGCTTTCAAAGGCTCATAGCTACATATTTTGGGGGGTTTTCTTAGCTTTTTACTACAGAAGATAACGACAAAACATATGACTTTGATATTATCTAGGTCTAATATCGATAAAATATTTTTTTCCCTCTTCGTTAGAACATTTTTTTTTTTTAATGTACATTTTTAGTTTATATTGGGTTGTTTCACATGAAATGTCCGATTTTATAATATTTGAAATACATAGAGGATTTTGCGAGTCTCTGTTGTTTACTTCCAAAGTTCACATATCATAATCAAGCAGTTACTAATCCTCTACTTTTCTTTTATAAACATTAGCTTCCCAATCAATTGCACACTGTTTAGTATACCTTCAAATATGAACATGGAAACACGTGATTTTCGTGTAATATTTTTTTATGAGTTTGAAACTAGGTCGTTCGGCAGCTGGATTGCTTATGACAATCAGCGTCGGTCAGGGCAGTGGTTAGACATCGACGAAAGCCCAGGACAAATGCCAAAACCAAATTTGCACCCGAAAAAATTGATGGTTACAGTATGGTGGTCCATGGCTGGAATCATACATTATTCCTTTTTGGCTAGAGGTGAGACCATTACCTCTACAACCTACTGCAATGAAATTGGCCAAATGCACGAAAAATTATTGAAAAAACAACCTGGATTGGTAAATCGGAAGGGCCCTATACTCCTCCTACACGACAACGCTAGACCACACGTTTCAAAACTTACCATGCATAAATTGAAAGAGCTGGGGTACGAAGTTCTTCCGCACCCACCATATTCTCCCGACTTGTCTCCAACAGATTATCACCTTTTCAGGAATTTAGACAACTTCTGTAGAGGAAAATTTTTTGCAAATGATGCTGATATCAAAAGTGCGTTTTCAGATTTTGTTTCACTTCAAAGCTCAGAGTTTTTCAAATCCGGGATAAAAAAGTTGTCACGTTGGGAAAAATGTGTAGAAAAAGAAGGTAAATACTTCGAATAAAATTATATTGTTTTCATATTGTATTTTTACTAAAATCCCTTTACCTTGAAAACGGACATTTCATGTGAAACAACCCAATATACTAGACATAAGATACAAGAAACTGTTCGCCGTTCCCCACTACCCTAAAATTTACTAGACAAGCGTTTAAAGCTCCTTTTATATTAAAAAAGACTTATTTACATGACAATACTTAGACCAATTCCGATATAGCAAATTGATGTTAGAGGCTCCAAAAATGAATAAACGATCAATGATTAATAATTAATCTAGCAGTGTGGTTTGGTAATCCTTGTTTTATTAATTTTTTTTTATTATGATTTTTATAAGTACTAAATGGTATGGGTATTAAAATGATAAATGCAGTGAAAATGCATCATTATGTTGTTGTTTTTTTGTTTTTAACACGAAATCGCTTGTCGTTTCCGATTACTCGAACATTTACTAGACAAGCGTTCAAACCTCCCAGTTAATTAAAAAAGACATTTACATGACATTAATTAGATCCATTTGAACATTTGGAGTTGAGCTTCGGAGCCCCACTAAACCTTCCAATTCTTCTCGTATCCAATCCTTACAAACTTCGTTAAATCTTAATTGCCTCTCATTAAGTAGAAAAAAAACTTTCATAAAGATCTTTCCATATTGCTGTGTATTTGGCCCAAACCAGATACCCGTCCTTTCATAGCAAACCTCTTACTCACTCGAATCTAGTAGTCTCCCAACTTGCCTTACATTCCAATCCTAATAATCCTCCGTGGTGTCTGAAAAGAAAATGGCCAAGAGACCTTCTAGTGTATAACTACCATATTGAAGTGCTTCTAGTGAGTAGTTCCTTTGATGTAATTGACTTAATATTGTAATCATGTTCCTATTAATTTTTTTTTAAATTTTATTTCCCAAAGCAACTTTCTTCTTAAACAGAAAAAGCGTTTCTTAAACTCCCCATCTAGAGTGGATTATTGATTCCATGGATATAAAACTCCGAGAAAAATATGGCCATCAGCGGTAACATATCCAGGATAATTGGCCAAGAGACAGCAACATCACGGAGAAGAAGAAGGACCATCGTGAAGCGCTGACCTCAGCAGCTGCATTAATTAGGCCGGTTGACCCCGCATCACTAATGAACAGCAACCCCCACTTTTCAATTATCTCCTGGATCAAGTACCCACTTTCCCCCACTGCCACTTCATGTCTTCGGCACCGGTGCGAGGAAGGGCTCACTTGGGAACTCATTGAATCGTTTTACATTCAAATACTTGCTCGTCGAAAAATTAAAATGTATTACTCCCTACACTATAACTATTGTCAAATTAGTATTTTCAGATCAATTTGTAATAATTTGTAAAATTACCCACGATCTACATATTTCAGTGCATTATAGATGAATTTATTTAAAATTTATCTTAAATAATAAGGAAACCTATGTTTTTCTAACCAATAGAGGTAGAATTCCCATGCCCAACAAACTCTGAAGAAATGAATACTCAATAAGTATTTGAATGAGTGACAACGATAACGACCTAGCGACCCTGCCCACGCGAGCTCTTAATTTTTCCCACCTACTTTATCTGGAGAATCATGTCCTTTATTACCACTGTATCCCACCATATTTTTTATTCCTTCCTAGATCCTTATAATCATATTTCCTTCTGGGGACTTCAGAGGGCCAGTTACAACGAGGTAACGGGCCTCTTCTGTTGGGCCAATCACCCACAGAGGAGTATTTTTGATTCAGAGTAATAAAGATGGCCTCTTATATGGTCTGCCTAAACGGAAACGATCTGGAGCAAAAATGGACATAAGATTTGGAAACTGGAACATTAAGACACTGACGAGAAAAGAGATGGAACTCGTGGAAAAAAAAAGGAATGAAGAAAATCTTGATGAAAAGGTAGAAAGTGGACATTCTGGGCATTGGCTGGGATGTTACGCTAAAACATAAAAGCCCTGCTTTCCTCCATACGTTAGGGGCAATATAGGTCTGGAGGTCTCTGAGGTGAATCTGCTATATTGTTACTATTAGAGAAAATTATTTTTCTTTTTATTTATTTATTATCATTGTTATTTTATTTATTTTTTACTACTTCGAATTGTTTATATGTGATTAAAACTCGTTTATCACTATTATTAATTATCAAAAAGTATCGGAGAGAAATTTTAGTATTTATTTTCATCAAATATTAGTAGATTCCATCGTTCAGAGAAATTATTCGAATTATTTATATCATAAAGAAGTTAAAAATTTACAGAATTAAATTATGCTTTTTTTCTGTTTGTTTTTTTGGAATCTCCTAGTTTACTCCACCTAAACCTGTATGTTACCAATCTATTCCAACCAGAGGGGAAAGGCCGAAATGCATTTAGTGGGACCACCCCGTAGTAAATATTAGCGACCTAGGGGGGGATTCAACTCACCTTCTGTACCTTGTAATCTGGGCCCCACGCCAAAACTCGTTGGGCCATAATTTCCTCAAATTATGTATTTTACATTCGAAAATTGTGAAATAACAATAAACACTCTACTTTACTACATGAAAATGTTTTAGGACATGTCATCGGTACAAATGCAAAATATTGGAAGTAAATATCACCGCTTTCTAAACTATATCAGATTTCATTGAAGATCACTGTGACTAAATTATTTTTCCTATGAACTAGAAGTAATAATGTTAATAGTAGAGTGAATCCAGACTGGAGTGTTTCAACGTAAAGCATTCCTCAAGCAATCGCTTTTTCTTCTTTTCCTCTTCCTTTATCATCTTCCCATTCCTTGCGTAGAGTTTTCTCAGCCCAACGGAACCAGTCCTATCCGGTCCTGACAAAACCTCTCAAGCAATCGTTAAAGATCATAAACAAAAAAGTGCGTTATTTAGATGATTTGAATTGCTATCGATGAAATCGAATGATAATTAATGTGTGCTGTGAACGAATATGGCAATTTTACCAGAGCATCATTCTTCCTAATGGAAATAAAATTTGTTTAGTTATCTGACGAGTCAATAAATTTATGCAAATCCAAGATTTTTTTCTTGATAGTATACCTCATTCTATCATTGTTTATTTTAGAATAAATTTAAGTATCCACCATTGGTTGTCATACTGGAGTGATTCACAATGATGATTTCCTAGATTTATTAAGCTTATTCGGTGTGGGGGCCCTTTCAATTTGTATAATTTTTGACCCTCCAAAAAACGAAAGAGGTTTTTGTTTTTAATTCTTGGAAAATTGAACTATTATTAAGATTGTGGAAATTCCCTCTTGTTTTTATTATACCGCCTTGACGAATTCCCTCAATGCTTCTACTGGTTTAGAAGAGGGAAGATAAATATGGGCGACTGTGAGGACAAAGAAGACCAATCGAAAGGCCATATCTGATAATACAGGGCCAGTGGGGTCCAGAGCTTTCATTAGGAGAACCGTGCAAATTGACCATTTGTCTCAGCTCCTTTCCGCCCTAGTTCTGTTCCTTCTCATCTCTTTTATTTACGCCCAGCTTTCTATTCGTTCGATTGAGTTCAAATTCACGTATTATTTATCGTGTTATGATTATTAGTTGATTTATATATGTAGAATTTTTCTTAGGAACAACAATTTATAAGCTAACAAAAAAGATGTATACAAGTATGTACTAGGCTTACCAGATTAATTCTTCCTTCTTTTTTTTTTAATTTTTAATTAATTTCTTTAGAGTTATATATTAAATTTATATATTTATTTATATCATTTACTAAAACTATCATTTTTTCAATTGTCTTTTTTCATCGTTCCTCAGTGCCTTTGAGATGTCTCGAGGTATTCCCGATTCAGTCAACCTTTTGGTGTGGTTAAACATTTTGTTACTGAAAAACCATTGCCACACTCTCACATTTGGGGGGGGGGGGAGCTCCTCTGGTTATAAGGTGAAGGTGTGCAGTTCTTGTCTGGCCAATGCTTAATCACGTTAGGATTACTTATTCTCTACGCATAGTACAATAACTGGCGAGCTCAAGGAGTATCATAAAGCCATGGCGATGGCATTCATTTCAGCCGTATAAACACTGCAAAGTTTGTGTAATTTACACTAATGCGTTTTTTGAGGAGTGACAAAGGCCAATGCTGTTGATGTGTCCGACATTTCGTTTATTTAAAAAAGAAACAAAATATATAGTTATTTTATTCATCAGCCACACTCTATCTATTTTTTAAGTACTATTTAATGCATGAAAGATAGAGGGATAATAAAATGTTTCTGGATGATTTATAAAAATATGAAAAAAAAATCGCAGTTATTGATGTTTAATGCAATAATTAACTAAAAATAAAAAACAAAAAATAAATCATTCTAGTTATCAAAATAGATCACTCGTCCAAAACCAACCCAGATTTTTGTTTGATTGACCAAATTGTATGAATTAGAATATATTTACCCAACTGCCAAACACCTCTTTTAACAGTCTGCTCTGGGATGATGGATGTTTAACATTCGAAACTATTCTTTGAATAAAAAATTCCGATAGAAGTGGTCAATAATTTTCAAATGCTAAGAAAAAAGTTAGAATATGAATTATGAATCAGGGACATAACTATGTTTGGACGGGCGGTTTATCCTTAGGTTACCAACCTGATCAAGCCGGGACGGTATGGTCAAGATTCATTTCATGTGTTTACCAGGAAATAAATTATAACACGCCCAGGTGTTATTCGAACTCACCTTGTGTGCCGAGAGCACTGAGATCCTCATTCGCAATAAATTTAGGCTTATATATCAAATAATGATTTTTTATGTGAAACACTAAATGTTATTCAAATATTAAAACAGAACACGATGCAGACCCAGATAATGTCTTGAATAATTTACATGTATTTCTACATTATTTTTGTTTCACTATTCTTTTTTATATTATCTAATGTTTATCTTACATCTTTTAATGACCCATGAGTATGGCTATCATTGTTGTCAACAAAAAAAGAATTATTGATTCAATCTCTCTTAATTTTTGTAATTCGACATATCCTTAAATATCTTTGTAGTCAAACGCATTTTAGTAACAAATTAACATTAAATGGAAATCGCAACGCTTTACAAACTTTAAAGCATATTTTAGTAGACTTTACGCTATTTGCTAATATTTGACAAGGTAATAAATTAAAGTAAAATAAATAATCAGTGTCATATTATTTATAGTGAGATACTAACTGTTCATCGAAATATAAGTTAAAAGAGAACACGATCCATTGGCAGATAATTTCTGGAATAATTCACAAGAATAGATTAGCAGTCGAATGTCCAACCACGGGTTACTGTATTCTCGCTGACCGCTTTGGTTTTGTATCATTCACCAACGGGGTATTCCCCGTTCAACTCGGCTTAAATAATCGACTCTCCGATATATCGATTCTAAAGGCCCTCAATAATTCACCCCTCTTCGGTATCAACCCCTAATTTGTTCGGTTATTTGTTCTTACCGAGCTCTATAACCAAACCGCAGCACAGCCTTCCAATTGTGGGTATTTACAAGCCGACCTTTGCTGTCTCATTAGCGCGGGGAACGGTTTGTGGTAGAGAAGATCCTTTGGCTTGGGGGTAATTAGTTTAATCAGTTAGTTCTCATAATAATTTACACGTGCTATCCTATGCTTTAAGGACTCGCCGTGTTATTAAATGTTTTATAAACATGTTATACTTTGATTAAAGAATTTTGTTGCCTAATAATTTAGTGGGTCCGCCGAAAAACGTTCTAAGCGACAAAATTTCCAAAGTAGCAATAAATTAATGACATTTTATCGTAATGTTTTTTTTGTTTTTTTTAAATTACCACTCGAAAAAAAAAAAAAAAAAAAAAAAAAAAAAATATATATATATATATATATATATATATATATATATATATATATATATATATATATAGAGAGAGAGAGAGAGAGAGAGAGAGAGATAGAAAAAGATTAACTTTAATAATATTCCACTTATGTCCGTTGAACAGATCCGCTTCCTGGAACTACATCTGAATAAACGACTGATTAGAAATCCGCATCGTATCTCAACAAACCCCATCGACTGAAGAGACAAGAAACTGCTCGTAATTTTCGACTACTCCTGCATTTAATTGACAAGCAATCAAAGCTTCCAATAAATTACAAAAGACTTCTCTAAATGGCAGTAATTAGACCAATTTGAACATACGGAGTTGAAGTTAGGGCTCCACTAAACCTCCCAACTCTTCTGGTATCCAATCCTAAAATACTCAATGTTCCATATGTTGCAGATTTGGCCCAAACCAGATTCATAGCAAACTCCATACATACTCGAATCAACCAGTCTCCTTACTTTCCTCACACTTTATTCCCAATAATCCTCCGAGTCGTAGTACTACAATGATTCTACGAGTAAGTAGTTATTTACAAGTTATTTACATGCCACTGTAATAATTTTCCTCAAATTTACTTGTTGTATATAATATGTACAGTTGTAAATAACAATAAATAGCTTTAAAAAAAAAATAAAACAATTTCCATGCAGCTATGATGAAGGCTTGAAATTTGACAAAGCGATAACACAATAATTTAAAGCCATTATATTGTTTGTGTTGTTGTTTTTTTAATGACCACACACCCCAGCTATTTTCCTCTAATAAATAAAAATTAAATATCTCACAATCAGTTCTTATCTGTTATCACTAGATATAAAAATGCATCGTCAAGATGCCTATCACTATAAAAATAGAAAACAAAGGAAATATACGTTGATCATTTTTTTTTTTTTTTTTAAGAAAAAAGACGTGATGGAGTTGTATGACATAATGTCTTTTGTGTTTTATATAAAATTTCCAGGTAAAAGAGTTGCCCGCCAGCGTGTGATAACAAGGAGTGCTTTTACGTTGAAAAGCTTGAGAACCGAGCCCATAAACAGGGCATACTTAAAACGGGTTATGTCCCTTACTCGATAAGACCTTCACATTCGCCCTGAATTATGTTTATTTTGTTATAAATATACATAAAATCATCATTAAATTTGAATTAGCTTTTTAGAAAAATTAATATTCCATAAATTAAGTTAAATTAATATTGCTTTAAATTAAATAAAAATTGATGAAAAATAAATTAATAAAATATGAAGTTGATAATAATACTTGTATAAGTTATTGATAAATTATGAAATTAATGAATGAAAAGCTTTTAAAATACTAATTTTGAAAGAACGCAGAACCTCATCACCTGATTAATTTACATAATTAATTGAACACCTGTGTAAGTCGGTATGACCAATACATTAATCTCATATGATTTTTTAATTTCTTCCTATAGTATATTAATTCATTCATTTTAATCATAAATTGACAAACGGTCTAAAATGGTGAATAATTACAGCAGACACATTCACATGACAATAATTAGACCCATTTGGACATACGGACTTGAGGTCTGGTCCACTAAACCATCTTATTCATCTCATATCCAATCTTTTCTATTCAAAATCCTTTAAAAAACCCTCAACGCTCCTTACTTTGTCACAAATTAAGACCTGAATGATCCATATGTGGCTTTTAAGCCCAAAGCAGATATCTATTGATTTATTGTATAGTCTATAACCATACAAACACACCAGTCTATTTCTTCCTATACCGATTCCAATAAGCCTTCTAGTTTCTAAAAATAATTGTGCCCCCTTTTCATATATAATTTTTATTGAAGTCCTATCGGTGGGTAGTCTCTTAGCAAGCAATGAACGTGTTATTATCAATAAATATATCAACTTTTAAATCGTATACAATTGTTTTATGCTTGACTGTTGTATAAAATAGGATAGATTATATCTAGCGAAATTTATAGAACTGACAAATAAAAAATATAGGTATGTGAGTGATAAGAAATAATTAGCAATTAGTAACAATGAAATAATTAAACGCTAGAAAATGTTAGACAGAAGTACCCTTATCGAATGTCTGTAATTTTAACTCGCATGTAGGTAACTGGGTGTTCAAAAGAGACTGGACGAATGAATTCAATAATGATTTCTTTACTAGAAGGTAGGTTCGTGTTACCATGTAATGTTTTATTTGAAAAGTACATTTGTACGCTGATGCATTTTCTAAGGATAACCTCAAAGATACATACATCGATTGTATAAATTTCAATTTTTTTTTTTGTCTAGTAATGATTCATTAATATTTAAAATTCTGTAGGTCCCGTCCAATAGATACTATTCACAGTCCTCGTCAGTCTTATATAGATGCCAACAGTGAACTACTCACTTTGTCAACAGGAATTCCCGACTGCTGTTGACATAGGGTCCCTACTGCTAACAGAACATTATACCCTCGTTGCAATAAGACAACTACGTCGCTTGAAAGCTAAACACTGACAGAATCCTACATTATTTCAGCTAATAACAATATTCACGTTTTCTGTTTATTATTAGCTCCGGTTTCTTGTTCCAGTCATCCTCATTTGTTTCTTGTATTTTCCTCTCACCATCCTGACACTGATCAATTGAAATATACTTTTGATAATGAATAAGTAAAAAAGAAAAAAATATTTGTTTATTTTACAGTGATTTTACGTTTGGTTAATTCAGCAATTTCAGACCAGTGAAAATTCAGCAATCCTAATTAGTCCAGTAAAATAAGGGTTTGCCGAAGAAAAAACTGCGGAACTTTTATCCTCAATGGATTTTTATGTTTTTTGGGGTGCTGAATCCAAATCTGAAGTTTGCTATCACGTCAACCATCGGCTTCGTATTCAAAATCGCAAAAACCGCTAAAGAAAAACGCGTTATTTTTGTTCTATAACACGATAACGAAGCTTTTTTCGAAGAAAGTCTTTAAATATTAATTGTAGCTGGAACTAATATCTACATAATGAAAAAAAGAAATCCGAAATCAGACCATTTTTCGCGAAGTTACGTAATTGGGAAAATATGGCGAAATTGGCCAACTTGCCGTCAGTCCCACAGCTCCGCGAAAACACGTTTGTTGTACTCTTTTGGCTATAACTCTGAAACTATTTGTCCGACACAAAATTACTTTTTTTCATCTTGAAGCTGATTAAATTTATTATAAGAATCTATAAATGTACTGTTATAATCAAACCCCGTAAAATGTACATGCCAGCCCGCTAATAAAAACCTACTGTTGTGAATTCCAAGTGTTTTTTGGCACATTCGTCACTCTAACTCCTCAAATATTTGTTCGATCCCAAATTTCTTTTTTCTGTTTCAAAGCTGATTAAATTCGCTATCAGATGCTATATATGTGATTTTTATTAAATCCTGTAAACCACCCAAGCTAGCACGCTAAATGTGTATGTTTTGGCAAAATATGTAAATTATGACATGTTCAGTAGACTGGTGTAGGTATTTCACGGTGTTAATTATAAGTTACATATATAGTATCTAATTGTAAAATTAACCAGCTTTTAGATAAAAATATTAAATTTTGGATTCGACAAATGATTTTGGAATTATAGCAAATAATGTGCCAAAAAACATGTAATTTACAAAAGTAAGTGATTTTCAGCGTGGTAGCTTTTGTATTTAAAGAATTTCGATAAACATTTCATATGCAAGATCTAATTTTAAATTTAGCCGCCTTTTTAGATTGAAAAAAAAAAACATTTTGAATCGGACAAATACTTTCGGAGTTATAATGATAAATGTGCCGAAAACCATGGATTTAACAACAGTACGGGTTTTTAGGCGTTTGTGATATTATATTTATAGGATATTATAACTCCGAAAGTATTTGTTAAAAAAAGTAATGTTGTGTCGGTTAAATAGTTTCAGAGTTATAGCCAAAAGAATACAACAAACGTGTTTTCGCGGAGCCGTGGGACTAACGGCAAGTTTGCCAATTTCTCCATTTTTTTTCAATAACGTAACTTCGCAAAAAATGGTCCGATTTCGGATTTCTTTTTTTTATTATGTAGGTACTAGTTCCAGCTTCTAATATCTGAAGAATTTCTTCGAAAAAAGCTTCGTTATCGTGTTATAGATAAAAAAACAAAAATAACGGGGTTTTTTTTGGCGGTTTTTGCGATTTTGAATATGAAGCCGATGTTTGCCGTGGTAGCAAACTTCAGATTCGGATTCAGCACCCAAAAAAAACACAAAGATCCGTTGAGAATAAAAGTTCCGCAGTTTTTTTCTTGAAAACGGCCTTTTGGAGCCTTATTTTACTGGACTAAAAGCAGTAGAGGAAATGTTTTCATAACCTACAGTTGCCATTTCGTATTATGATACCAAACATATCAATCTTTTACTTCCAGTATTTCTATATGTAGTTAAATTGTTTTTTTAGAAACGATTGAAAAATTAAAAAAAATAAATTATCCAGTATGAATCAATATTCCAATTTTATGTCACGCTAACGGGAAACGTTTCTGCACATTTCTCGATGATGAGTTTCCCCCTCTGAACTGGACTAATATCTTAAAAAACAAATATATATATATATATAATGTGTATGAAAATACTTTTAAAAAGTAATACTGAGCTTTAGGGCTCCACTAAACTTTCCAATTCCAATCCTTACAATCCAAAACCCTTCAAAAAATCGTCAGCCCTCGTTACTTTATCACCAATAAACTTATCCATAAAGATCTTAATGTTCCATATGTTGCTGATTTATCCCAAACCCGATACCTATCCTTTCATAGTAGGCCCTAGAACCACTCAAATTCACTTTTTTCTCAACTTGCTTCCCACTCCATTCCCGATAATCCTCGGAGGCGTCTGAAAAGAAGATGGCTTAGAGATCTTCTAGTGTAGAATTTTTATTGAAGTGCTACTAATGAGTAGTTCTTTTCAGGTTTTGTCATGTTATTGTAATCGTTATTAGTACATTCACTTGATGTATACATTTGTACAGTTGTAAATTTTAATAAATTAATTTTTAAAAAAGAAGAAAAACGTAACATAAAATCGTTTATCTTATAATCGCATGGTTTAAATACAAGTAAATAAATAACTTTACTGTTTTGAATAACTAACTATTATTGAAGATTTTAAATATTATTAAATTAATTAAAAAGGTAAGTCTTAAGTATTTTAAATGGAAATGTCTGCACAATCGTAGATTTGAATGGCGGTTTTTCCAAATGTTTCTGAGATGCCATTATGCAAGACATATTGGAGCGTATCTTACAATACAATTAGGATTGATGAAATGATTGTCACTTCTATTTGAATTATGTTATTAGAATACTAGTTTCGAATGTTAAACATTCATCTTCATTTCTGAGGAGATCTAACTCAAGATGAATGTTTAACATTCGAAACTGGTATTCTAATTAAATAATTCAAATAGAAGTGGCAATTAATTCATTAATCTTAATTTTATAGATCCTCCTGTACAATAGTGCGTACCTCAAGTGTATCCAACTTTCAAAAAGAGAAGTTTTGATTCTGTGGTCTCAATGCTCTGCAAGCGTTCACAAGCGGCGAACACCAGAAGTGCGAGAATAATTTAAGATTGCATATTTCAAAAGATTCCATAATTATGGTATACGATATTATAATCATTTCATTGGAAAAATAAATAAATAAATATAACTGTACTGTTTTTTAAGCTTTTTTAATCATTGCAATCTGAGCATAACATTGCAAAATAGGCGTTTTATAGGCTTCCTCTCTCAGCCAGTGAGTAAAATGAGGCAAAGACTGAGGTGTCGAATTTAATAAAAAAAATTGACGTGGTTGAGGTCTCATCTAGTGTTGATTTTGTGAAAATGATTAATAGGCCCTGCTGGGTGGGTAAAGCCTTGGGAGATAAATGGGCCTTTTAATTGAAAATCCTAGCGGCGGCCATAGCCTCCTTGATTAGTCTTATATCAGAATGGATTATTCTCCTCAGGCGTCCAATAACTTATATCTCGAAATCTCATCCATGAGTAGATAATCGTCAACATTATGTCTTCTGTTTCATGTACCAAAAGTGGCCTGTTAGAACGTATATATGGTAACTCGTTCTCATATCGAAGATACAGGAGAAAACATTAATTCCAAACTACTTTAATACTATTGTCTCTTTGACGTGATATGTGAAAGGGGGGGGGGGACTTTAAATGTTTCATTTTGAGTTTTTCGCTCATTACTCGAAAAAGTTGCATTAAGAATACGTCACAATTCTTCGGAGACATATTTCTTAAGAAGACGACTGTGTTTAATTTGTATTTATGTGTAAATTAACAAAGGATTATATTGCGACGTTAAACAAAAAGACCATACGGAGAATTTTGTATAAAATCGAGTATAAAGCTTATAGCATGTGTAGGAGTTAAATATATATAATTGGATTCTGGATTCTGTCTATTTCTCGCTTCATGTTCTAGTTTCTCGATATCTACTACTTGACACTTTTACGTATATATAACACTTGCTAGCATCCCGGGTCGCGGCTCCACTGAGCGTAGCCAAGGACAGAAATTTTTTTTAAAAAATCATGTCTGCATTTTATACTATTTTTTGGGGTGTGATGTATATCTGATACGTACTTATATATACACTAAAATTTTTACATGTCAGCATATAGACTTATTTGTTCTTAGGAGAGGTTTATAACTCCTTTTGGCAATGGATAGAACAAAAAAAGGCAGAATTGAAACTTGAGTCAAATTATAACGCGATTTTAAAGAATACCGAGTCGTTTTAAAAATCTCAGTTTTTTTCAGTTATCTCCGTCTACCTCCGCAATGTTGCTTATGTGGATTGACAATTGATTGCTTTTAGGACATATAAAACTTATATAGTTGCAACTAATAGTTGAAGTTTTATTTGTTTATCGATGAAAACCTTGTACTGCTGAAATATGCAATTAAACATTATTTATTTAATGATAATTAATATAGCAGTAATATTCATCCTGGTACCATTGCACATATTAGGTGGTTGAAGTTCGATTAAAACATAACAAGATATCTTATTTTTAATTTTGATGTATGAGAAATTATTTTATTGATTTTACCTAAATAAATTTAATTGCCAACCAAAAATCTATACGAAAGTGTGGAAAACATTGTTTCTGCCACTTAACATTGTACATTAAAATTTTATTATTAAACACAGGTTTTACTCTTTTTTTTTCTTTTTTTTTCTCTCTATTTGTTTAATCCGCACCTGTCACTTATCATGTGGCACAAGCAGATGTGATAAATTGTTGTATACAAGATAATTGGCATGTCAGGCATGAGGGAGGACAGCACCCAGCGGTAATTACTCATAACATGAACATGATATTTAATCAGTTTTAACGGAGTAGATCTCAACCAACTCTTTTTAGGGTATTATCTGGCAAGCTTATGAAGACCATACTTTGTATTAAATTATTGATATGTCCTTGAAGTTTGTCGTGAAGTCTTTAATGTAAAATCTGGATGTGATCTTGTACCACGGGTATGTGTAAGTCTGTGTGTAAAGTTTTGTTATTGACATACCAGGGGGATTGTGTAATGAGTCCTAAAGTTTTTGACTGGAAAGTCTGTATTTTTTGGATGTGTGTTTTTTTAGCTGTTCCGTAAATACTCTATATTTAAATCTATTTTAGTAATTTAATTGAAAATAATTAAATTTTAATATTAATGTTATGCTCCATATAACACCGTAACATTGTAACCTCTCATGTAGAATGGCGCTTACCACGGTCAATTTTCAAACTTTAACATTGTCCTCATATTTTCGCTTTTTTAACAACATATTAATTAAAAATCAGTAGATTTTATAATTAAATGCTAAGCCTCCCTGGAACTATAATGATGATGTGGTTAAAATTTGTTCCAGATTGCCAACGATGTTGCAAATTACAAAAACAAAATGTAATGATGACTCTGGTTAATAATATTATTATTTTTTATTCTTCTAAAATTAAATTTGTGTAATATTTGGCCTTTCCTACTTGAACTATACTGCCGGGATTTAGGATTGGAATATCTGTTTCGAATTCAGTGGCCTATTAGTGTAGGTAGCCCAAGACAAATATGGTTTGGTGCCAATAATCGCTTGGTAATTAGATTTATAATGGAATTGCATAAGGAGTTGATTTAATCAGATTACAAAATTAATTATTTTGCTGATAATGATTTTAATTTAATTTAATTATTATCATCCCTTGGTAAAAATTTCAATGAATTTTAAATAGTTTTATCTCACTGCTATGTTCTAAATATCATACAATGATTTGGAAGTATTATATTTTGACATTTCCAATTCAATCAAACCTTTCGAAACATTTCAATAGAATCATTTAAAAAAATCTTGAATGTATATTCCACGAATAATTGAATTACAATAGGGTTGCCAATTAGTTTACCTATGATGAACTTCAATTATAACTGCATTAATCATAATATCTTTTAGATAATGATATAGAATTATTAGTTGGCGATTTTTAGTTTTTTTCACTGAACAGTCCATTAGACAACTATAACAAAATCCTAAACTAAATTTCATTATATTTATTCTTTGTTTTCAGGGTTATATTATGCCTGACTCTAATAAAGAAATTATATCATAATGGACCATATGATATTTCTTTTGTAAAGTTCTTCAAAGGTGTTAAAGGTCCCGATAACAATTGGATTAATCAATCTTTTATTGTATTGTATTTTGTAATTACAACTTTATTGTAATCGCACATTAATTGCTTTACTTAACCTTTGAATTGGACGGGAGACGGTGTTGAAGTCTTTTAAAGATAATGTTTTCCTCTTTTTTTTTTTTTTTTTTTTTTTTTTTTTTTTTTTTTTTTTTTTTTTTTTTTTTTTTTTTTTTTTTAGACTAAGTGAAACACTTTAATTTCCTCCACGTTTTCCTCCTTTTACGTTATAAAAATAACATTAAATGGTTTAATAACTTTGTCATAAATTGTGATTAAAAATGCTTTAACTGAACAAAATCATAAGGTGTCCTTTTAAATCATTGTAGGCATTAGGAACTTTTATTTAGAACTTCAGAAATATTTTAGTATTAATCAGACCTGGAAATTGTATGTTTAAAGAATGTTCTATTGATTAATTTGCAGATATGTTACAATTAATTATGTTTAATATGATAACTATTAATGTATGAATTAATTAAATATTATTTTTGACTTAAGTTTAATATTGGAGTTTATGAAATATTTAATAGGAGTATCAAATTAGGTTCTCTTAAGATATCTTAAAGTAAAAATGACTTCGAAGAATGTAATGTTTATTTAATAAATCAAATTTAAATGAAATTACTTATAGAGAGAATTTGAAAAAATGTATATATCGTAACAAGAGCAATTAAAAACAATTCTTTTATATATACTTTTTTTTAAATTAATAGACCGTATGAATAGCAAGTATTGCGAAAGTTAGGTACCTCACATGTTTAACTTTATTGGAGTTTATCCTTCGTTTCAACTGGAGGAAAAAACATATTTGCCATTAATTTCAAGTTTGGCTAAGCCAATTGGTTTAGGGCTGTTATTGGTAATGTTAAAAGTTTCGGATGAAGTTATGGTCGCTACTTTTCTGTACAAACTGGTCACCGCAAGAAGTCAGACCATTACCCCTTTAATTGAAGGGGACTTATAAAACGTTTGTATATGATGGTTTTCATTATCTGAACGTTAAAGGGAATTTAAGATTTTTTTTAAAAATAAAACCGTAAATATTAGATGCACGTTCAGCCATTGATTCATTATTTTAATTTAAAAGTTTCAGTTAATAGAAATCTGTTAACTTTTTTTTTTGCCACGACAGAGATCTCTGTAACGCTCGGCATTCAGATTTTAAAAACATCGGCAGTATCCTTTACCAATGAGAAAAAAAAAATGATCCTCATTTAATTATTTTTGGTTTTGATTTTACATACTCTAAAGTGATGTAACAAATGATTCCAAAGAAAATTACATGGACATCCCAATGTACTCATAAATGGAAAATATGAGAAAACATCCTAAAAAGGCTGAAAAGAAACAGGATGAGGGATCTCCTCGTCAAAATGAATAAAAAAGGAATGAAGAGAGGAGAAGGTGCCTTTGAGCAAATTTCATGTCTTACACTTCTTGTATATATTCACTTATTAGATTCATTGATTGTCTGTATTACGAAAAAATAAATAAAATAAAATAAAACTAATGTATATTTTATAAATTCTTACTAACCCCAAATAAAAACTTATTATCTGTATTTTTTACTAGATTCATTATCTACTTTATTAACCATTTTATTCCTTAGTTAAATTTTTGATGTGTTATTTTTCTGGGGTTTTTTTTTTACTATAGAACTAATGATGGTTTTGCTAGATGGGGTGTGCAGTCATGGAAGCACAATTAAAAACATGAATTCATTGTTCCGACATTTCGGTCTACAATGTAAGATTTCAACAGAACTAGAAGGTAAAAAACAAAAATAAATAAAAAAGATAAGGAAAGAACGCATTATGAAAAAAAAAAGGAATAAAGAAATTAAATATGTTGTCTTAATAATGATTACAAAAAAAAAAAGGCTTCTAGTACTGATGAAGGCTTACATTGTACGTCTTATGTGTATGGCTTACATAACGTCAGTGTAATAAATCAATATTTGTAATTGTGTTTCCATGGCAGCACAATCCAACTACCAACATCATTTTTAGTAAAAATGTTTTTGAAGCTATTATAATCACCAATATATATATATATATATATATATATATATATATATATATATATATATATATACGTATATATGTATATACTTATATAATAAATATATACTTGTACCTCAATACGAGATGCTCACCCGTGGTACTTGTGATTACTGTGAAAAATGAAGCCTGTTTTGATAAATGATGAATTACAAAAGGCGAAGTAATTTGGGAAGTTCTAGAGGACTTAGTCTCATTAATTACTTGGGTGGACAAAGTGAAGCAGGGGTAATGACAAACAGATCTTTGAGTCTCAGTGATGTACTGTCCTCAGGGGACAATTATTAAGAAGATATTATTGGGCAAGTTTGAAATTAATTCTGGGTTATATTCGGATCAACTGATTAGTTAAAGACAATTAATAATTTTGTATTAACCAAAAGGTCTATAACTTTAAAACAGCCTGAATATCTTTTATATCAATTATAAATAAGCAAAAAAAAAAACGTTAATAACGATTATATTCTTATAATCTGCCTACTTTAGAGGCGGTGTCGGTTTTGTTTTAAATCATTATTCTTTTGTGGTGAAGCAACTGATGTAAGATAAAAAAAAAAAAAAATAAATAAAATAAAACACATTGTGAACGAAACAATAGCCTACAGCTTTTACACGTTTTTCCTCTTCATTTATCCTTTTTTTTTTTACTGCTGTATAAAAAAAAGAAACGTTCAAACACTTCCAGTTAAAATGCAAAGCCACTGATGACTGGTTCCGTTAGGATTTTATTTCAGGCTGATATTGTAAAAAATAACCAGTTTTTCCATTTAGATCTTTTATAAGGGACAATATCTTTTCAATTTGTTCTTACAGTTATCACATTAATCATTACTGGTATTAATTTATCTAATAATATTTTATAACTTTATTGTTTTTTTGTTTCAATTATCCCTTATCAATATTTGTAAATCATTAGAAATTATGTCTCATATCAACTCATGAGAGTTTTGGTAACATTCTAAAATATATTGTTAATTTATATATATTAAAATTTATATTTATTATTATTTTGTATTTATAAAACAATATGTGAGGGCTAAAAAAATGTGTCCTTAAATATTATTGTTTATTCATTTATTTTCAGTGATATTAAGCTGACAATGATTACAATGTTTAGGACTTTTATTACTAAAGCTTTTTTTTTTTTTTTTTTTAATAATTTTTTTTTTTTTTTTTTTTTACATCAAATTTGTAGAAAAATTAAGAAAATAGATTATAAGAAAGTCACAATGTTCAAAAATCAGAATACGTCGCTCGCTCTAGATCTCTGCTCGCTCTGGTCTAATTTCATGAATATTTACTTTTTACTGACTTCGAACCTTTTACCTTTTACCTAATTGGTAGCATATGTGCTCTCTTTCTTTTAACAGGAAATATACTTTTTTTTTTTTTAATTTGAAATTTTCTCGGGTACTCCAAGACCCTCGCTCCAACATCGAATTCCCTATTCGAAATCTGTGAATTTCCAAACTATGCGCCCATCCTGGAAACTGCAAAAATAATATGCATATTTCCTATTTAAAACAAATTAATAATAAAATCAGAATGTATATAATTGATAAACGTTCAAACCTTCCAATTAACTACAAAAGACTCATATATGAGTACATAACTGTAATGAGACCAATTTGGACTTATGTAGTTGAGCTTTGGGGCTGTACTAAACCATCCAATTCTTTTCGTATCTAATATACTTAGAAAAATTCTCAATGCTCCTTACTTCGTCACAAACAAACTTATCCGAAAAGATCTTAATATACCTTTCGTTTCTGACTTACCTCAAACCAGATATCAATCCTTCCATAGCAAACTCCACAACCTTTTGAAATCCATTAGTACCTCAACTTGTTTCTAATTCCATTCCAGATATCCCTCCGAGGCGCTTCAAAGGAAGGTGGCTTCGGGACCCAATAACATAGTACTTCATTATATAGAACCTTTATAAGTGCTGCCAATGGGTAGTTTCTTTAAAAACAATTAACGTGTCATTTTTAACATTATCATCACATTTACTGGATGTATTATATTATAAATTGAATACAGTTATAAATTAAAAAAAAAAATCGTCAATCAATCAGAAAAATCAGTTCTGAAGAAAGGCTCTCCTCTAAAAAAATATTCCTGAAAATGATAAAATTAATTTCAACTACAACCGTGTAATCTTATTGTCAATTTTAATTGATAAAAAGTACAAGACATTTATCTGAAAGCAGTAGATTCTTCACTACCGGTTTGTGGACAGAGCTAAGTAGAAGATAAACATTTTTAAAGCGTACACCGAGAGGGAAAGAGGGGTTGAGGAAGTTGCAGATAGAGAGAGGGGTATTGGTAGAGTTAGGGACAGTAAAACAAAGAGGTGGAAGTGTTTGAAGTAGAGGCCCAATGTCAATATAATAAAGTCAGGTGTTTGTCACCAGTCGTCAACCCGCAGCCTGCATGTCCCCTATTTCCAAATCTCTTTACCTTTTTTATTTCTTTTCCTCCTCTTACCTTCATTTGTTCTTCTCACCACTATTTGTCCGAGCCGTTGTGACATACCTCTTTCTTATTGGGAGATAGTTTACACGGCTAACTGATATGGGGTGGGAGATGAGGGAATAAAATCAGTATACACACATTCCTTCATGTTTACTTTTATCATAAAAACATTGTGTTTCACCATTTTATTTGTTTTTAAGCCATTTAAATATAATTAAAAAAATAAACAATACAAGTATTTGCTATTTCAGTGATCATAATAAGCTTTATAAATTCCCGTGTCTAAGACCGTAACTTTTCCGGGCAGCTTTTTTTACATTTAAAATGTAAAAAAAGCTGCCCGGAAAAGGTTAAACCTTTACTTTGAATCCTGTTTTTAAAACATAAAGTTTTCTTAAAATCAATAGCACCAAAATAGCGGACTTTTAAAGCCATTCAAGGATGTTTATTTAGTTACCTGATTATTCACTAGAACTGGCCAATTTATTTACTGGACTCAGAAAAGTTTGTTCCCACATGCCATATTATTAGCCATGCTTTTTTATCATGTTTAAGTCGCTGTCATATTTTTTTTTTGTATTTATTCTGTTAAAAAGATCTCTTAAATGTATGTCTTAAGGAAATGAGTCATAAGGGAAACCCCGTTGTAAATCTAAAACTTAACCTACCTGCCCCTTTTTACTTCTCTCAAATTCAGTGTTTTAGTTACCTCGAAGGTGAGTGCCTATGCTTGATTTCTTGTCTTATCTTTTTAAAAAACTTTAGTATATATTATCTATGTAACATAGTACTGATGTGTTGAAAAAAAATTTTTTTTTGTATGTTTTAGAACTGAAGATGAATGTTTAGCATTCGAAACTAGTTTTCAAATAAAATAATCTCAATAGAAGTGGCATTTAATTCATCAATCCTAATAAAACTAATAATTCAATCATCAAAAATAAAATGAAATAATGAAAATCAAGTAACAAAAATTAAAAATAAAAATAAAAATAAATAAAAAAAATAAGATACATTCTTATTATATGTACAAAGCAGACACACTCAGCCTAGGGAACTCCGAATCGAGCCTATTCCCCTTCTTATTGGGAGTCAAGGCTAGACCGAAGAGATCCTAGTGCTGCTCTCTCAGCAGCATCACTAGTAATATCCAGTGGAGGCTGAGTGGGAGCGCTATAGCCATATATGCTCAGGACATGAGTGGAGAAGCTGGTCACTACCAGGGGTTATTATGTTTGTTAAAACTGATTTTCTTTATATCATTTAAAAATTATATATAAAACGTTGCTAGGAAAAATCAAATGTTATCCTCGTCGATTCCGTTAAATAAGAAATAAAGTGTTACCAACTTATTCAAAGGTCACAGGAGGCTTAGAAGATTATAACAGTGCTCTTAACTCACTCTGACCATTTTTCGAATCACCAATTTATTCCTTGTGGCATCAATAAATTTCTTGCATTTTTCCAAATATTTGTGACGTCCCATAGATTTTATTATGAGGTCCCTTACCCTTTCTTATAATATATTTTTCTTTTCTTAACATATATTCCTCTTGCTGGTTGTTAGAGTAAGTATAATCCGTAGGTATACACGATAGTATAGAAGTTACTTAATTTTATTTTATTTTTTGTATGAACAAACTGATATAGCAAAACAAAGATCTCGGAATAAAAAAAATATATATTTTGTTATTGCTCAGTTATTTGAAAATGTTTAGGGACAAATTATGTGTTATTTATTTTGAGGAATTTTTATTTTGCCAATACTCTTCCGTCACTACATACCGCCCGAGTCGCCCTCTCCCCATCACCATTCCCACAAAACCACGAGATATACCCCAAAATTCGAAGAAAATCTGAACTAAATCGTTGGTTGTCTTATCCCATTAGTGCTGCATAGATATTATATTTATAAATTCAAAACTGAACAAAAGATGCATTTAGTAAATTATATGTACACAAAATGTAAATTAAATTAATTTAACATAAAAAATGCTAAACATAACATTATATTAGCTGCAATCCATATAAATATGTAACCCTAAACGTTTTACATATTTAAATATTTCTGAGAAGTTTTAATGATTTATGTTCAACGGTATTTTAAATTGATTCGTCTGATTAAAATGTTTTGTGGACTTACTAAACATTAATAAAACAATAAAAGACAACTGTTTTAGTTAGAGGATCTAAGAAATAATGTTGGCTTAAACATTTTAGCTTCATTAATTTGGTTTATGAGGCCAGTTGAGTATAAAAGTTGTTCAGATCATTTAAACATAAAACGATCCTTACGATAAACATTTTACATATTTAAGATCAATCAATAATGTAATTATTGTGTTTTTTAAAATATATATAGTGGTTATGTATTAAAGCTTACATCCTTTTGAATATAAGAATTTAGTGAATGAATTAGCAATGTTTTAAAAAGATTTTTTTAATTTTCTTGAAAACTAGTTTACTTTATTTATTTTAATTTTTGTTGAGCAAAAATTTCTTTTATAATTATTCATTCGAACTACTTCTAGAAAAACCTTTAGTTAATAATGCCAACTAATATTATTTTCTACAGTTCTTTACCTTTATCAAAGAAAACTTGAAAAGTGTTCTAAAACTTTACCTTTTTCATTATTTAATAAATAATTAGGTGACAAAATGAAACGAGGACTTATCCATTGTTTATAAAATTTAGTTACTTATTCAAGTTTATTTGAACTTATTGAAATGCATCTTACCGTCGGTAAATATAACATGTTATTTTTTATTTTTAAAAATACATTTTACGATCAAGCAAAATAAAGGAAAATAAGTAACATTGATATAAAATATACATACCTAAAACATACATACCTAAAAACAAATCAGAAAAATAATAAAAAATAAATTTATACATAAGACAAAAAGGCAATAGACTACAAAAAAAAGTAAGTAAATAAAAAAAAAAAAAACATTAATAAGATACAATAAAATGAAATACCTTAAACTCTGAATATGATTTGTCTTAGGTACTTATTTTGTAAAAATATATATTTAAAATATAGTAGAGGATCTATCAATTTAAAATGCTAAGGTGTGTAATGATAAAATTATTTTTTCAGCGGATCTATTCCCTAATTTTGAGGTAAGGCAGAATATAGATAGATAACTTGAAGGGCTCAAACCAGTTTGGTCTTAAAATTCACTAAATTGTGGCGAACTCCCCTCATTAATATAATGAGCCCCTATCGGGTTCCGGCGGAGGGAACGTTGACCTCAATTGCCTCGCTCTTCAGATCATATACCTCACTAAATTTCAAAGATGTACTTATTTCTGAGGTTATTTTTAATATGAAACGGTTAATATAGATTGGATAATCGAACTACTTACACTTAACGTAATAAAAAAATGAAGTATGCTGTGATTTAGTGTATGACTGAGGTATGTGACTTGTGTAAATATGTTTTCACAAATGTTCAACTAATTATTTTTCTTTATTTTCCAGGTAAGTGACATGAAACGCTTTACGTACTATCTGGGCTCTTTAGTAAGTAATATTTTCTATTGCATTTGTTTGATTATTTTTTCAGTTTCGGGAAAACAAGTAATATGAAGTCCTATTATATATGTATATATATATATATATATATATATATATATATATATATATATATATATATATATATATATATATATATATATATATATATATGTATGTATGTATTTACTTACCATTATTGAACATTTTGGCGAATTATTACAATTTATTATTCCCTATAAATCCAATCTAGAAGTGCAAAAGTTGTATTCTCCCTACAACTCTTAGTTTTGATATCTGATGTCTTCTAAATACGTTAAATTGGGTAAAACACCATGATTTATCAGATTATTTATTTATTTAATTTTTATATTATAATTATGTAGGGAAATAAAAATCCATTTTTTATCTTTTTTAAATATGAGTTTGTAATTTTGAAGACATTGATGCCATTAAATTAAATAATATTTCGTATTTTTATTGAAAATATCCAAATAATAGCAGATAAAATACTAAAGAAGTTCTCAAAGAAAGTACGCGTAACCGCCTTATCAGGTTTAATTTTTATAACGTTTAACAACTTTTTCAACAGTTTTACGTACTTCTGTATCTTTGTCTCGCCTTAAAGAATTGACTATGAATCTTCTTACGCTATAATTTTTATTGGAGAATGATGTGTTCCGCCGAACCTCAAAAAGTTTCGTTTTGGAAATGCCTCGTTTTTCTGAAATAGAAATGCATAACTTAAAAAGTGTAAATATTTTTCTTTGCTTCTATTGTAACAAGTTCACTTCAACCGCAAAGCGAATCCAGGTGAATTGTGTAGTGTACACACAAATTAAATAAAAAACGAAACTTTATAAAGTTATTATTTTCTGTTTCCTTCGCTTGAAAATTTCATTCCTAGTTACAAAAATAATAAAATAAAACAATCACTTGACTATTCCAGGAAAACGTGAACAGTCTAGTTTAATTTTTATTAAATTTGGCTCTTAGGACATGTGTGCTACAAACACAACTGATTTGTCAACACTAGAAATAGTTAATTTACACTTAGCTATAAACAAGAAATTTCCAAATGAGGGTTCTTGTTTTAGTTCCTTATTATTTTTGGCTCCTAATTTTACCTTCGATTTTTGACTTTTGCACTCCTGCAATCGCTATTTTTCCCTCGCCGCGGCAGGCCATCATGGTCCACTACCGTCTAGCTTATTAAAATAACCGCCTATTAAGTTTTAAAAAGTTTATATTACCATCAAATTAATCTTAAACACGTAATATTATTTAGACCGTACTTAATACATTTTAATGTAATTTAATACAAATTTACTGATAAATTACTAATTTACAAACAACACATTACCGGTTTACAACTTTTATACCGATTTTCATGAGCTAGCCTAGCCTCTTGACCCGAGAACTTATTTTTTGCACCTTATGCCGAGACGATTTTGCTCCTCAAGAAAAAAGTCGCCATTAAAAGTTTTTCCTAATATATCTTGACGTTGGCTGTGCTTAGGGTGGCTGATGGATCGCAAGCTGCTTTCCTCCTTTCAGCCAACACCTTTTTTTTTTTTTTTTTTACATTTTCTTCTTTACAATTTATAACGAACTCTTTAGACAACTTTTGTCTCTTGAGTTTTTTCATCTTCTTTCTAGTATCATCTCCTTTCAACTCCCTTTTGAGTCTGTATATTGTATACTATAATTATCTTAACTATATTCTGTTTAAATTTATTATTTAATTTGGTACAGTCATTAAAATTAGATTGCGTTGTAGCATTGTTTATTCAATTAATATTTTTTTAAATTTTAATTCTGGTCAATGATATGGAATAAAAATAAAAATAACAGCTTATATTATATTAAAAGCTGAATTTATTTTATGATGACAAAATATATAATAGGAAATGGCTGTTAGTTGTGGTGTCAGGAGAGTAAGTTGACAGTGTGAGCCAACATGTGGTGAGGGTCCATGGATTATCCTGCCTCTCGGTTATCCGTCCCCCTTTTCATATTCGAGGTCCGGGCCCTTCCCTTATTGCTTGGGTACCCTGTGTCTGGCTGCCAGGGAGGGTTTTCATCAAAACAACTTTCTTTCTCTCTCTCCTCCCCTTTCTCTCTGTATCTGTAATACTGAAGAAATACAGAAAGAAAGATTCTGTAAACCATTTTCAGACTTGAATCTAAATGGACATTAATTGTTTTGATCCTTAATGTCTTCTTAGCTGATTTAAATATTTTCTTTTTTTTTATCTGCATTGCTTAGCCATCGTGTAATAGAAATCTGCTAATTGTTGCGGTTAGTGCGGTAAGTGTGGGTAGAAGAAATATATGTATAAAATACTTCATAGTTATTTAAAAATGATTCAGCATTCTGTTCTGTCACTTATCTTATCTATAAATGTAAATTTTTATAATAACCCCAACTAATCTATGAATCTATGAATATTTTATAAATCTAATAGATTTTATTTTATTTATTTTTATATATTTTTTTCATATTATTATTATTATTATTATTATTAATACAAGTAAAATAAAAATAATACAACATATTTTATAAATTTTATTTTAAATTGAAGAGTGTATTTGGTGCCAGGATGAATATTATATTCAATTATATTTATATCATATTTATTAATCAGCCAAAAGGATTCAAAATTAAGAATTTTTAAACCAAATAAAACATTATGTTTCTACATTTTGGAAATAACTTTGATGGATATAATCAGGACTAAACACGAGAATATCTCAAATGCCAAATCAGAATAAAATACCAAAAAGATGCTAAAAGTAAACAAGATATAAATGTTAACAGTTAATGAATTGTGTGTTAGGTCGAAAATAAAGTTTATATAGAGTTTGAAGATATGATTCGTATACTGAAAAAGTGTCTAGAAAACTCTCATAATTCACGATAATCTTATAATCAGCTACAACATTATAAGATACAAAGCAGAAAT